>PYHX02000158.1:68451530-68771795 GCA_004302925.2 Cochliomyia hominivorax | reverse complement strand
GAAAGCAGTCTGGTTAGCTTAGTTCTCATAACTATTTGAAAATGTTAAAGCTAATTGCAGGTGGGTGTTTGATATAAGATAATGGAGTGACCTTGTTTCGCGTATAATTAATTTGTGCGATTTTTATGTTAAATTGCAGTGTAGTCAGGAAAGGAGGAAATGTTAACACTGAATCAACAAAATTTACAAAATTACTGACAGCAAATAAATAAATTGTTAACATTACATACTAACATACTTTCAATTTAACATTTCTATGTTAACACACTTAGAGATTTTATATTAACACAAGACATTAATGACGATGATAAAAAAAAACGAAATTAACTCCAAACCAAGGAAGAGTACTGTATTCAATTACAACGAATATGAAACATCTGTAATAAGGAATATTGGCTTGACATATCAAATTATGACAGTTTTTTTGTTTACATTCTGTTTTTAACCAAACAAACATTTTAAAAGTCTCCAAATAGTTTTGTTTAAAAATCACTAAAAGCGGTCTATTAGTTTGGATCCAAAATTATCAAAAACAAACAGATAGAAGGACATAACTAAAATAATGTGACATTTAATATATTTGAATGTGACGATAAACTCAATTTACCTCCTTTTTTCACTTTTGATGAAATGCAAAGAGCATAAGGTGGAAATTGTAAATCATTTTAATTTTATGTGTATTTACTTGTTAAACATTCAAAAGAAATCTCTTCTTCCTTGAACAAACTCTATTAATATCGGCAAAGATAAGCCGTGTATTTATATATTTTGAGCCAAATAAAAGTATCTGAAAGCAAATCAACTGAAAACAAGCATGAAAATATGAAGAGAATCATTTTCAACTTCAATATTTGAATAAACATTTATACAACAAAAATGAGATTAAACACACACACAAATTTCATACGGGCAAAATACATACATATATTAATACATATACACATATACCTTACAGTGCTTTATGGGAAAAATATCAATTTACTCAGAAAGTCAATAAAGTGATAATTTTTTAATTTTAAGAACTGAACATGAAATTGGAATCGTTAAAGTTTTAAAAGTATTTTATTAATATTTTTTAAACATATTGAAATCTAAAATATCGCTCATTGGTGCAAGACAGTAATAACTCAAAAGTAATTCTTTTTAGGAGACTTTTTGAAATATTTTGATAGAATAATATTTATTGAAATTTCTTTATATATTCACAATATTGTATTTTAAACTACAGAGCATTGATGCGCTCCTGGAATAATGCTTTATTTTTAATATTCATTAAATTATGTAATTAACAATATAGATTTTATCGCGATGCTATCTGCTATATGTATAATTCGTTTACATAAATAAGTCAAATGACTGCTGTTAAAGTGAAACTTGCGTTTTATGAGATATTACGATTTGCAGCAAATGGGAGATATGTCATTGTATAGAAATCATCAACAGTACTACAGGGTTTATAAAATGTAATGTTACTATTTGAATGCAGGTAGGTAAAATAAGAAATTGCAATATAGAAATATGAGATTATTAAAAAAAATGGAATTTGGGCATATAAAAATATATAAAAATTACCCAGCAAATTATTTAATATTAACAGATGGTATCTTTAAGCAACATAATGTTGTCGTGACAGTTTGGTTGTATAGAGTAGTTCTATTATGAGGAGAAAACTTCCGGTTCATTTCTGAGGAGTATAAATCCAATTATCATGGAGAACGATGAACATAATGTGAACAGTATAATTGTGTGTCATGACTTTAGTATTTGGTTTTATCCTTTTTCGAAATTTTAATTCTTTACTACCACAAGGGAATCGTTTAAGAATCTCCAAATTATTTATTTTG
Source organism: Cochliomyia hominivorax (assembly GCA_004302925.2). Taxonomy (NCBI): domain Eukaryota; kingdom Metazoa; phylum Arthropoda; class Insecta; order Diptera; family Calliphoridae; genus Cochliomyia; species Cochliomyia hominivorax. Next base: position 68,769,951 of record PYHX02000158.1, on the reverse strand, counting down.
ATTATTCAAAGTCTGAATGTATTTTTATGTTCTCGTCTATCGTATTTTAGAAATAATCACTCTTTAATAAGATTTAATAAGTTGGTTTTTGAAGTCCTCAACAGTTTGTTATTTAAATCCAGGAATATGAGTCTAATTATTAAATGTAATAGATCAATATCTGAATCATCATCAAGTAAGGAATTAAGTTATTTTAAGTTCATAACTGACAAATTGCAGTATTAAAAAATTATTATGGTATTTAAAATTCCCCATAACCAAATTAATATAAATACGGATTTTGAACTGCCTAATCGACGATAATATTATGAAAATTGCTCCAAACCGAGTGAAAGTTGTGAAACTGGAGAAAAGTGAAAATATTGTATGGGAGAACAAAAATTTTCGGTTGTAAAATAAATACTCCATTTTATGAATGCTGCTGTTTTCTTTTCAAAAATCAAATTTACCAGAAGATTCCTATGGCGGCTGTAACTTCTTTATATTCAGCGTTTTTCTTCAAGAGTCATTTTTGTAATATTATCATGGAACTAAATTTTCTGAAAGCGTATCAAAGATATCTCCATTTTCTATGGTTTATGGTTATTATTATGATTTCGTTTGCAATGTTGTTAGATCTGAATATTCTGCTTTTGGATCTGAGGTATTAATTGATGAGAACCTGTAGTATTGATTGCATACTAACCAGACTTTCATATACCAGAGTTCATTCCATACATGCTTTCACACTTATAAGCTTGATTCGTTTAAGTATTTGTGAACACTGAAACTGTTGTGAATTCTCATAGATTTGATCTTAAGTCAAACACTGCTCTCAAGTTTTCAAGTCATACTTGCATGATGTTTATTTCAATGTGAGAATAAGCAGTAACATCCATTTAACAAAAATGATCGAGTTGGCATGAGAGATTCTAATTAATTCCTCTTCTTTCTGAACACACGTTTACTATTCATCAACGCAATGATGATATAAAGTAAAGGTGATAATTCTTTCAGAATAATCTTTCGTTATCTCTATGCATTTGGATTCAGCAGTCGGCCGTCTGGTTTCTAAGTTTTCTCATTCATCATATCATGTTTCCAAACAAAGTTAAATTTGTCTAGCGCAATTTTTTCCGCCTTAGTCCCTCAGTGGTTGCTAGGATTTTCTTGGTATTTGATAGAATATTTCAATGCGTTGTGGGTATCGATACAGAACATCTGTTATCTGTTGGTGATTTGTGTACACTGATAGTTTTTTTTGTCCATAGTTTGTAGATGATACGCAGTTAGGGGCTCGGACTCTCTTCATTGCACACTTATTCCTAATCAGCAAATTTTTGGTCCTTTAAAAATATCTATCAATTGGTCGCCTTAGTTAATGTCTAATTGTTCCTATATTACATATTTTAACTAACTTAAGATTTGGATCATTCAAAATCTGTTATAACACTGACCTTTTATACTTTTGTACCTCTATTTCTCCTAATTACTTTAAAATCCAACCAAAAAGTCCTTTTTATATCAACAAACTTTAAAAAATATATTTTTTAAAATTTTTCCCATCAAATCTCACTGGGTTACTTATTAAAAGCAATAAATTTTCATAAAACATCCCTCCTCAAGGTAAGAAACCTTGTTTTTTTCAAATTTCATTTTTTTATTTATTTTTTTATTTATATTTTTTATCATTTATGCCTCTAAATCCTGAGGATTATGTCACCAAAATTTGTTTTACATATTTATTTTTATCATCGTTTTTTTTCAACAATTTAAGGTTAAATAGAATTTATAAGTCTATTATATATTTTTTTGTTGTATAAATTTTTATGAGTTTTTAAGATATAACTTAGGTAAAATATATATCTGGAAAGGTATGCAAATGTAGGAATAAGGGAAGTTAAAGGAAGTTAAATTGATGAGGTCGTAAAACTTGAATTTATTGGCAAATTGAGTGATTGAATTTGGTGATTAAATTTATAAAATATTAATCTATAGTAAATGATGTTTGTTATTGTAATTTAATTATAATATAAAAATATTTTGTTCATAAAAAATAAATATTTATTATTGGAGATAATAAGTTTCCTGCTGCACCAAAAATTCACTTGGGATTCAACACTAATTTGCTGATGGTAAAAATCACTTACTACTTCTAAGCTCAAGCTTGCTAGTCGAGGCTATTTATACACAAACACCGCCATCTAGAATTTTTTTGAATATGATCGAATTCTTCTTTAAAATATGAACTACTGCGTGTTGGTTTTATGTTACATTCTACTTTCTGTTCGAATGTCGAATGTTTTGATGTTCTTAAATTGGTCATCTACTTATCCAGTACTGCTCAAGGCTTCGAATTTTTTACATCTACTTCTACAGCTACGGCAGCTTCTTTATGGTTATCTGTTGGTCTAACACACAGTGAGCACACTGCGTAAACAACCCCCTCATATTTGTATCTATTGCAGCAGGCAGTAAATTAGATTTAACATTGTCTGTAGACTTACCCACTTAAAGCTTTCCAATCTCCTGTCACAGTTTTGATTACTTCTGTTGTAATGTGATAGCACATCGGATGAATTACCTCCACATAGCGATTTTATTTTAAACTTAGGCCAGCAAGAAACTCAAGCCCAGTGAGGGATGTACATCTACAGGTTGCAGTGCGTTACTTGCTTCCACGTTTTGCAGATATCTTAGCAATCAAGTGGTTATGGTCGCTCGCCATACGAGAGCGCGCCTTCAGTCACACTAAATGCAACGTGATCAATCCGCTATCTGATCGGGAGATTCCATATAGGAATAATAAACCTCCTACCACCAAATTGTTCTCCGCACACATTTTTAGAAAAAGTGTGTACACATGGTAGACTTTATACTTTTCTTGTAAGATCATAGAAACATACCACGTGCACTCTCATTATCAATCTCCCAAGAGTATCATAAAGTTCGTCTTTACTAGCAGGATCGAAGAAATCTAATGGACAAAACAATGAGTTTACGTAATGCTGGGTGCACGCGTGCGAAATATAACAAATATAACTCTATTTGAGAGAGACGCCCTTTTGCGATCCTTGTCAGAAGAAAGAAAACACCATTACTACACTTGGCAAGAGACCATTAGGAGAGTGTTCCTTACAGCTGGCGAGCGGTCATCGCTTATTGAATTTGCTGTAGAATTGTGTCAGTATTGTATCAAAAGCTGAATCATGACATGTTTTTTATGGTACCTAATTTTATCAGATATGCCGATGATTAGCCTAGAGTATCCTTTTATGATGATGGGATTTCCATCTAAGCTACTGACTGACTAGGAAACACTTTTATATAAGTGTTTAAAAAAGTGCTTGCAATCGCAATCATTAGAAAAGCAAACGTTGCCGTCGAACAGGCAACAACACGTAGGTATGAGTCGACTTGAGGTTTAATGAATGAGGATCTTCTCTGATTCATAAAATTTTAATCAATCTTTTTTTCTCATAGCATTAATTATTTTTCGTAAATTTTCAAGTAATAAGCAACAAATACCAGATTGAATACTTTCGAATGTTTTTCACTTCCGCTTCGACCAGCAGCTGGAAAGGTTTGTAATCCTTCCAACTAACATTGAAATGATAAACATGTGTTTTTATGAAAATATTTCCAAAAAATTGTTTTGAAGCCACTGTGCGTTATTTTATTATTTAAATAAAAATATGTTCAGATTTTTTTTGTTCTCTTTCCTTAATAACTTAAATAAAACCACAATAATTATTATAATTTGACACATATTTGAAAAAAGAAATTTAAACAAAAACATCTTTACTTACAATTCAAAGTTTTATATTTCATACATTTTTGTTAGTTGACTTTTATTTTAACGTCATCATAATCATCATCATCATCGTTCGTTTTCATATTATTGGGTTTTCCATTAAACATTGTTGATTATATTGTGATAACAAGCGCACTTAAATCCACTTAAATTGAAATCCTTTTTGATTATAGAAAACCTTATAAATTTACTTATAAACACATAGACACACACACATATATACACCCCCATACAAGCATATATGCAAGCATAAATCTGTAGGTGTTGTGAAAATGAAAGAAGTCACACAATCAACAAAGCACAGATGAAGCCAAACATTAAACACTGACAAATAAACCTTTAAATCTATACAAACAAACAAACCAACCAATACAAATAAAAATTCTTATATTTGCTCATTTTAAATCTACAGAAAACACATTTTTACTCACTTCAACAATTTTCTTTGTATTTATACACTTGTACAATATTTCACTATTTATGTATTTGTAAACACATACATATAAACATTGACACAAGAGAATTTTTAAATGTTATATTTCCGTTTGTATTTAAACAATTTTTTTTTCTATAAAATTATTCATTCTTATAGAAATACTTAATGTGTATTGATGTATATATATGTAATAGTGTTAGTGTTAAGTTATTGAATAACTTTATGTTAAAGAGAAGAGTTGTATTTTGAACATTCATTCACACTTACACAAATAGAAGGTGGACATTTTAAGAGTCCTTATTTCATATTTGTTAGTGAACAGTGATTTAAATACACACATTTTTCGAAATAATTATGTAACTTTTGAAGTGCTAAAATATTTTTATAAAATTTCTTATGGTTTAAAGCTAAGATGTTATCGAGTTTATTTAGAAGAGTTCACAACTTCCAGCTAGTCAGTATCGTATTGGATGACTCTCCAAAGTTACACTTATAAAGATTATTCTTATTAATAGTTTTAAATCATCATTTTAGTTTTTTAGCTTAATGAACAAAAAGTGTCAGACTTCATTTTAAATATATAATAATATTGTTTCAGAAACTATTTAAATATATGAACTCATTTTAAAGTTATATTTTATCTGAATTTGAAAAAATTTCAAATTGTATTTTATTATTTTTTTTATAGAACTGAACTCAGTTCTTAAGTTTTTTCTTGTAGATTTTTTTCGGAACTTCCTGTTAAAAATGTTATGTTATTGATGCTCGAGGGAATTTTGAAGAAAAACCTAGAACCTAAAAGTAGTCAAAATTTCCCAAAAAGTTTTTCGTATAGCAAGCAATATTCAGTTGCGACAAAGAAGCCAACAATTTGTTACAAAAGAGCTGTATAAATAACGAAATTTACATTAAATAATGTTTACAAAAAGGCTGCTTTCATATATTTTTGACTTGCCTCTGTCACTATGGTAAAAAGTTCTTGAGTGGTACGAGAACTTCTACCAAAAGGACAAACCCTCCATACTGCCTGGAGGAAAAGCCGGTGAAGAGATATTGGGCTCTTGTGAAAAGAGAATTGAAGACCATAAAATAATGTCCGAAGTGTGTTAGATTTTAAACGGATATAGACCGTTTCCTATAGTTTCCTATAGAGATAATAATATCGAAATAAATTATTTAACCATTTATCATTGTTTGTTTTCAGTATTTTAGACTAAACGGACTAAATATATAATTTTTTCATTCATTTTGGTATTAATATTATTGTATTCCAAAGAAAATCTTAATAGATAAAAGGATCTGCCTACAAACCCTAACCAAATTTTGTTAATTTCAAAATAAATTTTAAATGTTTAAAATTCTCAGATTGCAAACTGAAATCAACCTGAAAGTATTTTAATTATGTTCGTGTTAGGTAACCACTCAAAAATAATTTTCAGCCGAACGCCTCTTATATCGATAGAGTGACCATTTCAATTCATGAATTTTGTCTTTGCAGATTGACAATCTCCATATTCTAACGTTTCCATAGATACCATTCACCTTTGCCTGAAATCCAACCTAACGAGGCTTTAACTATTTTTATTTCATTTATCGGCATCTTAAAAAAAATCCTTTTAATACCACTGTGGGTTGTTTTTGTTTTGTTTGTGGTTGTTATTTTTGTTTTCTTTTTCCTCCTTGTTGTTTTTGTTATCGTTGTTATTTGATAATCGTTTAAAGTAGTTTTTTTCACACGACGTTTATTTTCACTCAACTGTGTTTAGAACTGTTGTTTGTTTGTTCGTTTGTTTATTTATTAAAACTTAAATCCAGTCAAGTAGTCTCTAAAGTGTTTGAAAAAGTGTTAGAAAAGTGTTAGAAAGTGTTTAGAAATGTATGGATGTGTAAGTGTATATGAGTGTTAGCTAATAAACAACACAAGTAACTAGAATAACTGTGTTTAGAATAACAGTAAATAGAAACAACAAGACACACATACATACATACATACATACATACATACATACATACATACATACATACATACATACATACATACATACATATTACTTTTATAACAAGCTCATATATAAAATATAGCTGCTTGAAATATAAATATATCGAAATCAGATCAAATTTATGGAGTTCGATTAAAGATGCTTAAAAGCTATTTTTCTATTTAATATAGAAATTCCAATAACATTCCGCACTGTCCAGGAGGAAAAAGCTAAGAAGGTGTTAAAGTCTCTTTAAGTATAGATGGTGAAAATTTTATTAGGAATCATTGGAAAAACATAAATAGATTCAAAGAAACATATGGTTATATCGAGAGCGTTCTAGAATTGGCAAATCACACGGAATTTGAGCTGGGATAACTTACCCTTTGCAGTGGAGTAGTGGAGATCTATTTCCTGGGGTATCCATATAGTGGAACCGCACGCAGTTGTGTCTATTACTGCCAATCAGAAGAATAATACTTACAAATGAAACATATTTGACAAAGCTAAGTCATATATAGATTAACGTTAAGCTAACTCTGTTCCGCAAGTTTAAATGGAGCTAACCATGAAATCAGCATCAAACAAAATAACTCTGGAGGGATCGGCAGAGTTATTTTGATAGCTTTTAATAAGTCAATTATATAAGCGATTATCATTATTCTCACTGGATTTTCAGATCGTAGTTAAGATTCTTCCAATATAATTTTCATCGAATTGGTCGATGAAGCATTATTTTTTAAATCTTATCATTACTACTTGAGTTCGATGCTCTATTTGAATAATAGAGTCAAATGGAAACAATATCATCTGCGTATTTCAGGTCTTAAAGCCTATCAATTCTGCCATCACTATTATGGTACTTGTGTGATTCCTTAGGTACAAACTGCTGTTCAATTAGAAAAATATTATCTGCCTAATTTAGACCGTTACAGAACAATCCTCTCTAATATCTGCTTAATTTTTTACTACTGTGGTCAATAATTAAAAATGTGTTATTTTGAAAGATGTTACATTATAGATTCTTTGTATGAGATGATGACAAATGACATTATGGTTCAATCTATCGAGCGTCTTCTCTAAGTCAATCTAATACAAATTTTTCGTATCTTTGGCATTCTCTTTTGCTATTATTACAACCTCAGTCTGCTCACTGTTCTGGTCTCAGAATATTCAGCAGCAAATTTTTAGGTTTTCGGTGTTTTCTGCTGAGTATTCTGAACATATGTGAGCTGAATACGTACAATTGATAACATCACATTTAGCATTTAATCTCGTCACTTGCTTCTTATTTCTGGATGGACAATGTGCTTCTCGTTTGCTGATCAAGTGGCTTTTTTGATGCTGTTATGGGGAAATAAATTCCCATAATACAAAATCGTTTTCATATACCCGAAAAAAGCTTATACATATGTTGGATAAGATAAACAGATAAGTCCTCTGATCGCATACAGTAAAAATATGTAAATATGTTCTCATAATGTTCAAATTGTCTGCTTTCTTTCAGGTAAAATTCGCCAACATTTTATCAGATAAGTTATTTAGAATATTAGACGTTTGGTCTAATATTTGGAAGTCATCTGAGCGAACAAATTAGATGTTTATGTGGTGACTGACGTTCGCGCAATCTTTTGTTGAAATTTTAGGGGTTTCAAAAATATGCTCTATATTTGTGATCCCAACAAATATAGAGCATTATCTTCGTAGCATAGCATATTTGCCCTTCGACATTTTCTATAAAATTCCACTATAATTTTCGATATGCAAATTCATCATTCCATGCTTTTAGTCTTCAATGTCTTATTCTGGTGTTTTGCAACAATCTTTGCTGAGTAATTATTTACATTTTTCACCTTCAAAATTTTTCTCTGAGCAACTTATCAACTTGTATACCGAATATATGTTTTTGAAAATTAATTTTTAAATTTAAAACATAATTTTTATTTATAACTAATAATCCTGTCAAACCTCTTTGAAATTAGTTACGGGCGTATACTTAATATAATTATTATATATGATATAACTCATACGTAAATATGTTTTTGTTTCAAGATTTTTTATGAAATTGCTAAAATTTTTTGTAAAAGACGAAAAATGAATATCCTTTTCCATTTCATTCCACGCTATCTATGTGTTTTTCCACTAGAGTATTTTATTTATTTATTTACATTGTTGTAGTTGTTGTTAACAGTGGTAATGATTTTTTATGACTTAAAGGATACTTTGGGAATATTTAAAACATCTGATGGTTAGATGTTGTTCTTCATTTCCTTGTAAGGAACAAGTTTTATATTCTAAAACTTAATATTAAGTGCTCAAAGGGTTTCACAAATTTAAATTATAATTTCCTAAAATACACACAAATATAAGTGTTAAGGAGTTAAAATTGAAGTTATTTTAATAAATTAAAACTTATGATTTTGTTAAAAATATAGAAATTATATATAAAAAATTAAAAATGATATTTGAAAAGAATTTTAATTTAGTTCAATTTGATTAAAGTTTGAAATACTAAATATCAATAGTTAAGGGGAATAGAAAGGAGTTTATAGTCCTTTTTCAAATAACATAATGTGTTTCCTCTTTAAGAGTAGACTATTTGTTATGTCCATTTGTTCCATATTTTTTTAATGAATCGTTTTTTTCCTAAGCCCTTTATTGTGTTTTTTGTTAAAAAACAAACTTTTTTAAAACAACTATTTCATAACAAAAAAATCAACGTCATTTATTCTGTTTATTTATTATTTGAAAAAAATATGTAAAGTCTAAAAAAAAATATTATGTAATTTATATAAAATAGTTAAGAATTTAGAATATAAATTAAAATTATAGTTTAAAACTTTATATACTGAAATAGTATTTAAATATTTTAAATTTATATGTGTAAACATTTATTAAAAAATTTATAACTTTAATTCACTTCATCACAAAATTTTCGATTATTTGAATACATATGTTGCGTGTACTTAATATTTATATAATTTTGTTACGAATACGTAATAAAGGCTTTTTATACAACTTTCATACCATTCTTCACCTTAAAGTGTATCGATCGATTAAGAATCTTTTCCGAGTATATTAAATGATATTCGTCTGCCCATCTATTAAGCTGACTTTCCGTCTGTTCATTTATGCGAAATGTTAGTACCATAATAAAGTTTTATTTTGTCTTGAATATCTCTAAACTATAAAGATAACATATATCTGTATACAAACTTTTTATAGAGATTTATGAAGATAAATTAATAAATAAACAAGGTTGTTAACATTGAGAGATCACTGATTACCCGCGCTCCTCTAAGTGAACTCGAACTTAGTTAAATTTGTATGTCCTCCTTTTTCCACAAGTGATCATTCCATGTGCTGCGTCAAAAATGAATCATCTAACATCCCATAATCTTGCATCATAGCAAAAACTCAGTCAATTTAGACATATTCGTCTGCCTGTCAGTTTGACACATTCTCGCGCTCACAAGAATAATGCCATTTCAATAAGATTTGGGGAGATTGTTTGTTATTATTCTATGCAGTTTGCTAATTAAAACTATCGGTTTAGTAAAAAAGAAGTTATAGACCGATATCTAGATCATTATTCTCACATTCCTCCACTAATGTCTCTTTAAGTATACTTTGGGAAGTAATGTGATGTTCTTGAATCCATCTATCCAAGTGGTCCCATAAATACTCTGGGTGACCAAAGTAGTTTTTATAAGTTCCTCAACCCCAGCCGCCAACATATAACCTCATACCATAACGTCACCTTATTTAACAGTCATCTATATGTGTTTTTCTCTAAAGCCTCGGCTTTCTTTCTTCTTGTCAAAAAAATGTCCGTCTAATTTATATATAAAAGATTTACTTCATAAGAGAATGCAAAAACGATGAACAGTATGAGGGTGAATACCTGTACCAGGGTTTCCTTTAACACTCAATCAATTTCGAACGATTAAGTTTTAGAATTATTTTTAATTTCTAACTTTTCCCGAACTGTTAATGCTGGCGGTTGTCTACTTCTTCTCTAATACTCACATGTTGCGTCGCCTTTTAATGGTTTTATAATACCATCAATAATGGTACATGGACGGTTAACGAATCTTTCCCGGATCGTTACTATTTTTACATATCATTTGCTTTATGAACCTTCAACTTTCATCAATACAATTGAAGGTGACTTTTGTCCATCTGTGTGCATTTGGTGGAGATTACTAAGGATTCGATATAGTCGAATATAGCGCTTTTACTTGTTAATAAATAAAATGATTATTGTAAACAATTTAGGCAAATGGCATTTAACATTTAATGATATAAACAAGTTTTATTCAGTGATTTGTACGACATTCGAATATTTATAAAAAATCACTAGAATCGTAAAAAAATATATAGAATTATAATCAATTCCGCGATGAAAATTAAAAGAGATGCAATTTAAAAAGAGAAATAATAATTAGGAATCCACAGGCCATAACGACCTTCATTTAATCTGTCACCCATTCATCATTCATTCCTTCAACTCATTCATAGATTCATTCATTTTTTCTTCGCATTCATTAACAATTCAATATTGACAATATGAAATAACTGAACCCTGTTCTCTGTAGGAAATATTTAGTTATGAAATAAAGGATATAATAATTACCTTGTGTGTGTTATGTAAGGGAATATGTGTGTGAAATATTTCGTACAGAGAGAGAGAGAACGAGATGGGGTACCTTCTTTGTTATTTGGAGTAAGAAAAAAGGGGGACAAAATAGCCTTATATGAAAAATAAATATATTTTCTGATGTTTATCAAACAAACGTAATAAAGGACTATAAAGGATATAAAATAGAATCACATACAAATAAATATTGTTACAAATATAAGAGAGAATAAAGGAATCATAAAAAATATCTATAAAAAAAAGAGAAAAACATATTACTCGTTCATGTACAATGAATGAAGAAATTAAATAACATTTGAAGTCATATCATGGCCCCCTCCCCTGCTCGACCTTCACAAAATACAAACCAAAAAAATCTTATACAAATAATGAAATCAACAAATTTTCTGCCTGATGAGATAATTTTGTGGTTCCTTCTTTTGGTTAGAGGTACACTGAAGAAAAAAAGTAATTAAATAACAGTTATTTACAATATTACAGTTTCTCTCAAATGTCAGATTTTTCTTTCAGTGTATTAAAACAATATACGATTACCATCCTGCTTTTTGCATTTCCTTCCTTTTTTATTAGAACAATTTTGTGAAATCATATGATTTTTTGACTTTATTTCTTCATTTTGTTTCATATTTTTCTTCTTTTTGATTATTTGCCAAAATTGTTGGCTCAAATATTTTATTAGTGATAAATTGTTTTATAAATTGTGATATAAAGGATTTACAGGGTTTCATTTCTCTTTGAATAATCAACAATTTGAGTGATTATGAATATTTGTAAATAAGATTTATTACAGATTTTAATGATCAGTCAAAAAGATGAAATTAAAAAAAATAGTCATATTGTATAAATAATGTTATATTGATATTATTTCTTAGCAAATTATATGATGGATGATTATTGGTCAATTTAATTGGAAATAGAAAGTAGTCTTTCTTCAATATCGATAGATTATTTTCAGTTATTTCATACCTTCTACGTATACCATTCAGTGATTCTGGAAATAATTATTTAATTTTTAAATCGTTGCAAATATTTATATGATTATAGGTGATAACTTTACAAGTTGATTTGGAGTTCAATAGGCTCCTCCCTAACTGGTCAAGGGAATATTGGATAGCTTTCCAAGTTATGACAATCAGTATGATTGTTTCTGAACATTTCTGAGAAAAGGAAAAATTGTATTAGCAATTTTATTTGCTTATAATTTTAATCAATTACAGCAATATTAAATATTATATTGTTCTCGACTAACTGCCGTTCTGCTTCTGCTTGAAAGATACTTCAATCTGTTCTTAAATTAATTCAAAATTTCGGTAAAAACACCACAATCATTTCATTTTACACGTAAAATATCGAAAATTTTACGCTACTTTAAATCCACATCTCCAGTGTTGGAGAGAAATTTGGTTATGCATTATGTTTTTTGATGTTAAATTGTTCATTACATAGTTATCAGTGATATTTCTGATTAACTCCTGGTATCGCATCCATTGCATCCATTCGCTAAATCTGCAAAGAATGATTTGCATTGTTAGTTTTAACCTCTGTAACTGAGCATACATAATGTCATTAAAGTTTAATGTGAACTATTGCATCTCATATAGGAGGCCTTTTGCCCTTTGGTATACATTTAGACCGTTTGTTGTGCGTTCCCATATTGTGTATATTCTTCTTCAATACATTCAAGATCACTTTCATAAGCTGAATTTCATCTGATTGGATCTAGGAGCTGTGAAGGCTGGGATATGATAAAGTGAGTGTTCCATCGTTCCACCCCATATCCTCTGTATTGACTGGTATCTACCGTTGCAATGCGTTTAAGTGTGCCGGAATAGTAGGGTGAACTATAAAGTCACCCATCAGTTTATTTATTTCTCTCATTTTGATCTCCACAAACATTCTTTGTAGTTCGTTATTCTCGAGTTACTGTGCTAAAAGACATTGGATTTTATAAGCTTATAGAACTTAGAACTTAAATTCCTACAGATTATGTAAGCACTTCTACACTTGATGTAGTTGTTGATAGCGCCTTTACAATCCAAGACTATTTTAAGATGAAATGAAATGACTTTAATTGCAATTTGATTATCGGCAAAGTTATTTTATTTTTTCTTTTTAATTTTCATAATTTTATTGATTCATTGTCAAAGTTTTAAGTGGTTCGCCTTGCAGAGTAATTGATCTCTGAGAGTTCGCCTCTTGCTGTAAAGATTTTTACATATTCGATTAAGATTATTTGTAGTATTTAGGGGGATACCTTTCCTCAAGATCCTATATGCCCAGCATTTTTTTCAAGAAACCACTGACTGTAGAGAACTCTTGCTGTAAAAGTTCTTTAAATATCTAATTAAGAATATCTGTATTCTGTCTGTCATCTGTTTCTCAGACGCTACACTTTCTTATAATAATTTTTCTTAACAAAAGTTCATATTAAATAACTTGTAACAAAATTGTAAGCCTCTAACTTTCATTAAGATCATTTGGGACAAAATATCTAAACTCATTCATTGAGGATACGGAATTAGACATTTGTGATGATATTTGTAATATGCTGAATAGTGTATTCAAAAACCTAAACCGGAAACCAGTTATCCAGGTTTTTAACATAAAACCGTATTCGAATCTGGGTTTTTTGAAAGCTTTTTTTTAATAACTCGAAAACTGGTTTTATGAAAATGTCTTTTTTTAATATACTAATGTTGATTTAACGAAGTCCATCTGGTTGATTATTCATAATATCATCAAAATCACATTCTGAGTCGATTTAACGATGTCTTTCCTGTCTGTTGTTCCATCCTGCCGATTTAAACGTTTTGAACAATATATAGATTACAAAGACGAAATCTGTTGCATTTGGTTATGTTTGGTACATACATGTCCTATTCCGGAGACATTTGTCAAATTTTCAAGTGAACAGTGTTGCCATACAGATCCACATCCAATAATCTCTTCAGAGTGCACATATACGGGGAAATGATAGTATTGAGATAATATTTCTATATTTAAAAAATTTTGTGAAGATCGAATAGCGTTCATATATTATTTATTTTCGAAATTTATCTTAGATGTCATAAATCTCTTAAATAAGTGACTCTCATGATAATATTTCAAACGAGAACGTTTTATACAAGCACAAATCGTAAAATCAAATTATACGAGGGTTTTTCCATAATTTTCCATGCTAGCGACGTGGTGTTGGATATTATATGGTTGTTCTTAGCCGACTATAACATTCTTTCTTGTTCTTATATTTAACGATATGAGTGTATTAGACACAATAAAAGAACAATAATAGACGATGACAACAATTGTTAAAAAAATCTTCGGGTAACTATTGAACTTCTAATTGTTAAAAAGTTAATTCCTCGAAATTTAACTTATCCAACCAATTCCTCGAAAATTTTAACCAATAAACCTTTATTATTCTTTTTTTTTTAACTTGACAACCATATTTTGACATTTATTCATTCATTCATTCATTCATTCATTCATTCATTCATTTATCCACTTTACACTTCATAAACTTAATTTAAAATTTTGATTTTATTCATTATTCTAAAAACCTCAAGTTGTATATAAATTCTTTTTTAAAATTGTTCTCCCCGGTTCCTTTAATAAATTCTTACGCATTAAATTCCCAGAATACCTGTGTACCATCAATGCAAAAAAAAGGAAGGAAAGAACGTTATTCTTTAAAATGTATTTATTAAACAAGAAAATGACGTAAAAAGTAAGTGGAAGATTATTTTTAACAAAAAATTCATTCAAATCCTTTCGTATAAATAAATAATAAATATTTGAGGTTTTTTTCCTCATCCCAAATACTGTAAGTGAGAATTTCACTCCAGGGGATTATTTTCCAACAGGTGTTACTTACATGATGTTAAACATGTTCATCAATTTATTCATATTTAAATAAAATATTGAAAACGAAATGAAGAATATCCTGGTGAAAAAAGGATAAAGTAAAGGGAGTAGAGAGCTGAATAAAAATGTATTTATTTAAATAAATTTAATCGTGTAAATTGATATCCAGGGAACTGCAATATTTCGGGTCTATGATTTTGAAAGTGTTGATGTTTATTTTTTATTCATAAAATATGGGGTAAATGGAAGCGAATTTTAAATTTTTCTTTAGAATCAATATAATCCAAAATGTATTAATATTTTTACTGACATATGAGAAAAAATCTTAAGGTACGTTTTGCCTCTTTACTTTTTCTCTTCGCGATCTAATTCTAATTGGAAAATAGTTTTTGATTGGGTATTTGAATAATCATGTTTTTAATAAAAATACGGTAAAAAACCAGTAAAAATACAATATACGGTTGTGCCAAATTCTAGATAGGTCGCAGTACCCGCATTGTTGGTCTAACACCACACAGGTCTTAATGTGCGTTCCCACTATAATTGGATCTCCGTTTCGAAATGATCCGAGTCGGCCAAAGATGATCAACCCAGTGACATTTTTTGTTAAGGATACCGCCAAACTGTTACAAAACAATGCGCTATCCAATCTCTTGTCACACTTTTGGTGGCTTCTCGAAACTCCTCAAAGGCCCTGACCAACAACCAACCAACATAACAAGTTCGATTAGAAAGATCTCTTGCAGAGGTTCTTTGTGTAAAAATGGACTTATCTGTAATAATGTCAACACTTTGGAGATTCTTAAAATATAATTAAATTACTTAGGATACACCCTAAAGCTTTCGCCACCTTGTGTAACCTAGCGAGACATACCACCAAGTGTATCGTAAGAAGACAATGAAGACTTTTTGTATAAACCAATAATGAGCACAAGTGACCCTATTGTGTATGATGAAGACACTGCAGAAGGAACAATGCATTTCCTTTTGGGACAAGCCCATGTAAAACTGAATAGTTCGATACATCATTCAACAAAATCTTTTTAATGGAAATAGTGTTACGTAGACATGGAGAAAGACTTCGGAAGATCGGAAATCCTTTCTTTTACAGATCTAATACTTAATTAATTAGGGAACAATTGACACTTATGTCAAAAGCGCATTGTTCTGTAGTCAATATTATTATGAAAGTTTAGTTTAGGACTAATTTAATCATATAAAATGCTACCTGTAAAAGTCCTTCAAGCTACGAACTTGATTAAATCCTCCAACCTGTAATCGTTCAGATCAAGCTCAAAGACATAGAAACATATCTTACCTAATAATGTGACCAAGAATTTTCTAAGAAAATCTGTAGTATTTTTCAGATTGAAATATTTGGATTTCTCAGATCAGAAAAACTTATGGAGATATTGTAAAACATTTTGCCACATTTGACAATGAACAAATTAACACAATTAATGTATAAACTGATTACTTTCTAAAATTTTGGGTCACTGGGGATTAAGCTAACAGATTCGAAGAGTTGAATTTTCTTACAGCTGCTACTGTCGCGGGAAGAATATAAGAGGAACCGAATGTCCTCTGAATGTTCTTTGTGAATGCTTAAACTTGTTAACCAAACATAACGATATAACTCAGAATCTTAGGTCACTACTCGTTATCTACTACTGTTATCTTTCTCGTTGATTGAGGTTGCCAAAACGGAGTCATCCTAATCTAAATTAAATGGACTGGTTGGAATTTAGTTGGCGATATTGGTTAATTTCTTATTATAAGCTTTTGATGTCGGGTTCGACGCCAATTATGGACCAGAGACCATAGATTCGATTAAAAAAAGAGAATCTACGAAAACGGTCGGTCAAATTTTAACTCATCGATCTTATACTTCGATCGATGCAGAAAATAGTTTTTACTTAAGAACAGAATATCTGAATATGAACAATATTTTGAATCAATTATCAACTCATTTTCAAATTACTGATTCTTTTTTATACACGTGTTAAGATTTCTTCTATTCCACCCCTTAACAATTTGTAATATATTTTTAACTTAACTTTATTCCTAACATGACTCGTAACTTCATATCTGATTAAATATAAGATTAAGTATCTTAAAATCTCCATTTCCATTTAAATTCATTAACATTTAATTTCCCGCAATGAATCTCATTCTTTAATTCACTTATTAATTGAATTAACAACAGCAACAACTTTGTTATAAAATGAATGAAAAGAAAAAACATATAAGAATTTTATATTCGGCTATGCCGAATCTTTAGTACCCTCCACCACAGATACTTGTGGAGTAAATACATTATATTTCGTGCATACACACACATTTTTTAAATATAATACAGAAATACTTACTGAGTCATAAAATTAGTTATATTTTTGGAATGGTAATGAAGTTGATTCATAATTGACAATTTTACAAAAGTTCTTCCCTTGAACTTAGAGGTTGGCTTAGAAATCGATCTATATCTTTTATTATATTGAACCGATTTTGCTCATTTTAAATAGAAAACTTTTCAGGACTATAAATCTTAGACTCTGAGATGATTCCTTCTTAGTGTTACACACGAAATGACAAAGTTAATATACCATCTTTACCACTTATGGTGGTACATAAATTCACAAATACACAAACAGCTGACACCTTCCAATACAGAGAAAGATTTTTATTAAAAATCATTTTTGTAATATTTTTTCCTGTCTCTGCACAGATTTATGAAATCGATATTAAGATGTAAATGTCATAACAAATGTTATGGATGTATGTGTGTTTGTATTTAAATGCAATTGTAATTGTAGTAGTGAAAGTGACCCCTCAAATATATGTCAAACAACTAAAAAAAAATATATATATGGGACACTGAATCTAGGTTTTCCGTAACAACACTCAACAGGTGGCCCAAGGGTGGATGTTTGGTCAATTTTATTTATGTCATAAATAAATAAACAAACAAAATTGACAAACAAATACATAAATAAAATTTTATATGCATGAGAACTACAATTTAAAGTTGAAATCAGAGTACAAAATCAATTGATGAAAAGAACTTTAATTGAGGAATTTATAAAGAATTTTAAGTAACTTTTGATAACTTTATTCAATCAAATGGTAAATTAAGTTATATGAAGTTGGTGCATCCAAGAGAATACATTAAAGACTTCATAAAGTCTTTAATGTATTCTAAATCGATTAAAATATGTCCGTGCATCCATCCGCCTTCCTTCCACTTGTGTTGAATAATACGAAATCAGTTATTTCGAAATTGTTTCCGGTTGATGGGTACTTATGATTCGTCGTAGTCGTATGATAATTTTTACTTGATTTATTAAATATATTTGTTATATAGAATTGTGATTTCTCAAATTTATTAATGTTGAATTATTTGTTATTGTTTTTCTCTTTAACACTTAGAATTAAATTTCAATATCCGATTTAAATTTTTTTCAAATGAGTTGATTTTTATTTACTTATTTTTTGTGATGAAGTATTTTTTTATATTCCTAAAAGTACAATATACATTACAAGTCCATAAAGATTGTTGAACATTGTAGCCATCATCTATAGTAAATAAAACAAACAATACACTGGGAGAATTCAACTGATTAAATTTTGATTTTGAATAGTTAAAAAATCTTACATTAAGATTTTAAAACCTTAAAGATTTGGACTTTAAATCGGATTAATAGCATAATAGTTATAGGCTAAAATATGCAAAATTTTGATACAACCCATAATCAATATGTCCTTCATAGGCTCCCTAATAGGAATAGGATTTTAAGCTTATAACATTTTAAGATATCGACAAATTCAAATTCACATTTCTAACATGATACTAATTTCATGAATCGGTACATATTTGATTATGGATTCTATATAACAACCTATTCCGGAATTGAGTTTAAGGTAACATTACAAATATTTTTCCAAATATCTTAGCAGCTGGCGAAATTCTAGATAACTGGGCTGCATTATGTAGTAACTCCAGCATAGTTCTTTTCTCTTAATTAAATGTTTCCAAAATGTAATGGTGGAGAGTGTAAAATATTCGCCATAAACAAATATAGCATATTCACTTGTTTTATTTTGTTGATAAAGGTTATTCCAGATCGGTTGCATACTTTTGGATAACAAATATAAAACTACAACAAGGAGGGAAAAATCTAAACTTGATGACAAAGAAAACTCTCACTTTGAGACCCCATGGCCGGAGTTAAGTTATTATGCTACACAAATTTTATGCAAAGCCAACCAACCAAGAAATGCTCTACACCATTTATTAAAGGGAGTAAGATATTCTTAACATACATGTTATTAACAGCGAAACCAATTAACATACAGTTTCAATTTTTTATTTGATTGAAATTATTATTACAATTATATTGATTATTATGGAATATTTTCGACATCACTACCTAATTCATTAATAACTTATTTCTGCAAACATCTATTCTTTCAGTGTATTACATAAAAACACTGTTGACAGTTATTACAAAGTAATACAAGACTTCAATAAATTTCTATTAAATCCTTAAGGAATACAATAACTAAAAACCTCAGAAATGTTGTATTAAATATACAAGTTTTCTAATATTATTAAATTTTTATGGGATCGAATGAAAATAAAGAATTTTATAGAAAAAATATTTCTAAAGACTTTTATGATTTAAGAAAAAATAAAATAAAAAATCACAGATTTATGGTCAACATTAAATAAACATTTAAATATTCCTTAAAATCATGTTGAGTAGTTTGCTATATTTGGCTATGACGAATAGTAATATATGTTACATGCAGTAAGCTAACTACATATACCCTCACAAACGCATACACCACATCAAAGTTTTTCTTATCTATAGCAAAGAATTATATTTTTGTCTATAACTTTTTTTACTTAACCGATTTTATAATTTTTTAATGGAATTATTAACACTGATCAATAAGTTTGAATATGAGAACGAAAATATGTATCGGTTAATCTACGAAATGTTCGTTAATTTCGTAATTCTTCAAATTGACGAAAATTTGTCAATATGACTGTTTGAATTCGTTAATAAAAATGTAGTTAATTTAATAAATATTATTCAATTATATAATGAACTTATTCCATAAATAACATAAATTATAATATTGATGAATATATTCAATTTAAAATACCATATTAAAGTTAAATTACGACGTTTTAGTTGAATTGAGGAAGAAATTACGTTAAATTGTTGTAATAAGTTTATACTTAAATATGAAGTATGAAATATTTATGAAAAATTCTGATAGGATCAGGGAGCGGGTACTCCCCATATAAAACAAATATTGATTATAAATTATGTAAAGAACTTTTATAGCGAGAATGTTCAAATTTGGTTTCAATGACTTCCTCGTGGAACTGTTTTACTGGACTAAATGTAACACAGATAGGATCAGGGGGAGAAGTAGCTTCCATACAAAGCAGATATTAATTATCGAATATCTAAAGATCTACTACAGTTAGATATTGTTCTAAATTGGTTTTTTTAATACGCGTCGATTTGCGATTAGTTATAGTTCTTTGGAGATCTGGCACTGAGGAGAATTTTGTGTAGCAAAGCGCACCGGGTAAAAGCTAATTTTTGATAATAATTAAATAGTGTAAGAAACGTAATAGACAAATTAAAATAAAGCGATGTCAAAGGACAGTGGTGAGCCGATGGACTTATAATTCTGATGAAAACTCACTTACATGTTTGTTGATCAGCTGATCTTTCATTTGCATTTTCATGTATTTATGTTAATTTATCCTTTAATTTCAGTCATTTTAATTAGAATTTCCTATGAAATATTTTCCTCCTTTAATTTCTATTTTCAGTTTATATATTCTTTGTCACATTTCATTTAATATGAAAAAATAGTTAAATTAACAAACATTTTATTCAAATTAACTTCATTTTATTATGTAGAATTTAATAAATTTGTGTGTTACTTTGCTTCTGATGCGTTAAATTAAACATTTTTTAATTTAAAAATTTTTGAATAATTTTTTTGTAAGTTTGAAGAAAATTGTTCAAGTTGAAGAAAATTTCTGTTTATTAAACATATTTTTTTTCCGTTAAAGTTTACGACAAATTTTCGTTAATATTATCTACGACATTTAGTTCAGTATATTTATCGATTTATAATTAACAATTTTATGAAAGTTCTTCAATTGAATTTGGAGATTGTCTCAGATATCGGTCTATATATATTAATATAGTGAATGATTTTGCTGGTTTTATATAGAAAACTTCTCAGGACTGTAACAAATTCCCAGGCAACTCATTGAGTTTGTTAATAATTTTGGATGTGATAATAAGATGCGAGATAAATTATGTGGTCTAAAATGATTACTTCTTAACGTTACACATGAAAGGATAAGTTTAATATACCCTTTTCAACATTTGTGGAGGTGTAGGGCATAGCAATTTCATTTAAAACATTTTTTCGAAATAACGTGAAATGAAATTTTGTTATGATTTCAGCAATAAAATGATAAGAAAAAAATAAATTATTATTTTGTATGTGTATTAGTTTGTCTAAGTAGATATATTTAGTTAGTTATTAAACTAATTTGTTAATTTATGTCTTTTTCGCCATAAAATGCCATTATTATGGAAATTTTTTATAATTTTAGTTTATTTTGGCTTTTTATCTTCTATTTCCCTCCTCTTTTGCCTGTTTGGTAGATAAATAAACTTCTAAAGTAGTGTGACAAATTTAATAAAATATTAGTTAATTTATGTTTTAATTTATATTCTAATCTAAACAAATATTTTTATTTATTTAGTTGTTTGTTTATGGAATAAAGTAGAAATAATAAAAATAATAATCATAATTAGAAATTAATATCACATTTATTTAAAGGAGCTTATTTTATAAGTATGTACTTAAATACATATACATATATACATACATACACACATACATACATACATACATACATACATACATACATACATACATACATGCATACATACATTTAATAATTTTGTTATCTTTAAAATACATAAAGTTCAGAGTTGCTGTATTAGTTTTGTATTATGTCCATCATCGTCTTATGACACATTTTAGATTAAGAACCTCTGAACTGATTTAAGTCTTTTTAATAATAAATTTGTTTAATAAATTGTAACATTGAAATAATGATGAAAGTGTGTATGAGATTATGTACAATTATTTTTAATGCAACGAATTACGATTACGAATTTGAAAATAAAGTCATTTCCAGTAAAAGTGATTTGTAATCACTATTCTTTAGAACAGCGGCATTGATCATAGTATTTCAAATGAAAACAAATAAAAATATTGGTTATAAATCGCAGTTACGAAAAATTAATGAACGACCCTCATATAATTTTATTTTTTGATTTATACTTAAGTATGTTGTGTATTATGGTGAAACTAACATTTATTTGAAATTTAGGAGTTTTCAAGTAAATTTTTTCTGGGTGGTTTTATGGGATCTAGATGAAATTATGGACCGACCCTTGTATAATTTTGCACATCGATTTTTTATTTATTTAAATTTTAACAGTTATTATTGCAATACCAAAGTAAATGTGAGATTTATGTCCTCAAAGCTATATTTGGAATGGGGTTTTGTATGGGACCTAAGAGAAGTAATGGACCGACCCTCGCATAATTTACAAAATTTATCTTTAAGAATTTTATGAGCTTCAACTCCAGTTGTAATAGGCTTCGTCCTTGGGACAAAATAGCAATGTGTATGAAATATCATGGCGATATCTAAAAAAATTGCGACCTATAAAGTGTTCACAATGTTGACAATGGACAGCCAGGCGGACAGACAGAGAGACAGAAAGACAGAAAACGATGTCTGTGTCGAACGGTATACTTAAAAATGGGTGAAACACCATTTTTCTGCATGTTATAAACATCAGTACTATCGCATGCCCCCACCACCTATGGTGGTGTAGGGAATAAAAAAAGAATATTTTTTAATGATGTTTGTTTCAAAATAACGGTTACTAATTTAGCTCATAGAAGGGGCGTAGCAAGGAAACAACGTATGAAAAACCACGGAAAACTAATTTTCTTCAACATTACTACGACAAATGAATCTCCGTTTCGGAATGACCCGACTTCTAGTCGGCTAAAGGTTATCAATTCAGCAACAGCTGTATAAACTGGAAGTTTCCACCCGGGAAGAAACTTTAACAACAGCGAAACTGTTCCAACGATAATCTTTTTTAGAAACCTCCATGTTATTGTACTTTTCAAAAGGTTTCAAAGAAAGACGACAGAGGAGCACTATTGAAGTTTATACTGTGATTTATCAATCACAACGATGAAATCACAGTCGAGAAAACACCGCTCACCTTTACCAAGAATTATTAGAATTAGTGTCTCCTGCGGTATTGTCAGTTAAAAAATATCATATAATCACCAGTTGTGGTGGTGGATGGTATAAAAAATAATATACAGAAAAAATCGCTCTTTTCGATGAAAAATAAAAATTTCTCCCTCCGAATGATTTATTTTTAATTCACTCAAAAAGAGAAAAATCCTTCTATCTGACATCACTAGTCTCCTGGTCGATTGAACCTCGTAATCAAGTAAATTCAAAAAAATTTCCGACTTAGTGATACACGTTAGATGATCAGTTATTATGTACTAGAATGATACGATGCTGATGACTGCTCTGCGATAAAAGCGCAAGCAAAACGAATTAAGCGATAATGAGTGAAATTAAAAAAAGTGCATAGAAAATCATTAAATTTTACTAAGTCTAGTAGGCCCCACTTATATCCTAAGATCTTCTGCATCTGTAATCTATGAGCTCAAGGGGAGTCTCTAATTTCTGTTTCCTATCCAAAAATACACCAATTTAGCATTACATTTTAATCTCCTTCTCTTGAAAATGTAGATATTTATAAGCTGCAATCCTTGTGTTGCGATTTTCAGTCTTCTCCTGGTTAATATTTAGACCCCTTGGTCGTGCCCGGTTTAAAGTTATGTTTAGGGATGCTGATATAAGTTCTTTCACATTAGATGTCCGCATAACAAACTGATTTAAATCTTTATCGATTAAAATCCTTAAGAGACTATATATTACAAAAGAGGTGAGTGTATATCGTACTGTGTTGTACCCCTTCGAGCATTTTCGATTATTTTTATGTCGTACTTCCCTCGATTTATCCACGTATCCCTAAGCACTGGATGTATTCAATTCTTCATGATGGGATTTACCTAAAACTGGCCAAAGGTCGGTAAGGACTTTATTGAAGATCCCCTTAATTTCAATGCTGCTAATGTTTAAGCTTTATCACATAGAAACTTCTCTGTATAGGGAACGATTTCACGCTATCTCCACTCATATTCCATTGATGTAGGCGTGTTGTGAATATCTTAGTCTTTCATCTGATATTTTCTCTTTCAACATGGTATCAACTCCTGATTCCAATGTCTTCTTTAAAAACTAAAAATGTTGTTTTTATCAATATTATGTTTATACTGATTTTAGGTATCCTTAAGTGATTGATATCGGTTGAAATTAACTATTACATTATTTTGTGTTAAACATTCCCTTGTAACCAACACATAGTGGTTCCAAAACTCTTAATTATATGTTTTCCCAACTTAACTCTAAACATTTGTCATTTAACTCATATGACACTAATTCAAGCATTTAATCAGGAATATATTCTTCACAAAATAGAACTGTATTTTAATAAATATTTACATTGAGAAATTTTCTCATTTCATCGATAAGATAAAATAAAAACAAATTGCAAAATTATTTATTTTATTTTTGTATTTGTTTGCATAAAATAATATTTATTTTGAAGGGTTTTGACTATTCCAGCACTAATTAATATTTAACATGGTTTATTTTGATGATAACCGAAAAGGGCGCTTAATTGAAGTGGTGGTTATCAGGAAGCGTTAACGGAAATGTCAAATGGTTGTAAAATTAATTTGTTATTAATATTTCGAAGAGGAGAATAAAAAAATAAATATAAGTGATAAGCAATTGATAAATTTATTTTTGGAATATATTGATATTATAACCTCAAATAATTGAAATTGATTAAAATTGAGAGATTAAAATATAAATTAGTGTCTACTTTGAATAATTTATTAAAGGTCTCAGTGTTATTTTTCAGATCTCTATTTTATAGCAAGATCATGACCTTAAAATTACAAAATGCTAATACCTTTCAATATGCAAATACCAGCATGATATTAGCAATATCCATACAAGTAAGAATGCATAGTCGGTCAAACCTGACTATCTAATACCCTGGAGCACATCGACCTCTTTTAATTTGGTTTTAAAATTAACTTTTTTGGGATTAGGATTGGGAGTGGATTTATAAGAGGACTACAAGAAAATATATATCGATTCCCGTATAATTTTGCATTAGATTTTTGCTTATATTTATCATAATTTGACCAATTATTATTACAATACTAACGTATATGTGAGATTTTTGCCCTAAAAGTGATATTTGGAAAGGGGGTTTGTATGAGACCAAATAGGCTAAAATATATATTAATTTTCATCGAGATATTTTAAAAACTGCAACATGTAGACTGTTCACAACGTTAAGATGAACAGGCAGACAGATGGATGGATGGACGGACTCTGAAAGTGATTCTGAGTCGAACGTTTGTAATATTCTACATGTTACAAACAAATAATACACAAATACCTTATGTGGCGTAGGGTATAAAAGTTAAATAGATATATTAAAAGCATTTATTTAAAGGTCTGAGATTCATTAGAATTGGCCCTTATTTGAAAAGCCTAAAATAATATTCCAGGAAGTAGGATTAAAGGGGAAGAAATAACCAAATATGGTCCAATAATTGTTAAACAAGATTAAAATATTAAAATCAGTTTAAAAATACAATTGCAACAAATTTTAATAAAATTGGATCACATTTAAAAGCTTTTCATGAGAAGGGACTTTAAATGAGAACAATAGGAAAATATTGCGTGATATTTTCAAATTAGTAAAATAATTAAAGATTGTTAGAGCAATAATTGTGCCGGTTTTCAAAAGAATTCTTTGATGTTAAAAAGTCATGTAAGTTTAAAGTTTTTTCCGGAAACGAGAACCTTGCGAAATATTGACCAATTGATATGATTCGCCATGAAAATAATACATTTTCACGACGATTTAAAATAGAATTACTCAGGCCAAATAAAATACTCAGACCAAATTTCATTGAATTTGGACTATTATTCTTGTTGTGCGATTGTTTTCAACAGCCAGACATTGGTACATCGGCTCAGATTTTTATGTGATATAAAAAATATACACTTTATGGGGTCTAATATGATTACTTCTACATGGAATGACAAGTGAATATACCCTCATCAGATTTTAATTCTGTCCAAACCATTTAAAATTAATTGCCAGTATTTGTATCTTAAATCACTACATTCCTGATGAGTTTCATCATGACAAATTCCCTATTATCAATAATATCCTGGAGAGAACATCAAAGCATTAAACAAAACTATTAAATATATCTCTACAGGACGCACTTCCTTTTCTACATCTACACATATACATCAAGGTAAAATCATGATTAATATATCAACCAACTCAACTGAACCTCCTCCTCTTCTATCCTCCTCTCTTGACCAAACATTCTTAGCAATGGATACAAACATCAACTGTTGCATTTCCCTCTTTTGTGTAAATGAATATTATTTATATGTGTATGTATGTTTTATATTTGTATGTATGAGTTTTATAATAATTTACATAAAATAATACAAGTAACAACAACAACAACAAATTCTAACATGGAATATCAATTACATAACGAGAAGAGAATAGAAATTCAAAGGATGAGAAATGAAAATATTTAAATGAAAGTGTAAAATAATATTTTTCAAAAGAGACGGAAAACTCTAGAAAAATGTTCTTTATAGAAAATATAATAGTAATTTTGCTTTAAATACTAAAGAAAATATAAAATTAATAATTGTGATTTTAGAGCCTTTTGAGAATATGATGGACTTACAAATGGAATTAGGAATTTGTAAATACAACTTTCTTTATAACATCAATTTGAAAACGTTCAATATTCTCTCTAGCATTTGCAATTAAATTATATTCATACAGTATTGTTCGAAACGTAAGCAACATTTCCTCATAAAGTACTCATAGACTTATATATTGTACACTTAACCAAATGTCGTAGGTAATATTAATGAAAACTTTTTGTACAATTTTAACGAAAAAAAGTTGTTAAATAAACAGATTTTTATTCTAATAAACAAAATTTTTCTAAAATTGAAGAATTTTCTTCAAATTTGTTAGTGGAAGATGTTGAATTGATTAAAATTTCGTTAAAAAATTAAATCAATAGATATTTAGTAAAAACAGCAGTAACGCATCTTAAGTAAAATAACATACAAATTTATTCAATTCTACGTAATAAAATGAAGTTAATTTGAATAAAATTTTATTAATTTAACTATTTTTTCATCAAATAATTTTTTATATTTTCTTTTTCATATTTAATGAAATGAGACAATGAAAATATAAACTGAATAAAGAAATTAAAGGAGAGAAATATTTTATAAAAAGTTCTAATTAAAATGACTGAAATTAAAGTAATATTTTACATAAATTCATGAAAATGCAAATGGAAAATCACCTGATCAACAAACATGTAAGTTACTTTTCATCGGAATTATAAGTCGATCGACTCACCACTGTCCTTTGACATTGCTTTATTTTTATTTAATTATTATCTAAAAGTAGCTTTTACCCGGTGCGCTGTGCTACATAAAATTCTCCTCAGTGCTAGATCTCGAAAGAAATATCATTAATCACAAATCGATGTGTATTAAAAAAAAGTAATTTAGAACATAATCTCGCTGTAGTGGGTATATAGATATTCGATAATTAATATTTGCTTCTACCCTGTTCTATCCGTCTTACATTTTGTTCTGTAAAACAGTCTCATGAGAAAATCATTGCGACCAAATTTAAAAATTCTCACTGTTACAATTATTATTTTAACAAAATCAGTTCAGCTAAAATTTAACTTAAATATGGTATTTTTAATTTAATAACATTTAACAATATAAAAAATTTATTTTTGTCAATTTGCAATTATCCAGAAATCAGTTATGATGCTTTCTGGATCCGAAAATCTTTTACTAAATGTCTTGAAAAAATAATGAGTTTGAAACATATTAAAGAGATAGAGCTACTGGCTTCTCTTAAAACCTCAGACAGTTCTGAAAGTTTTCCGTATAGTGGAAAAAAATACCAGCATCATGACATCTAAAAAGCCCACGTCTTAAAATACAATGTTCACTTTGGTGTCTTAAACTGTTTTTGATTAAACTACAGCAAAATGCTAAGTACTAAGTAGTTATGAATACAAATTTTACCTGTATAATTCAGATAAAGTAAGTCATGTATACCCGAAGTCTAATTATTACACGGGGTAAGAATGTTGTGGTTTAAAAATTTTTTTTAGGAAAATTTTGGTCATCTAGGAAAATAACGAAATTAAATTTTATTTCGTCGTTTTACAGAGCAAAAGCTCTAACTAATTGTAATGATAAGATTAACCATATACAACCTACGGTGCATAAAACTTAAATGGAGGCTGCCATTTCCCCATTTTCGAAGATAGCAACACCCACTATGAGACTGTCTTGACTGTTTTAGACAAGTTCAATCATCTAGCGGTCTCAGCGAGAGACATTCCAACATTACCTGTATTCATTTCCACATTGTTTTTTAGGAAAATTCAAACATGACAATCGCCCGTGGTATTCTTTGATATTGATCAAGAATTAGTTATGACCTAATGAGATTCAAGTTAAGAATTGGTATCCAGTCTTGAATACCATAAAGATGGTATCATCTATTTGTGGCAGATAACCACAAATGGTTATAGGAGGGAAGCGCTGAAGTCACTAATTAACAATAAAGTCTCGACTATACAAATTATAACATTTTATCATTTAATGAACCTCAATATTTATAACACAGACTTTTTTTACAACGTTCACCTATTTCGGCTTACAGTACTCAATGGTAAAAGTTCAAAAAATCTTCTAACTGGAGGGTTAAAAAACCACAGGGTGCGAAGAACCTCAGTCAACTCCAACACTTTGGGGGCTGTGATGGTTTTGCAATTATTTTCTAAAAGTGAATTATTTATGTTTATAAAAAATTAAATGATGTTATTTTATATATCAGGTGAAATCAGACTGCTTAAAATTGCTTCCGAGAGGATGTTTATGCCCCGTTAATTGGGTCTAATAATTTGGAACACTTCATAATGTTTGATATTTAATTACAAAAGCTTTTCCAAAATCATTATGTAGGTTTTCTTATAGTTATTCTTCATCTATTATAATTGTCTTACTCATTTATATTCAGATATTATAAATTGTATTTCCTTTGTATTTATATGTACATTTGTGTGTGTTCCACACAAGTGTTATATATGTAACTCATACACACTTATTTACTTAATACTTGAAATAATAATATAATAATATTTTCATTTAACAATCATATTTTTAATCCTTGAATTTTTTTCTCTCTCTCTATTTTTCTCTCTGTTTATCTTTCAGTTTTCTACAAAAAGCAACCCAATCAACGAACGAACAAACCCTTTTTTATTTTACCAAAAGAAAACTACAGCTGAAGGAGGAAACAGCGAAAATGATGACACAAAAGAAAATCTTTGGTTGTATTTTGACATCAGCGTTGTTGTGTTTGTGGCTTGTCTCATACACTGAGGCAGCCCCCATGCCAAGGTAGTGGTATTTTTTACAAAATAATATTAAAAAAAGTAGAATAATTTAATTAAAGAAAATTATAATCGTCATCATGATCATAATTGTCATCATCAACATTTCACATAAATAAGTAGCAGAATTTGTACTGAAAATATTTAATTTTGAAATTCTAAAAGTTTAAATATGATTTATTATGAGAAGACAAACGGAAAAACAAACGAATGTGAATGAATAAAATGTTTATTCTTCATTTATGTGAATTAAGGATGTTTTTTTTTCGGAAAATAATTAAATGATATGAAAAATGATAACTAAAGTGGCACAATTGAGTGAAATTGTTATGTGTTAAGGAACAAGAGAGAATGCTGAATTCTTAATAAATTTTGCCAGTAAAAAGAGAGTGAAATTGTCATCTGCCTCTATAGATGCGAATAGTCAGTATAAAATAGTTTTATAATGAATGAAAATTAACATTTAACAATGTTAAATGAAGTTTATTCAAAAATATAACATCAATAGCAAAAGAATTCTTATAAATCCAATCAGCCGATTCTGGCTAATATTTCAATATATAACTTTAATCTTGGACTCTGTTGATCTGTCGCCATTATGTCAATAACTCAAAACTTTACTATATCTCCTATCTCACTTTGTTACATCTGTAAGGTCATTATATAAAATTTTGTTTAAATCGGACTTTCCGTAATATTGTTGTTTCTATTATTCCAATTTATGATGATCTACAAGTTGCATATTTACTTGATTTGGCTTTTGCGTAGTAAGCAAAATTAATAGATCATTTTAAATTGACTGGATATTAATCGCAGAAGGTTCTGAAGGCATTTAAAATCAGAAGAAATACTATAAGTGTTAAATGCCATGATAATCAATTAACATCATCCCACGTGTAATATAGTGGTCATGAACGAATTCTCTGAGATAAAAGTATGTCTCTACACTGTAGAAGCTCTCCTTTATAAAGTCACTACTCAGAAATATATTAAGAACTATTCATTGTTTTTCATAAGACACAATTTCAGAATTACTTGAAAATGAATATATTTACATTGAGTTGTAATTCGTATCATCAACCCATCTTTAACCGATAAGGATATGGGATACTGCATAAGCATCATATGTTATAAAAATACAAAGGCATCAAGAAAAAATATTAAGGATTAGCAACGTTGTCAAAGAATAGTACTACCTCTATCGAAAACGTAATCACGAAATTAGTTGAAAGGGATCTGATAAAGCCCGAAAGGAAATACTACAGACAGCAAAATACTGCAAAGCCATTATATAAAAAATTGGATCGATGTCAAAAACGCATAATCATAAATTGGTTAAAAACGATGACTTAGTGACTAGTGAATTAAAAATTAATTAATACTTTTTTATTGACGATTTTGCACCATTTGATTATTACCTCGTTTCTGGTAGAACATTTCTCTTAAATCACGTTAATTGTCTGCGGTACAATCGCCATGTGATCGTCTGGCCCAATTTCAACAGCTAATAATACCAAACACTTCTAATCCATCAATTACACATTTCGATGGCTCACAACACCTTAATGTTAAAGGGTTGACAAGGCTGGTTGGCCGGTTTCTACATACGACCTTTTGTGCTTGGGATTATCACAGAATATCCACAATTCGTATTTTATTTTTTCATATGTGATATAATTTCCTTGCTTTTGAATATCTGTCAATGTATGGTGGAGCATTCAAGTTCTTCATGGTCCAAATTTTTGAGTCTCAAATCATTCTGGACCGAAATGCCCACTTTTAAATGATTTAATTCACCAAATTAACAACAATTGTTTTTTTTTAGCTGCCGTATTTGTACGGGTCTTGATGTTGGATCTGGTGGTTCTCTGAAGATTATCCGGAGGAATGAAATTTTTAATAACAGTACATTTTGATCGTTAGCTTCTACCAATAATTGATAACTTTACGTCCCATCTTCATCTACGGATCTGTAGGGTTATATCTTATGTCTTTTCTGTAGATTTGGAATTGGAAATTCCTTATTGACTTCCGCATGATAACTGCAATTTTTTCTTATCGAATGTCCCATATTCATCTCTAAAGTTGAATCTGGTGTCTATTCTGAAGAACAATAACTAGAAAATATTCATCGATTTCCGGACGTGTGCGTTGCTTTAATGGCTGATATTTTTGCCATTTTTAACACATATAAGGAGCTTTGGGACAAAAATACCCATGGAAACTCATTTTATGCTAATTTTTGTACACAGCGGCACTTCTGTTACTAAAGGCCTTTGTCATTATGTCATTGTTTATCTATAATGTAGGTGACAAAGCTGATTCAATCTTCTAACATTACGTTAATTTGGATCCCTTCGCACTAGACGATACCGCGATACCAGTAATAATTCCACTTCGGTATATCAGAGCAACGATTGTCAAACACTTCCTACATTTAGGAGAACAAAGAGGAGCAGGGGCTCATATCTAAGGTCACCAAGAAGTAGTTATCTTCTTATGACACAAATACTTTAGATGTATGGATAAGACGGTATTTCACCTCCTTTAGGATTGCACAGATTTCCTTTTTTAGTAAAAGGATACAGCTCTTAAAAGACTATATTCATTGATCTAGTTGAATAATCAGGGGTAAGGCTTAATGACCAGTCGTGATTTTTCAAAACATCTGTATGGATTTAGCTGTATACGACTAGTGAGTGCTTTGCTGTATGAAGCTAAAGGATATGGTTATTATATACTGGACGATCTAGGTAAATTATCAGGGGAAAGACTTAACGATCTACTGAAATATCTATTATCATTGCGATAGATCTGGCTCAATTCAACTAGTGACGGTAAGTCATGAGTTGGCAGTTTTCTAACGAGCTGGATGGATTGATAAAAATGGGTTTATTGGACTCTACTTGACATTTCGGATTTCAACTGAACTGCCACTGTAACTGAATTACCTTAAATATGCTTTTATTCACATAATTCGACATTTTAAATCGATTGAAAAAAGTGCTTGATTTCATTTTGACTTTTAACGAATACTTAATTATATTTACAGATTATAGGGACTCAATCCGATATCTATTTTGTTAACTGGTATTAATAGGTTTAACTTGCTCGTCTTCATATTCCTTGGATTAACAAAGATTATATACCTTTCTCCACTTGCGGCGGTGAAAATAAAAAGAGTGAAGGTCTGGGAATAAAAAGAAAATGATTCTTGAGGTGTTCTTGGTGATTTATCTCAAATTTTCAGGATAGATTTAGCTCCACACGACTAATGACTGTAAGTCACATGTTGGATCTTTTCTGGTGAATTGAATGAGTTTGTAAGGGCGGAGTTATTGCACATTCTGGACGTACTAAACTAATTACCATTAAACCCCTAAACCACCTTTTTAAGCACGAAATTCACCATCTTCAAATCGATATTATTAACTGGTATCAATATGTTCGCCTTAACGAACTACATATCCTTGGATTAACGTAGTTAATATACTTTTCTCTACTTGCTGTGGTGATGGTCTTAACTCTTCTCTCAATTTAGTATTAAACATTCCCTTTTAATTTGCTCTAAATTAAAGCATTTAATTTTTTAATACATCAAAGACATTTTCACCGGAAATACTTACGCCATTTTCCATTATAAAGACAAATTTCCACTCATTTAAACAAAAATACTTTTGACCTTGAAATATGACTGCTTAAAATTGGTTTTGGTTAATGAATATTAAAAACCTTTAAAATATTTTAAAATGATTCTTTAAAATATAAAACAAAAGTTTTATATTCTAAACAAGGATTCTTGCGTTTCGTAACTATAAACTGGTTAATTAGACGAGATAATTAGAAATGTAAAATATCTGAAACATTTTCATTTGTGAACAAGAAAAATATATTAGTTATATATTTGTATTTGCATTAGAATTAAGTAATAACAATAACGAAAAAGCACATTAATATAATTATTTATGAAATACTTATTTTCCACAACAATTCACTTGTATCCTTTTTTTGCGTTTCGTTTCTTTTCATCATCATCTTAAACTTTATTCTAACATTCGAATAAAATGAAAATGAAAAAACAAAACTTCTAGTCAAAGTAATGGATACTACAATGAATTGGAAGAAGTACCGGATGACATACTAATGGAATTAATGGCACGTTTTGGACAAACTATAATGAGAGCCCGCAATGATTTGGAAAAGTAAGTTAAAGTTTTTTCTTTCTATCTTTCTGTCTTTTTGCTGCTTATTTGAATTTCATTTATTTGCTGAAGCGTGTTAGATGAAATTTATTTCTTTAATTTATCTTGAGAATGGAATAAATATATTTAAATTTTTATAGTTTTTTCAAAGTTAAACGGAAATATATTTTAAAAAGTGTATACTGTACATTTTTCTACAAATGCAAAATTTTTTTAATAGAAAATGTTAAATTTGCGTAACATATAACAAAAACAAGTTTAATATAGCCGGTCAAGCAGGACTATGAAATATCCAACAACACATTGTTAATTGTTTACAATATTTATGGTGCGAACCTCGTATAATATGGTTTTTGGATTCCGCTATAGAATAACATTTGGCTGAGAATTATTCGTTTTAAATATTTTCGCAGGTGTTATGGGAAATCATAGACCACCCTCGTAAAACCACGAACTTTAATTTCCGTTTAAATGTATCTTATTTTAACCAAATATGAATAGAAAACCAAAGTATATTTTAGATTAAGTGGATGTGATATAGAAATAAAAAATGATAGACGAATCCGATTTAGCACGTTATTTCAGAATACACAAGCGTCGTTAATGTGGGCCGGATAAAAGCGATAAACTAATCATTGCTGTCTTCGAAATCATCATTATTTCCGTTACTACTAAATGTAGTATTTTGTTAAGGTCGGAATAAATATGAAGGGCTTATTTTGCAAATTTGTCTTACTGTTGTAGGTGTTAATCCAAGAGCTCTTCCTTTATTAACAGATCTTTCTTCCGATTTGATTTTTTTACGTCTCATTTTAACTCCAATTGATTACTTTTTTTACTCATTTTTTACGAATCGTACACTGTATTCTTACCCCAACCAGACACTTGGTCTTAGCACCTCTTATAATACAAAGAATGGGAATTTCTTTTCTTTTAACGTAGAGGTGACTATAAGTGTTATCGGTAATGCTAAAAATTGTAATCCACAATGTTGACTCAAATCGAAATCAAATCGGGATCAAAACGATACAAATCGGACTGACGCAACTTGAAATTGCAATGAGACAAACCGAATGTTTTCAGTTCTTAAAAAGCGACGCAAATCGAAACAACGCAAATCCCTACTACGTAAGTCGGAGCACTAGTGTTTAACATTTTAGCCCATTCCGTTGGAATATTTTTATGGGACGTATGTGAAATGAAGAACCGATCATAGTGCAAGTTAAAATTAGGAGCAACGAAAAAATGTTGAAATAGTCCTCGTATAACTTGATTTTTAGATTCACGTGTCATTTGTGCATTTAAAAAAATGTTCAGATTACTTTATTCTTAAAAGCATAAGTCACTAACTATTTTAGATTCTTCAAAAAAATCGAAAAAAGTTTGAGTTACCTTCAGTTTTTTGCTAATATCTCAGCCATTTATGAACCAATTTCCCTGGATTTTAATAGCAAAATTCTCGGCAGTATTTCCATAGGTTTGATATAAATATCATATATGCAAACTATAGGTCGGCTCATTAGCATGATTTCAACTGTAACACGGACGGACAGCCAGACATAGCTTAGTTAATTTCTTTCATACCGATTCAGAATATGTATATTTTTGTAACAAACTTATATATACCCTTCCGACCTCGTCAGATAAAGGGTATAAAATAAAGATTTGATGGTTTCCAAAGTTTTATTTTATAAGTGATAAAAAAAGATCAAAAAATATTCCCTTATAAAAGGAATAAAACATTTTTGCAAAAATTCTTTAGGACAAGTTCAGGACCCAAATCGAACAAAATTTCGTACAGAATTCCCAGTAACGATCTAATTTGAGAAAATTTCCAACTTCCTTATTCTATTCCTTGTATAAGGTACACAGAAATTTCGTAGATGATTTATTATAAATATCTAAATAGTCAGTTTCATCTATGACTTTCTTGGGCTCCAAAGTAGCGACATTTATAAATAGACCATCTATGAATCTCACTTAGAGCAGAATTATAAATCTTTCTTCATTACCTTCATGGTCACTATTTAAGAGTTTTATAAGCTTAAACTCACATTCCAGGAAGGGGCCCTACAAGGGAGCTAGGTCAGAAAATAGTGCCAATACAATTTGTACGGGTCTATTATTATATATATCTGTGTATAGTATATATGGCAAACAATATGCACAAAATATATAATCTTGTATCATGTGCTCTTAAGACTAAGTGTAGGAACATATCAGATATACCATAAAACAATAGTAAAAAAAGATTACAAGTATTCTTTAGGGTTTCCAAGATAACGATACCAAGAGAATCTTACAAATGATAAAAGTAGTTTTATTTTACGTACGTTACTCGTTAGAGAGAAGGGACTGGTGGTAGAATCTTTTTGACCAAACATGCATGCTTAAGGAGATTCCTACAATTGATAAACGGATTTATGAACACAAAAATCGCATTAATGTGTTCAAGAAAATTTCAGATAAACTTAAGCAAATATTATCCGAAGGTAATTTGAAAAGTCATGGTGCCAATAATTGAAAATCTCATAAATTTCACAAATGAAAAAAATAAAGCCCACTGTCCAGATCAATGAGCATAATGCTTTTTCTTAAGACCCTCAATTAAGTGAACATCAGATATTGCTTTTATATAAATTCAATTTACTCTATGGAGATTATAAGCTCCATAGAGTAAATTGAATTTGAACATAAGTTTTCAATCCATATCTCTAGAGGAGATATAACACTGTTGAATAGATAAAATAATATATATATATATATATATATATATATATATATATATATATATATATATATATATATATATATATATATATATATATATATATATATATATATATATATATATATATATATATATATATATATATATATATATATATATATATATATATATATATATACGAAAGAATCATCATACAAGTGCCACAGTGGTTAAATTTATATTTTTAGAACCACTTTTTGTTAGCTGATTAAAGTGAAAATTATCAAAGTTGTAAGCACTCTACATATCACAATTTTTTACCAAGCACGAAGCCCATTGAAATCGTTGAAAATCACTCCAATATTCCGCTTAACTATATTCCCCCAGAACTAATTACCGAAACTTCCATACAGCTTTATTTCTGAAAACATTTTACTCTTAATAATATCTTAAAAACCTCATATAACCACCTCTTACTAATATCACCTCAAACGCCATAAATACATACTATAATGCTCTTACTTGTTCCGTATGGGATCAGATTTGCTTTAAAATCGAATCTAAGCTTGAAAATATATAAATATCATAAATAATAATAATAATAATAATAATAATAATAATAAGAATCTCTAAATCTATCGATTTAGACAAATTCTTAATCGATAGATTTAGAGAGATTGAACTCGTTACATGTAAAGATATCGACTAAAAGATTTATTAACACTTTTTTCTGGTTCATTATTTTTTAAAGCTCTAAACGTACCGTGGACTTTGGTTTAGCTCGAGGCTATTCTGGCACCCAAGAAGCGAAACATCGTATGGGTTTGGCTGCTGCTAATTTCCCCGGTGGTCCAGGCCGAAGGAGACGTTCGGAAACCGAAGCTTAAGGTGTTGACCACATATTATAATTTTATCAGCCGCAGCTCATTAACCCAGTAAACGATTGAATTCTACATTGAACTTTATTAAAAAAAAAACAAACACGAAAACGTCCCAGCGCTTAAAATATAATAAAAATAAAATAAATTATATAATAAAAATGCAGATTTAATCAAAATAACACAAATATTGGAATGATGTCTAGATTTTAAATATAAATTTAAAAAATTATTATTTCAAAATGTATTTTTATTAGACAAAAATTGTGTATATAAAAAAATAAATTTATTTAAAATAAAAAATAAAAAAAATCACACAGAATTTAAAGAAAATAAATTGCACAAAAAATTTTAAAACAAATGTTAAACAGTTGCTCCAAAAAAAATATTTATATTTAAAAATTTAACGTTAAAAACATGAAAATTGTGCTAAAAATTAAAATAAAAAAAAACTACTAAAAATGCTTGGTTCCTTAAAATTTATAATTTTTATAAAATAATTTAAAAAAATATATATATTGTAAATCAAATTAAAAAAAACGCTAAAAATCGACATTTATAAATGTTCAAAAAATCTTTTAAGTAGAAATTGTACTATTTTTTAGTATTTAAGAAAAAATCTATTTATTAAACGTTAAATTATTAAAAATAAAAACAAAATTATATTGTATCAAATTGACAAAAAAATGCAAAAACAAATACACTGAAAACAAAAAATGGTCCCCTCGAAAGAAGTTTTTATTTGAGTTCTTTTAAGAAGAAGAAAACAAAACGCTTTTTTCTTGTTTCTCTTTTTAATTTATTTAAAAATTAAGTTTTAGTTTTAAACACATTTAAACAAAAAAAATTATATTTAAAAAAATAATAAAATAAAAAACTACACTCAAAAAAACAAATTATGAGAAAAAATGCCAGCACAAAACTGTATTTTTATTTAAATCAAACAAATTAAATATATTAACATTGATGGGTTGAAAACTTTTAGCGTGTAGTGTTAAATAAACGTTTTTCAAAACTTCTACTCCAAATAAAGAACTTCTTTATGTGTCCAATTTAAAGGAAATTATTTAATGAAATTTTTACTTTTAACAAAAAAAAAAAAAAATAGAAATCATCGCATCAGTTCCTAAAATATCTTTCCTTTCTCTCTTTCCTATATATATTTGTGTATATAAAAAATATATTTAAAAATAATTTAATAATTTATATAGATTAAATTATCGAAAGTCTTGAACGTGAAACAGATTAAATAATTCAATTATATGATGATTAATAAAAATACACTTAGAAAACTCTTAATAAAATTGTTTGATTAAAAATTGAGAAAATATCGTAAGTATTATTGGTTGTTGGTATGAGAGAAAAGATTTCCATTAAATTTTTGATAACCCAGAAATCTAAAATATGACGGAAGAATTATACAACTATCCCAACTGGAAATAGACAACTGCTGAAACTGTGAAGTGACAGGTCCTTTAAGATTATGATTTTGCTTAATGTTTTTTTTCTGTGTGCATAGAATACATTTTTGGAGTAAGCCGCAGCTTCGAAAATACAACGATGTCAGAACGAAATATTAAGAATTAAAACAGCAGTATCTTGGTATGTGAAGAATAGTAACATCACAACTGTGATTAGGAAACATGTAGAAAAATATTTAAAAAGCTTGAAATACACTCCAATCTTTTAGCATAACATACATTAAGAAATTATAGACACATACGCTCGGAAATAAGAAACACTTCAGACCTCAGAGTAATAAAGATTTTGTCCGACACAAATATTTTTTAGAAATATTTCTGTAGTTTGAACTGTAAACAGATTCTCGAGTTGATTTGGTGACCCTTCAGATGGTCACCTTGGGTTTTTTGAATTAAAAAAAATCGTTTATGACGTTGGACAAAAGGAATTCTATAAAAATTATAGTTTCAGAGATATTTAAGTCGAATTTAATTTTTAGCTCATGTTTACCCCGGTCGAAATTATTTTTTAATCCATTTTTATCACGGTTTTTTCAAAAACATTTATTCACTAATACCCCCAACACCGAAGGTGATTGGGGTATTATGCGTTTGTGCAGATGTTTGTAACATGCAGGTGTTACAGGCACCTTTAAGTATACCGTTCAACTCACAATCACTTTGTAAGTCGATTTGTGTTACATCCACTTTTAGTATACCGTTCGACTCAGAATCACTTTCTGAGTCTGTCTGTCCATGTTAAGGTTGTGAGTCTACAGGTCGCAATTTTGGAGATATCATGATGAAATTTGGTACCTATTATTATTTTTGTCGAAGCCTATTAAAATTTACCATATTCGGTTCAATATATCAGGTATCTCCCATACAAATATTCCTCTCCAAATATCACTCATAATTTCTTGTAGCTTATTTTAACCCATTAAATCCTCCAGAAAATAAATAATTTCAGAACTCATAACTTTAACATAGATTTTAGTGTCACAATAATATACTGCACACTTAAGAATAAGTCAATAAATCAAATTATAATCAAATATCTAAAGAACTAGTTCTCAAATTCGGCCCCAAACACTTTCTCAAGAATTTGTTTTACTAATCAAAATATATGACGGGAAAGATCAAGGGGAAAAGTACTCCAATACAAAGCAAATAATAATTATATCTAAAAGATATAAAATATTTATCTAGAGAACTGTAAAAGCGAGATTATTCGAATCGGTTTCAATTATTTTCCTAAGGCCAATAATTTTTCTAAGGAAGGGGTACCACCCATATTATAAGGACAGTAAATCTCACCGGGTCTAGTAATTAGCAATATTTTCTGTCGGATAATCCTGAGTGTTTATTTCAGTGAAAAAAGTCAAGTTTTTAAAAAAAGCTGTTTAATTGTTGGAATTTGGGTATTTCATCACGGAAAATTAGAATCATTTTCAGTCTCTGATTCATGGACCAGTTAAAATACATCATATTTAAATTTTTAATAAATATCGTTATTTGATACCGTTTTATTAAAGTTTAAATATTAATTTTGTTTCAAAAAAATAGCAAAACTTCGAAATTTCAAGGTCTTTATAAATTATTGTCATCAAATGTTATTTCATGTACTTCACTTTCACTTTTCTTTAAAAACGATTATAAGTACAAAATATCGTTAGCATTTCTCGTTCATTTTAAAGGAATTGATTTTCCTTAGTCAAATCTTTGATGATGTAAGTCGGCTCTTCAAAGCGTTGCATTCGATTTCATTTCAGTTTTCATGCAGTTTTTCAAATAAATCTGTAAGATTTGGTCGGCTGGTTAGATTTACACAAAATTGCTTAGTATTATAATTGTGGTACTTGGGTGGAGTTATATGGATTCAATAACTGCATTAGTTTTTGAGTTACCTACATTTACATTCTGAATTTTGCAATGTGTAATGTTTTATAATGGGAATATTAACTTTTTTATTTCGTGTGTAACGCTATGAAGGAATAATCTTAGACCCCATAATGTATATATATTTTGGCAGCACATCAAAATCTGAGTCGATTCAGCTATGTCTGTCTGTCTGTCTGTTGTGGGAACACTCACATCCGCAATAATTGAAAGAGCTCAATGAAATTTGTACTGAGTATTAACTATAGTCCTGAGAAGTTTCCTATTTAAAACCAGCAAAATTGGTTCAGAATGTTTAGACCCATATCTATGACAACCTCTAAATGAACATGAAGAACTTTTGTAAAATTATCAATTATAAATCGTCAAATTGTGGTTAAGGGTATTGAAGATTCCTGATAGCCGAATGCAGCATTCTTACTTGATTTCAATATTTATTCATGTGTTTAGTGGGTTTTACAGCTATAACGCTATACTACCCTTCTATAGCTTAGTCAAAGATCATATTATCGCATATGTTTTTGATTAAAGTTGAATTCCATAAGATGATGACTTAATTAAAATTGACTGTTAATTGGTTTACGTGCCATGTACGTATACCTATGGAATCTGAGTATTTCTACATCACCCGCTGTAAAATTTTCACTGTACCAACGCTGAAAGAATTGCTTCAGTTTGAGGCAAATAATTTATCGAGTCAATTTATGGAAGCATGTTCCAGCACATGCGTTCATCATTGATCGAAACAATTGGTAGTAGAAAAGAATAAGATCTGGTCTAAAAGGCTGGTATGCCAAAAATTCGCATCCATAGTTTACCGAATAATGTTTGTGTGACCTTATCGTGCAACATTTTATGGAAAAGTATGATCTTGTATCTACTTGAATATTTTAGTTATTAACATTTATTAGTTTATCTGACTTTATTTTAATAGCTCATAATAAAAAATAACTCTGTGATCCCACCTAATATATGTTGACTTGCAGGTTGCTGTCTTTAAATATGACTTTTTGCTATACTAAAAACTTGTCCATCCAAATCATTTGGAAAATCTTAGAAATGTCAATGTAAAATCTTGTTTAAAATATGCAGCAATTTCAATGCCTCAAATTTAGAACCAAAACGGAGCTTGCAAACTAAGTTTCCGTGGCCGTTCAAATTGAAGAAGTCACACTATTCGTTACTTTCTTTTCAACGTGTAAAATTTCGAAATGTAAACAAGTAAAAATGTTATAGTCGATCAAGCCTGATTATGTAATACCCTACACCACATTGTTGGTTGTAAATGACAGCTACGAAAAATTTATGAACGACCCACGTATAATTTGCTAAGATTTATGTACAAATTTATTCCTTTAAAAAGTATTTCTTCTGGGAGGGACCCTCGTAGAGTTTCAACGGACGGTCATCGTTAAATTGACTCAGAGAGTGATTCTGAATCGAACGATATACTTAAAACATCAGCGCAAGCGCATTTCATTTTTTGTAGAGTATAAAAATGTCACATAAAATATTGGAAAATACAAAAAACAGTAAAATATTATAGTCGGTCAAGACCGACTATGTAACACCGTACATCACAATGTGTGTAGGGTATTACATATGGGACCTATGAGAAGCAATTGACAGACCATCGCATAATTTGTCACATCATTTTAAAAATAAAACTTCTTTCCGGGAGGAAATTTCAACGGACATTGTTATATCTCCTTAGAATTTTATCCTCTATATGTTACAAACATCAGCACAAACGCATACTACTCAGGGTATGTTAATAGAAGTCACTGTTTAAATATCATTGAAATTAATTTTTTCATTTTTATTCTAAAAACTTATTTTACTTAATAAAATCTTAGAAAAAAACTGCATTAATAAATTGAAGTGAAATAAAAAAATCTTTATACAGACAACATATTTCAACAGGCGGCTTAAAGATTTTAATAATTCATTGTGTGACAGAATTTGCATTAAAAAGATTTTATCATGTCATCAAAGAAATTCATTCAATTTGTAAAGAAATGAAGACATAAAGGATCAACTACA
This sequence comes from Cochliomyia hominivorax, assembly GCA_004302925.2. NCBI lineage: Eukaryota > Metazoa > Arthropoda > Insecta > Diptera > Calliphoridae > Cochliomyia > Cochliomyia hominivorax. Next base: position 68,727,240 of record PYHX02000158.1, on the reverse strand, counting down.
ACATCCTTTTTTTTATTATACACATAAACATTTTATTAAATGTTCATGTATGTGTCAATACATATACAATTTCAATATAATACTAGATAAGAAAGAGAAAGAGAGCTTTAGTTTATTTGATTTTATGAGTCAAAAGTGTTTGAATAAGGATTAAGAATTTATCCTGAAGGACTCATTAAATGTGTTAATAAATTATTTTCGCAATTGAGAAGATAATTTAGATTGTTATTTTTGTTATAGATTATATAGAGATAATTAAAGATTTCATATATGAAGATATTCAAGGTCATTATTTATTCTTTTATACTCTAAGGAGTAATATTTAAACTATTTATATCTGTATTTACAATCGTTGATTTGTGAATGAATGGACTTACTATGAATGGACTTACTATAAAATAAAAGTTATAAAGTTGTAATAAATTAATACAGTAATCTAAAAATCTTAATGTAAAGAAAAAAATACAGTTTGAAGTGCACTTTTACGTCATATTCAAGAAATGATCAAAATAATAAATTAGTAATGTAATTATCAGCACTTATAAGGGATCTAAATAAACCTTAAACACTTAATAATCAAGTACATCTTAGATAATATTTCAATGGCCATGAAATAAGAAGCTCAGGTCATAACAGATAATAATCTTAAGAAATAAAAAGGGACATAAAGGTTGTAAGGACAATCGCGAATTGCGATAGAAAATCGCTAATGCCAAGATTTCGGCTCAAACTTCAATTTACTGTTTCATAATAGTAATTTTGAAATTATTTTGAGATAAATCTAGTATTTAAAATCTTAGTTTTGTGTAAATTAAATAATAAATGAACTACAGGGAGTCAATTATTGAAAACGGTTTCAGCCAGTATTGAAAACTGAAGTATTCAAGAGAACCCATACGACCGTGTCTGCTACTCGTTATTTATTTAAAACAAGAAGAAATCTTGGTTTATTTTATATCCAGAAATGTGTAACTGATTGCATTTTTTATTTCTTCTTTACGAAGTCTATCAACTCTAGATTCCATCGATTGAACCATAATATCTTCTTCTTTAGTACATTGCACTGTAGGGGGAATCGATTTTGCAGAGGAATGTAGCATTATAAATTTGGAAGTTTGAACCCCATAAAGCCTCAATCAAGCGTGTGTCAATTTTTTTAATATTTCCTAAAAGGTTTTCTTACATAAAAATCAAACAACCCAATTGGGCTAAACCCTGACCCTGTGCAGTTTGACGCCTTTTTATCCAAATTAAACCTATATGTTCTAAAATCCCAAAGCTTCAATCCTAAAATAGAAAATTTTCAGAAATATCAATGAATCTTTTAATACATTTCAAAAATTTTATTTCTTAAAAAATTTATGAAATGATACACAAAATTTGGAATACATTAGCTTGTGTACTGGTCTTTTGGATGTTTCTCCACTTCAAATAAAAACAGATTTTTTTCTTTGGAAGACATGTATAGAAACTATGAAATTTTGAACTAATTGGTCTGTTTGTTCTCAGTAAGGGGTCTCAACCTAATATGGAAATATTCGCTTTGAGCTCTAGCTAAAAAAAGCGAGTACCAACTTTTATTTACTGCTTTTAGAGCAGTAAATTCAAGTTATCGCTCATTTCTAGTATGTATAAGCCCTCAGCTGTGTATTTAGTTTTGTTTATCTAGAGCTATGAGCTGTATCTTGGTTTATTGATAAGCTATAGTAGATAATCTTGACAATCAAATCCAATGTCTAAATAACATCCTTCAAACAAAAGACTTAAATTCTAATATTTAAATCAAAGTTATTTTTATTGAATGAATATTTTTATAAAATAAGAAAATACATATATCCTTATATGTAACACTCACTTACAAACTAAATATATGGTATTTATAGGTTATGTTTAATAAAAAATAATACAAATTTCTCAAAGAATTTTTAATAATGAATATTTTACATAATAAAAAACGTAAAACTAAATCAAGCAGAACTTTAAGACAGAAAGAACTGCTTAACAATTATGGAAGAACTTGGTTTTGGGATATTTAATATTTAATCAATAGATAATAATCTTCTTCTAAAACTCTTTATAATTAATTGGCACTTAAGGGAAAAATTGTTGTTTAAAAATTAAAAAAAAGATTAACTGGAATAAAATATATTTCAAGTTTATTACTTGAAATTGTTTAATACTCTTATTTGAATATCTGATAAAATTTATACAAAATAAACACGAACGATTGTATAGTCGGTCAAGCCCGACTATCTAATATCCTACACCACATCGTCGGTTAAAATGGTAGTTATAAGAAACTGGTTCGTATACCTTGTTTGGAACCATATTTTAACATTTTCGCTGTTATAGTTATTTTGATACTCGATAATCATTATTTCCTTTGTATGGGAGTAACCCTCGCCCAGGTTCTATCGGTTCTAAATTTTGTACACTAAAACATTTCCTTGATTGGGACCATTTTAGAACTCTCGCTGTTATAGTTCTTTAGACATTTGATAATCATTATTTGCTCTGTATGGGGAAATCTCTCCCCTTGGTCCTATCCGTCCTACATTAAAAAAGATCCCTGGGAAAGTAATTGGAACCAATTTCAATACTACCGCTTTTACAGTTATTTAGACATTCGATAATTAATATTAATTTTGTTTGGGAGTACCTTTCACCTTGATCCTACCCTTCCTATATTTTGATCAGTAAAACAAATTCTTGAGAAAGTGTTTGGAGTCGAACTTGTAAACTTTTGCTGTTTTAGTTTTTAGATATTCGATAATCAACATCTTATTTGTATGGGGGACATCGTTCCCCATGATTATTTTTACCCTTAATTCTGTCTGGTAAAGCTGTAAGTTGAAAAATATATTGGGACCAAATTTGAAAATTCTCGCCGTTGCAGTTCTTCATATATTTGATGATCAAAATTTGCTTTGTATGGGTGCTACCTTTCCCCCTGGTTCTATCCCCCATATTGTGTCTTGTAAAATGGTTCTTATATATAATATTATAATATTCTAAAAGATGTGCCAAAATATGCGACGGTCGTACATTTTTTCCATAGGCCCCATACAAACCCTCTTTCAAATATCACTTTTAAGAGGAAAAAAGGCATATTATGACACATATTTTAGAATATTTTAAGACTTATTTGAGCCAATTTTTGTTTAAATCTCTTTGTATTTACGACTTTTATTACCTTAAAACTCCATTCCGGGAAGAAAATTTGTATGGAAAGTGCCTAAAATATTGGACCGAACATGGCCAATTCTATGGCTTTTGGCCAAAATAATAATAATATGTACCAAACTTCATTGAGATATTTCTAAAACTGCAACCTGCAGACTGTTCACAACGTTTACCTGGACAGCCAGCCGGACAGACAGACGACATCGTTAAATCGACTCAGAAAGTGATTCTGAGTCGAACGGTATACTTAAGATAGGAGTAACACAATTTTTCTGCTTGTTACAAACATCAGCGCAAAGGCTTAATACTCCAAAGAACTTTGGTGGTGTAGGGTATAAAAAGACTAAAATTAGGGATCTTATATTAATTATAATTTTTTAATCATTTAATGATACTTTTTTTAAAGAATTTTAACTTATTTACTTTTTTAGTATTTTTTATGTTTTTTATCAATTAAAATTTAATTACAATAATATTTTTTGTCGTTAATAAATTTTAATTGAAAATGTGGAGACAAAATTATAGATGAGTTTATTTAAATAAATTTATAATTAAAATTTGTAGAAAAGCGTTTTAAAATAATAATAAAAAATATATATTATAATTATGAATACGATTAGGAGTATTTTGTATTTACAGTCTTAATATATGCATTTCAATTATGTTTACAGTGGGGCAGAATTATTGTTTTGCAAATCGAGTTTGTTTTTTATATATTACACGTGTGATGTATATTTTCAAACGGTGTTTTGGCAACTTTGAATATTTTTCACACTACACTACTTTATTCATACTTCAAGCCTGTTAACGTTTTATTTTACCTTTGTTCAGGAGCTAAAGCGAAAGTGATACTAGAATTGTGCATTTACATTGCCTCCACTATTAATGCTGCATATCTTGCAGATTCTATGCTGATGACGAGCTGTTGGCACATGGCAATGTAGTTACGGGTGGATAAGGATCTAGGATAGCAATAAGTCTCCGAAACGTATCTTTAAGGCTTCCATTATGGTCTTGTTTTTGAAGAAAGAGAGGTACAGAAACCAATGTTAGGTAATCGAACCTTACCCCCACAGGGCTTGACTTTCTTAGAGATAAATCTACTCTTGGACAATAGCTATAAATAAAAACCTTTGAAGTTTGAAGACTAAAGTCTGGTAGCACGGAAACCGATGACCCCAGATAATGTAAAATCCATATTACTATCTGTGTCCATAAATAAGGAAAGATGGCGGGTACTCGTGTAAATCTTAAATACAACAATCTAGTACTGAACCTCATTTCGCCATCGAATTTTGAGGCTTTTCATTATTAATGGTATCTGTAACTTTATCTATAGTGAGATATAGTGAATTCTGCAAAACACGCCAGACCCTTGAAATTTGGGGAGGAACCTAAGTTGGCACTACTAACGTAAATTCCTAGAGAGATAAGATATTGAGATGTGTACTAAGACGTTAAGAGGAAGAAGACTAGTGCTTCACTGCTTCTTGCACGTACTCATTTCTAAGGTACGGTCAACCAATGTTACGTTTGAAAACATTCCATTCATGATTTGTATTTTCCAGAATCGGTTTTGAATCACTGAATATGATCTGAACCTTGCCGATGTCCACCTTTAACTGTTGCAGAGTCTTCAGATTAACATCCAACAACTATCAAGAGGGCAAGAATTTTGATTGTTGGAATTTTTGAGAGACTAAAGGATAATTTTATTTCAGGAAGGAACATTATATATCAGAATATTTGCAGTGAATTATGTGCTTCTTTGCGAAACTCAATTTTAAAATAAAAGTCTGTTAATCGCACAACGCTCTTTTTGCTTATGAAAATTAGCCCACAATAATACCTTTAGACATTTATTATTTAATTCAATTCAATAAATTTCGCAACTTGATTATGCATATATTTCACTAAGTCCAAAATCTTTCAAGTGATCGAACTTATCTTTTCAACTTAATAAAAAATATTAATAAATCGAAGGAAGGATGGAAGGAAGCCAGTTTTGTGGTCCGAATTCCGAAATTTTGTAATTCTGCCCCACGATGCTGTGGTGTGATAGGAAGTTTACTATATAGAATAGGATATCCAGTGACGGAAGTGAAAGGCCAATAGTGCAAAGGCCTTTAGGAATTCGTTTAATTATTAAAAAGGAAATAATTGACTTAATAACTTCAATATAAAGCTTTCTAAATGTTCCTATGAATACTGTCTATAATATTTTTTTATCTTTTCAAAAATCATTAATATGTGTCCAAATACTCCTCCATTCAAACTCCCTAAATACCATTAGGAACATTTCATCATATTCCTCTTTTAATATTTTAAGTTTTTCCAATTTCATTCATTTACTTATACTCATTGTAATGATGTTGTTATTGTTACTGTTGTTGTTACAATTGTTGTCAGTGTACATTATATTTTGACAGCTGCACTTGTTGCAACATTATTACCATTGTTCACCGTATTATTGTTGCCATTGTTTGTGTTGTTGTTGTTGTTGACATTGTTATTGTTGGTCAAATTGTTGCTATTATTATTCGTATTTGGTTGGTTATTTGCATTCGTATTAGTGGCATTATTTGCAGACTGATGATGGTGATGATGTTGTTGCTGCTGTTGCTGATGATGCCCCCTTAATAATTCCATATATTGAAAGGGTACATGAAAATTTTGTCCTTTGTGTTCGACTATCAAATGACCACGACATGTTGAGGCACCAACAACCGTAACACTTTCACCTTTTTTCAATTGTTCGGTGGGCGGATTTGTAATCGTGTCTTCAGGGAAATTCATTTTCATAATACGATTTTGTGGGAAACATAGTTTTGTATTGCCTGTAACGGTATAGTTGCGTGATGGTGGCACCGGGGGTGGACGTTCCTGTAAATAGGAATAATACGTTAAATAAAAATAAAATTTGCATAACAAAGAAGAAAAAATGCTATTAAAATAATGCGAATATGAATTTGATAATGTTTTTAGAGAAAAATGTGCACAAAAAAGAAAATATTAAAATGGATTAAAATTGGAAAGGGCTTGAATTATGATTAAATTTTTAAATGACAAAGATTATGAACATCGTATGTTCTCCTTTTTTGTGGATTATAGTCTTGTGGACAAACATTTCTATAATTCAGTCAAGGAAACTAATCTTAAATTCTGTCAATTTTAAATATCCGCCCAAACCTCATGAATTAAAAGAGTACTATAATGCGAATAAAGACGTTTTCAAGAAAAATGGATGTTTAATTATCCTTTGGGCGAAGCATGTATTCTCTGTACTGCCTATAAATACAGTTTAAGCTTTTTGAGTTGGTACAGAACACTACTTGAATTTTAGCGATTTTTGCAATAACAAAAATAAATAACCTCAAAACTGGAGAAGTGAAGATTAAAAAAAGCGGAGAGAGTTGTTAATAAACTGCCACTAAGGAGTAAATATAAGGGATTTTCCAATTCATATCTGTATTCCACAGACGTCTAAATGTAAGACAATTGACACATATGAAGAGATATTATTATTGACAGCAAAACAAAAGGCCCTTAAACGCGAATTATATCTAAATCTATGACTGTTATCTACGGGAGTGGCATGAACGTAGGCACTGACTGGTAGATTCGTGCCAATAACCAACCAAACAAACAGTATTCTATGGGACAGCTTTTTATAGGAATTCGAAGGAAAACACCATGCTTTTTTCAAGGTTCGATTCGGTGCTATGTAGGATGGGTGTTAAGGCATTTAAAAATAACGCCTAATAGAAAATTGTTGAGAAAAATTAATTGGCAAACTGATTAGAAAATATGCACTTAATACGGTATCTGACTTAGTGCTGCGAATTGCTGGAACTATGGAATGAACGACGCATTTGTTGCAAGGGTTATATATGCAATTTCTTACTCATTGTATGCTGTGTTCCTCCTCTCCTTCTCAAATTGTAATTATTCTATAACATATAGGCTAAAGCATATAGGCTAAATATATCACAAGCAAATCAGCAGCTTAGGTTGAGATAAGGTCCGCAAAGAATGAGTCAAATCATGTTACGTCATTAAACTAAGTGCAACGACACAAGATCAATACGAGAAACTCCAAAGCTGACATTTAAAAAAAACTGGGGCAGTATTTATAACATTTATGTGTAACCTCCTTTTTCACATTCCAAATTCACGTAATAAATCTATATAATAAAGATGACATAGATGTGTGAAAAATGATATGTTTCATATTGGTTAGACATAGACCACTATAATTATCCCACTTATTAAGGATATTACTGGGGAATATCTGAACATTGTCCATGTTGAACTTTCCTGCAATCTTTGGCTGATCCAGTTACATGTAAGTTTAAGGATATATGTGAACCATGACCTTACGCAAATGGTTTCGTTCGGATATTTTTTACGATTGTTAACATGCTTTGTTTGACTGATCAGTAAATTTATTCATTTATTCATGCTGTCAGGTGATACAAAGTGAGACTTAAGGCCGTAATTTTTTAAAACAAGTCTTACCTTGCCCATTCTGAATCCCATTTGATTCTATCGATATGGAAAATTTTGAATAGAATATGTTTCATTTCAGAATAGAATAAATAAATAAACAGAAAGATGACAAAAAACCTTTCCGGGCTCAATATTTTAATATTCCTGCATCATGTTCCCACTAGTAGTGTTATCCTTCATTTTATTTATTTTTATCTTTTTAATAATGCCTTAATCCATTGACATATTTACGAACATCTTATGGTCATTTGTGGTATTAAAAGTCAATTTCTTAACATTATTGATTTAAAACTGCAACGTTTCTTTTGTTCTGTTCCAAAGCCAAAGATAATGTGTTTTTGTAAATAAGTCATGAACTACATAAATTAAATATCAGCTACACTTAGTCACAACATTAATATAATGCAATTAAGAAAAAAAGTATAAATTAAATTTCTGAACAAATTGATTACGAAACGAATTTATCTTAAAATGTAAATAAAAAGGTACAATTATAACTAATTTATCTAAGGTATATGAATAATTTTATAAGCGACTGTAATATTTTAAATACAAATAAAAACTATAAATATTGAAATATTTGGACAACATTGTCTCGCAAACATGTTTAGTGTTAACGGTCATTAGGGTTTACGATAAAAAACGTTATTTTTAAAATCTTTGCAAGGAGTTTGAAAATGAGAAGAATGCATAATTTTAATGTCTTTAACTTCAGTATATGAAATTTCTTTAAGTCAATTTTCCTTTAAATTTCAGTAATTTGGATACCCTAAAAATAATTCCCTCTACATTTTAGATTTCATTGTAATTTGGATACCCTAAATATAATTCACTTTTCTCTTTATCAACATCATGTCATCGAACTACTTACCAAATCTAAACCAAAAAGGCTGCATGTTTGTTGAATTATTTTTGTGTCACATTTTTCATTTGGATCTGGTGGTGGTGTTCCCGCTATTGGTTGTGGTCTTGGCCTTGTAACCGTACCCAGATTTGTGGTTTTCGCCGATAGACGTGGTAGTGAAGTTGTTAATGAAGCGGCAGCGGCCGCAGCTGCTGCTGCAACAACAGCATTAGAAGCTAAAAATTGGAAAATGAAACAACATTAAAAATAATGAAAATTGAAGTTTTCTTTTTCAATATTTACGTTTTTATAGCTAAAGAAAATAATGAGTGAATAAATGAACGAGGATTAAATAATTTGAGATAGAAACATGGAAGCTAATATCGGACCGGATAATAATACTTATGAGTGATTTCAATGCAAGATAAGAAGTGACAACACAAACAACAGCACCACTTTTAGACAGCACGGATGTGGAGTTAAGAATAACAACGGACACCAGACAGACATTTAATTTCGAAATTAGTGGTTCCTTCTTCCCGCATAAAAAATTCTAAATATACGTGCACTTCACCAAGCGGTAACTTACGTTATTAAATAGATTACAAATGCTTGAGCGGAAGGTGAAGAAGATGTCTTTAAAAGAAGAGGCGCTGAAATCGGAAGTGACCATGATCTCATCAGAGGCGAAATGAAAATAAAACTGAAATGTTAAAAAAACAAGAAGACGCAAATACTCTTTCTAAAACAAATCCAGAAAAAAGAAATAATGTACACGTTAGCACCGACGATCCGTAAACAGTAACCAATTAAACAACATCATTCATGGGAAGATAACACAGCAATATACAACTGAGTTCCATGATGTAGTAGTAGAACCATAGTGGTAGTATAGAAGAACTATAGAGGAATACTTGGATAACTGATGACACCTGGAACCTGATTTCTCTAAGAAGAGAACTCAAAATGCAGTTAAACAAAAATATTACTTTGAGACAGAAGTATCATGCACTAGAAAAAAGTACAGAAAGTTGCAAGAAGAGAAAAAATTGTTCCTGGAACTGCTTGCACGGACATCAAAAGAAACAGACAGTCAATACAACATGAGGAAATAACACCAAACTATAAACTGTCTTTTCAATGGTAAGTGTTGCAGGTATCAAGCTGTAACTGACCGCAGTGGAACACTACTAACCAATATTGAATAACAGACAAAAAGATGGAGAGAACATTTTGAAGAACCAGTAATGTCACCATAGATAATGCGAAGAAAACGAAACTGAAACCATAAGCCCTGCAGAAAATATGTTACTAATATCATGTAATTCTCTTAGATAAAAGCAGCAGACGAAGATGGAATAATGGTAAAAATTCTACGGATGGACATTAAAACTTTAGTTCAGAACTTCTACGGCCCCACAACACTTCTGTCTTTATGGTGGAAAATTTGAGTGATAACAAATTAACACTATTTTGCTCTCTCAATTATCATTTAGCATTAAAATGCAATTTTAGTTATAGAAACAAAACATCGATTTTTCACCGAAATATGGACAATATAACTCCAAATATAAGTAATAACAGACGTACACCCTTTTTGCTTTAGGCAGAAAAAAATTTTAGATTTTCATTGGCGGAAATTAGATCATCATTCTCTTTTATCTAATAAATTTTGTTAAGAAAAATTTCAAATTTATTTCTTTATCAAATATAAATAATAATTGATTAACGCCATTTTTGCTGTAGCGCTGTAAGCTTTACTTCAAAAACCTTAAATCTTAATAATAAATATAATCTAAATATTATAAAAACTCACCTCCCACACCCATAGTATTATTACTGTTATGGGTTTTTTGAAGTTTCACCGAGGGCATCATTAAAACTCCTCCTGGATTTGTTCGTGATCTTTGCTTAACGCCACCCATTTTCTTGCGCCATTGCCAACCACGCCAAGTGGCTTGTATTAAGGTGGCACTCTTATTACGTATCTCTGTACGTAAATGTTCCAAATGCTGACGTATACCTTCACTCAGGAATACATGACGTTTTCCCGGAGCCCAGGCTAAAGTAACAGAACCCTCTACAACTGGAGGATTTTCCATGGCATATTGCAAAATAATATTACAACACTCTTCCATTTTATCTTCATTGCGACGTATCAAATGGAAGGGTGCCAACATGCGATAACGTGCATTGAATTGTTTAAAACGCATACGATGAGGAAAACCGGAAGCCATTAGATTAACCGTTTCCAAAACTTGTAAGGAACGAATTTGTTTCACCACTGTCATGCGCTCAAAACAACCAGCAGCTTCAGAGGAATTACTACGTATACAACGTACAAAATGAGGACGAGCATGTACAAGAGTACGTAATAGATTATCCAGGCGAGTATGAAAATCTTGCGTTAACGTTGATACTGGCTCATCACCATTTAGAAGGTCTGTATGCGAAGTGGGTGCTATGCGAAAACTTAAACCACGAGGAACACTTTGTAGAGCATATAAAGCTTTAAGTTCGGAACCAAAAAGATGCGTAGCAAAGCCAAAATTGCAAGTATGTTTATAAAATACCGCTACTAAGTCATCGGGTACCACATCCCGATTTGTATCCAAAAAATCGGTAGCATCATATTCCACCCGCCCAGCAAAGTGGCGTATCATAAACATGCGAGGATCATGAGGTTCGGTGGTATGTTTTATTTCCAAACGTGGTGAACTACGATGTTGAACCTTGATTTTAGCCACATAACTTTCGGCCGTACCTCGAGCAGCACACTCGGCATCTAGCATGCTTAATAAACCCGTACGCAAAGAAGATATCAAATCTATACAGGGAACATTATCCACATAATCCACTTCGGTATCGCACACAATACCCTCATCACGACACGATTCCACTGAACTTTTGAAAATGTGAGTATTATAAAAATGTTGCATAGTTTCGGCACACAAATTTATACATAAATGTTCTAGTTGGGCATGTGGAGAAGGTTCCTCAAAGCCAAACATATCCAAGATGCCTATGAAACCATCTGTAGCATGACGTACGGCATTATTTAATGCAGCCATAGATTTAGAACCCGAATTGCCACCTATAGTGGAGGCATGCTGTGAGGCCACATCACCTTGATTATGCACCGATTCATTAGAGTCTGAACTCAGAGTTCCCAAAGTAGAACCCAAACGTTTTAAACTATTTGCTCTACGCACAATTGTAGCCACTGTGCGACAGTAGAGAGCCTTGGCCAAGCAATCACGAGTCATATTTGACATATTTGCATCACACACCGATTTGATCAGTTGGCCACGAGCATTATGGGTACGAGTGGTTAGACCACGAAATAGAGCAGCTGGTGGTACACCAAGTAAACTGGCAACAGCATTCAGTTCTGTTTCACCTTTAACATCCACCTCCAGACTCTGTAATGAAAATGTTGGGTAATGTTAATATAAAGTAAAGACAAAAACATTTCAGTAAGGTCATGAACCAGAATAATAGCAGGGTGAATACAATATAAATTTTGAATAAACTAACAGGGCGGAGATTATTTAATGAAAATCTGGGATGGAAAACTTTTACGTAATAAGATGTGAAAGCATACATATGGAAATCTGGATCAAATTAAGATTTAAAAATTAATTTTTTATATTTGGACTACGTAAAACCTTTTATTTTTGATAGAAAATAGACCAATATCAGTAGATTTTTTAGAATTATTTTCAATTATATCACATAGTTTTCCCTCACACTCACCTGTCCATCAATAAATTGTACATTTCCCAATAGTAAAACTGCGGCTAATACCCGAACCACATCTAAAAACGGTATACCCAATATACCCAAACATGTTTTCCAAGCCTGAAAACGTGCCGCATCCTCTTGATCGTTTTGTGAAATATCGCCATTTTGTAAATAACGTAAATTTACCGGTGAATAACCCTCCAAATTTAATTTAACACGTTCGTCACGACTTAAACCCGCTAACATTTGATAGAATATATGATAGTTTTTCTCTTTGGGCAAAGGTCTAATGACACGTGTTTGATCCAAAAAATAACAATGTATTTTAGTACGATATAAGGCACCATCTGTCACTTGGACTTCGATAAATTGACCAATACGACTAGATTCAGAATTCGTAGAAGTTTTGGCCGAACCTAAGGAACGTAATACTGTAAATGCGGCAGCTAAATGTTTAAAAGCATCAGTTTCAGGACCACCACCAGCCACGGCAAATAATTGTCTTAATAGCAACATGGAACAATGGGTTTTGCCAGCACCAGAAGTACCAGAGAGTATTATGGCTTGAGGATAACCAGTTTCAGCTTGTTGGCGTACAGCTTCTTGCACGATTTTACGTAACTGCGGAGCCAATGGAAATGATCGGGTGGAAGATAATGTTAAGGGATTGCCCACGTTTAGGTAGGGGTTAATAGATAGTAAAATTGGACCCACATTTGACTGCAAAAAAAGAAATGGAACAAATAAAAATATTTTATATCAACAAATAAAATAGAATTCAAAATGAAAATCGATCATATTACAACCGATAACGTTTATTGATCATAAAAATAAAATTTAGTTCAAAGTGTTGAAAGAAAACATTAATTATTATCATACAGTACTTTTTATACGAAGTAAGGTTGCTGGTTGTTGGCTTTGCTAAACCTATTTTTAAGTTATATATTTGTAAGAACACTGCAGACAATTAACAACCATTGGTCGTGGCTAAATGATTTACACGTTCGTTTATTACACCGGAGGTACTGAGTTCGATTCACAGACAAGACCTCCTCATTGGTATTTGTTTGTGGAATTTTCTTTAATAAAATTCTCGCGGTGATGGTCATATGGGTAATTTACGCCTGAACTACTTTGTATGTTGAAAATTAGCAAATATGTGCTGAGCGAGAATTTCTATTTATACACACACAACTTTTTAATCAGATAATAAAAATAGAATATAAAAATTAAATAAAATGATTAAATAAATATTTAATTATGAATGATTTAATAAAATGTGATTTATTTCACAAACGCCTTGACAGAGTTCTATTTTAAATGTAAATGAAATAAATTTCAGTTAATCTGGTTGGTATTAAAAAATTCTCCAAAATGAGATGAAGAAAGATATAGAGTTATTTCCGTTCTTCAGTCAAGCCAAACCGAAAAAATTCATTCTTCGGACCAATTGTTGTAAGCAGAACATTTAAAAATGTGTCAGCCTACTATTTAATACCCTACACCGCATTGTTGATTGTAAATGTCTGTTAAGAATATGTGATTATGATACTAACATTTATGTGAAATTTATGCGTTTTAAAGGAAATTCTTTTATATGGTTATAAATAAAATAAAAATAAAATTATGGACCGACCCTGGTTTAATTTCGCACAGCGGTTTTGGCTTGTATATATCTCTTTTTCAACTTAATATTTTTATAAGATCCACATATATGTGCGATTTATGAGTTTCAAAATTATATTTGGAACAGCGTTTGCATGGGACCTATAAGAAATAATGAACGGATCGTCGTGTAATTTGGCTCATCGTTTAAGACTTAGTTTTGCAAAATTTGGTTAAAATCTTTTTATATTTAGGAATTTTATGAGCTAAAAACAACATTTCGGTTAGACATTTGTATTGGTCCTATAAGAAATAATGGATCTATCAATTTCAATAGGAATCCTCAATCAAAATAGTAGAACGTGCCAAATTTCATTATTATATAATCAAAATTGCGACTTGCAAACAAGCTTTACATGGACATCCCGCCAGACGGACTGAGTCGAACGGTATACTTTAAAGTGATGGTAGAACTATTTTTCTGTCCGTTTCAAACAGGGTATAAAAATGAAGTGAGATCCGAAAAATTTCACTTTTAAAAGAAGTCAAAGATTCTGATCCATATTCAGTGATTACAATTTCTTCGTTTTAAAATTATGTATATTATGCGACACATGTCTGTTGGGAATGTTCGAAATGTTCTCACACAGTATTAAATCAATTTGAATAAAATTTGGCTCAAAGGTTTGATAAAAGTTATAGACCAGTGATGCCCATCCATGTTATTATAATGAAACAGATTTAGTGGAAAATGAGTAAAAATGCTGTATTCGGCTGTGCGGAATATTTTGCTAAATAGAAAAATAATTCTGCATAATTTCAATAAAAATGGTTCATATTTAACAGTTTTATAAGTTCAAACCCGTTTTCCGAGAAGGGTCTTATTTGAAAGCTATAGTAAAATATAGAACGATTTTCGGACCGAATCGTGCCAAAGTTCTACAAAGTTTGTTTAAATTTAAACTCCTGTTCCGAAAAGGGGCCTTGTATGGTTGCTAATAGAAAACTGAATTGACTAGCAAACTAAAACGGAATGATAAAGTTTAAATATGTGGTGATAAAGAATATAGAAAGGTGGGGCTGAAAAGTCATAAGAAAAGCCAATCCCTCAAAAGATATAAATTGTCGAATATTTATAGAAACTTTTAAAATTTATTTGCAAGAATTTGCAGGATATTGAAAAAATGTAGAACCGATAATGTGACGGGGAAATGTACTCCCCACATAAGGCAAAAATGAAAACTGTTACAACTGAAGTCTTAAAATTATTATAAATTTTCACTGGGGAGAAGTTTTCCAAAATGATTCTTTCTCAACCGAAAACAACGGTGACATTCGTTTTTGAAATTGCACAGTGGTTCCTTAAATAAAATCTTTAAAAATTAAGATATTTAGTATCAACTGGAAAAATTGTCCTTAATTTAGAATTAGGTAAAAACCTACTAAATACTTCTTTTCAAAATATTCAGGGAAAACTTGTTTTAAAAATGTGGTTATATAGCTAAGGTACCCTTTCAATTTTAATTTCAAACGTTGTATTCAATTTATTGCGCCAAGATGGAATCATCTAAAACCCTAAAAAGTATATAAATTCTGTGCATCAAATCAGCATTTCAGTCGAATTTGCTATGTTCCGTATGTCTGTTGTGTTGAGCGTGTCAGCGCTCAGACTCACAATAATTGGCACAGCTTAATAAAATATTACCATAGTAGTTTTCCTATTTCAATTTCTACTACTCACCATGCCCTATCCAAAATTTTTGTTAGTCTTTATATTTTATCTACTGCCATTCAAGAAATATTACAATAATAAAAGTTTCGATTGTTAGGGGAATACCACTCCCTCGTTCCTCCTAATTTCGTTTTATATGAGGGGTACCCATCCTCCATGCTCTATCTAATTCAATTTTAGATAGAGCATGCAATTCCTAAAGAGCTTTATGGCATTTTTGATCATTATAAGCTTCAAAATATCCTTAAGTTCGTCTTAGTGATCCAAAATTCTGCAAACTGAGTCTTCTGAGTCTTGTTTTTCACATTTTTAATTGATCCTTTAAGAAAAAATATTACTCTTATCTTTTTTTTAATTTCTTTCAGAGACTGACTAACCGGTAGCTACTGAGAATGGTAATCACAATTTGATAATGTACTTCCTTTCTAAGTGCTTGATGGACACTTTGATGTGACCACTTATAATGTTAATAAAAATGGCTAAAATACATTTAATGGCGAAATTAAATTCTAAGAAGCGTTTGGGACCAGCGTGTATCGGAAAAAATTGTTATAATAATTAGTGGGCGGGATTACGATGAAATAACCTCTACCCCTAGTATCTGCCATCATCTTAAATGAAATTTTCAGTAAAATTTCAGTGAAATTTATATTTCAAATCTCTCTGAATATTAAGAAAAATTAAATATTTTATTATAATTTAATTCATTTATTTTATTTTTTTCTCTATCGGTTGTTATGTAAATGTTTCCCTGATAACATAGTTTACGAAGAAAAAAATAAATTGCGATTGTAACACTATTTTTGAGACAAAATGTTTCTATTTCAATTCCTGTTTTGATGGCGTTAACCAAAAAATCAAGTTTTAAATGTCCTCGAAAGAAACCAAAAAACATATTTGAGGAAATTAAAAAAAACCGAAAAAAATGCGCCACAAAATAATGAAATAAAAAACTATAACACCAAAACCATTTCTTTCACTGTTTCTTTGTGGTTAATCAAGAGTCTCTCAAATGCTAAAATGTTCAATATTGAAATTGTAAACGTTTTCAATATTGAACAATTCTTGTACGATTGTTTGAGATTACAAAACCGATTGCAGTTGATATATTCAGTTATGACGAATTTTAAACAACCTAAATCCGGGGCACTTTAAAAAAATAATTGCAGGGAGACCATCACACTCCGTCACCGTGCCAATATTCCCCTAAGACCTATATTTAAGAAATATTTAATAATTGTGCTAGTTGGAACAGTTCTAATATTGGTTCGGAACCCAAAAGATCTTCAAAAACATCGGAAAGAAAATGGAGACTTTTAACCTTTGATCTACAAAATGGATTTGAATGAAATTTAACACAATGATGATAGAAAAGTGTAGCATTACATCTTCAAAAGACTGGATCTCATAAAGGCTCCATGGGCGAAATTTGTTTCTTATTCCATATTATTTTTTTCTTTTCAAGACCTTTAAAAATTTGTTTAAATGTCTTGCTAATTCTAATAGCTTTCGAGTTATTTGCATTTTAATTTTCAAACGTTTAATAGTAAATTTTTAATGTCCGAGGTACCCCAATTTGCTCTCCCATAACTCTAATGGATCCTTTCTCACGTTTTCGTTTAAAATGTTGGAAGAAATATTGAAGATGGTCCTGAAAAAGTTCTTAAAAGTTTGATGTGTCAAACTTTTTGTCTAATTTGATCATTATGTCACTATTGTACAAACTGCTACGGAAGTATCAATCTATTGATACATTGATGTTGTTACAAGAGAGATTAATGTAACAAATTGACCAAATTTAAAGCCAGCGAGAAAAACCGATCTCCCAAATATTGATAATTGATGACACTA
Organism: Cochliomyia hominivorax; assembly: GCA_004302925.2. Lineage (NCBI taxonomy): Eukaryota > Metazoa > Arthropoda > Insecta > Diptera > Calliphoridae > Cochliomyia > Cochliomyia hominivorax. The sequence continues at coordinate 68,709,772 of PYHX02000158.1, read as the reverse complement.
TATTGTGTTCTATTGAAAAAACAATCGTGGAAAACAGAGAACTCTTATGAAAGAAGATAGGAAGTGTAAAAAATAGGTGCCTTAAAATAACAATTTTTTTATGCAGAGGGCTCCGAAATATATATAATTTTTTTCTAAAAAGCTTGTCTTTAAAAAAAGCTCTTGAGTCAGAAAATAAAACGTCAATTCTCTGAATTCCACGAAGCTAAGACATTTTAAGACATATTTAACTCTTTGGAAAAGGGAATTGAAGGAGACAAAAACTGTGTCCTGCGAAAATTTCTAGTATACATACGTGAAATATGGACAAAATATGATTTTTACACAGTTATCGATTATTAGAAGAAGTTTGCGGACAACAGAAAAACACGATGGTTTGAGCAATTTAAAAGTTTTGATGTCGACACAGAAGACAAAAAAGGAGTGGTCTGGTGATAAAATTTCATTTTAAAGAATTGAAAGGAGATTTTGAATTGGCCCATACCTTACCATACCAATTGAACACGTTAGTTAGATGTTGCAAGACCGGTTAAAAACTATTTGAAAAACAGTAATTGGAAATTCCGACTCACAGGCCTTATAGTACATATCTTGCTGCTTCTGAATGTCATTGGTTTCGAACAATTAATTTAGAACAGGGTATCTAACATTAGATTAATTTTTAACATTTCGTGACATTATTAATTTGTATACCCAATTCTTTCATGATATTGCAACCTATAACGTTTCCAATAATAAGTTTCCATTGTTTTATTAAAACGGAAGGAAATGATTAACAAATTGAGAACTGTGGTTCTCAATTTGACTACGATAATGATAAACTTAATATACCCAAGTGCTTCACTTGTGGTGGTGCAGGGTATGGAAAACACAAGCAACATGATTCAAATGATTTCAGCAAAATTTTGTTAACTGAATCACACTAACTGGCACTAGAGACAATGTGCGATGCAGTGAGTGAGTGAGTGTGTATAGGTGTGCGCTTTAATGTGAAGTGGCTTAATTTTGGTTGGGTTAGTCGGTTGTTTGGTTTGTTGACTAAATAGTTGTAGTTGCCAGCATGAGAACGAGGTTTGTGGCAATGAAACATTAAAAGGTACTTTTAATCTCGTCAACGAAAAACAATTTTTTAAACAACCCTCGTATTAAACGTTGAAGAAAAATAAACACACTTCAAAAATAAACAAAATAAACACAAACACCATACAAAAGGCGCCAAAACCTGTTTCCAACTTAAAAAAATTAACGTTTACAAAAAAACTTAAAAAATATCGAAAAAATGGACAGACAACAACAGATCGAGAAGAGGCCCAGAGCCAGAGAATTATTACATACATACAACCAAACGAAAGCCATAACTTCAAATAAATAACGACAACAAAAACAGCTTTTAATGCAACAAATGAACGAAATTCGAAAAATAAAATACAACTCCAACTTTAATGGATTCTGTTTTTCGGTTTATTTCTTTGAAATTGTGTACAAAACAACAACAATAACGAAAACAAAAATAATAATAATAAACAACAGAATTTAAAGCTGCCTTACTAGGACTACCCTGATCTGGTCTTATATGACTTGGAATGGCAAGGTATGATATTTATTAGCCTGGACTTGTCTGAACAGGCATTGTGTTTGTTTTTGTTTTTTTTTTTCATTTTGGCTGTTTGGTTGTTGGTTGTTCGGTACGACGTTTGGCTTGTGGCTGCAACAAACGTCTCACAACGAAAATTATTACAATTTATTTTTATTTTGTTATTTTAGTTCGAATCCAAGTGTTTGTGTCCAACTCTACCATTCTTTTGCTCCATAATGCCTTTTGTTTTTGTTATTGTTGTTGTCGATGGTGTCGTTTGTAAACATTGTGCCTGCGGGTTTGTGTTGTTTTCTTCTTTGTTAAGTAGAAAAAAATCTCATAAAATAAATAACAAAAAAATAGAAGAAATATTGAACGGTGCGTGTGGCAAATACAAAATACTCTAAAATGCAACACTAAACCCAAACAAGTTTAGTTTTTAGTTTATTTATTAGTAAAATCTTTTTGTTTTGTTTGTTGTTAATTTTGTTGTATTTAAGTTGTTTTGTAGACAAAAAAGCTTCGAGGTTTTTTTCTTTCTTTCAGTAACAGCTCGAGTTTAAAGTGACGATATGTCGATTGGTTTGTCTGATCTGACATTGTCTACGTTTGGTTGGGGCTTAACGATTGGTTTTTTATTTGTTTTCAAGTTAACGGTGATGGCCAATATTATAATTTTCACTTTTTTATGGGTTTAAAGAAATTAAGCCGTTATTTAATTGTAAACATTTTAAAACACATTTTAAATAGAATTAAATAGATCTAAGTTCCTGTTCCGACATTGTATAATTTTTGTTTTGAATCGTTAGACCTCATCTATCTTCTTTTTGTAAAATCAAGGATTCTCCATTTTCTATTTTTTACCAAAATCCATACTTGTTATAAGACTGTATTAGAAAAATTTTACTATTTAGTTCCGGAAAAACACTTCATGACAAGTCGAAGAAAATTGAATCAATCCTGAAAAAAATTTCTGATATTGAAAATTCTAGTCTGTACCAAAGTATCAGTTCAAAGATGTTTTATTTGTGGAAGATTTGTGGTTTAATACAGCCTTGTTAAATTGATCTGTAACTGTTAAATAGATTTACGAGGAGATTTCGGTCATAAATATGACAGCCAACTGTTTAAAGCACTATCAGATATCAAATGAGGTTTGACTACACATGTAAGAGATCTAGGAGTTTATAAGCCCTCTAAATGATATTATATGAAATTGGATCTATGAGGTCACATATAGGACTGCTCTTTTTGCCTTGACCTCGTACGATGCCAAAAAGATCTATCAATGTTGATTTCGGTAGGGTCCGATCAGGGTATTGGTTTTTGTATTAACCGGTAAGGGACAGGTCAGGGCATTGGTTTTACTATTGACCTGGCATTGGTTTTTGCTGGGAGAATGGGAATTGTCTATAATGTCTTCTGCAGAAGCCATTATAACAAGAAGACATAGAAGGAAACTAATTTTCACCTCCTGTGTGTTTCTCGAGCACTTGGAGAGATTCGGGAGAGAACTCTTGGAGCTAACACCCTCTTGAAAAATTATCTTTGAAATTTGAACCAGCCAACCAGGAAAGAGTAGAGTGATTTTAATTTTTCCTGGCTGGACACAACTCATATGTTATCAATGGTTTGAGCTGCTAAGAATGTTGACTGTTCTAGGTAACACACTGGAATCAATTATTTTTGTGGACCCATGTAACTGAACATAACCAATATCTAGTCGTTGGTTTAAACTGCAAGGAATGTTGACTGTTCTGGGTAACGATTTGTGATTATCTAATTTTCTGGACATAAGTCAAATGTCCGTAGGACCAATTTCCGTAGACATATTAGAAATAACTCGAAATATATTTGTTCAAAAAGCAGTTAGCTGAGCAAAATCTTGACTGTGAAATGAATGAAAAATACTACATTAGAAACACATTTTATATAATCATATCTTATGTTAGTTTTTTTTTCATGTCATGGTTAAGGAATTGAAAAACTTCCACGATATAACTGTTTACCAAAGATATAGGTTAACAAAATTTCGCGGTTATGGCATTGATGTTCGAATATTATTTCACTTCAACTTAAGGAAAAACTTTGAGTGCTTTTAACAGCTATTAAATAAACAAGGTTGGAAGAAAGGAAACATGTAGTGACATTAACCCATAAAAACTACGAATGTGCTTAGAGCATATGCTGAAAAGGTAACTAGACTATCCAATATGACCGTTAGGATCTTTGGACGAATAATACGACATAAGTTTCATGAACTGTGATGCCTACATTTGCGTTTACCTCCTTTTTTCAAATGATAAAGATAGTGGGTGACTACCTCAAAAAACTCCACTGAGATAACCATTTACCAAAGTCATGGATCATCATAATTAAGACCTTTCACTGCAATTGTACAGAAGTGTGGCAGATTTGGGTGTTTCGAGTGATTAACATTGTCTTTGCATATTAAATTCATAAGCGATGTGCGTGGTATTTTGCGAAACCGATGCAGGTAATAAGCAGTTGATAATTCTGCTGAGAAAAGAACGGCATCAACAGTCTTCGCAATGATTGAAAAAAGAGAAACCGCACTGCAAGATTTCTTCTCAACCTCGTTCAAAAATAGGAAAGAGTTAACTCAATTTTTAGGTATTCGTTAAGTCTTTGTCATGTACTCAACTCTTTGCTTGACAAGAATTTCAACATCAGTTTAATGCAGGAAAAACGTCCTTTTACTCTTTGCCTCGCTTCACAAACTCTGGCAACCTTCACTTAACATGATTATCAACATTCTGGGCTTTACGTAAAATAGGAAACGTATTAACTTATCGTTTGCCTTAAGTTGGACTCCCCATTATCTATATAATTTAATATATTCTCTTAGACATACAGTGCTGCATAAACAAGGTAATGAAAAAACACCAACTAATATATATAAATTTTTTTGCAAAAACAACAACAACCAACTGCCAATTACCATTTTGATCATAAATAATAAATGTATTTACGAAAGACAAAGATAATGTGAGGGATTGTGTATGTGTTTTCGAGTGAGTCTATCCCGAAGTAGATTTTAGATTATGATCTGGCAATAATTGTTAGTGATTAGAGCCAAATATAAACATTAAATAAGAACAACAACAAAAAACATCGTTAATTGCAACAATAAATGCTGATGAACAGATTTAACCAATTATGGTCAATATTATACTTCGATATTAACTTTAAATAGATATATTTTAAAATATGTGTATGTGTGTGTGAGTATGTGTGGGTACTTACAAAATAACAATTCTCATTAAATCTCGCTTGTAGAGTACGCATTACTGCATCCTCCGTCAAGGGTCCCGAAAGATGTATTAAGTCTTCCAATTCATAAGGTTGTTTATGTTGAACATTTCCATTGGATGAATGATTCAATTGATTTGCATATTGATTGGAACGATTGACATTGTGTATGCTGCCAACAATATTAGAGTTACTAAAACCCATTGGGAGCGTATTGATGCCATGACATGGATTTAAATGTTTTTGTATGGGTATAAAGGGTAATTGGGTGGGTTGATGTTGATGATATTGATGAGGCTGGTGTTGATGTTGTTGTGGTTGCGATTGTTGATGATAGGATGGTTGGTGGTGATGAATATGATGTTGTTGCTGTTGTTGTTGTTGATGTTGTAAGTGTGAGGAGTGAGTAGATGATCGCATGGGTAGAGTATTTGAAGTGTGTGTAATCGATGTCGGCGGTGGTATTACAGGCATTACAATTGAATCCATAAAATTATGGGCAGCCGAAGAAGCTATAAGAGAGAAGGAGGAAAAGAAATTTAAAAATTAAACTTTTATGAGAAATTGAAAATTTAAAACTACGGAAGAATTTACAATTATTGGATTTATTAAATAAGTGAGCCCAGGAATGGGGGAATCTTAGATTTGAACTTTTTATTTAAATACAGCAATTAAAACTTGTGGACCTAAATACTTTCAATCATCTTTTTGAAATAGCTTAACCATCTCTTTGAACACATCAATATTTTGAAAATCCCTCTTTATGCTCTTCAGTTCCTTTATCACAATAGTGCAATAACACTCCACTGGTTTTAACTTCGAACAATTTGATCAATTAGCAAAAACAACTCGAGATCATCCTTATTGAGAATTTATGAGAATTTTGTAAGATTGTTTGCAATAGCACGGATCAATCCCGTGTCATCCTTGTGTCTAATGATTGAATGTTTTTCAATCGTCACTATTTAACTTAATATCGATGCAGCTTTGGCATAAATAACAATCTTTGATCCACTAGTGGGTTTGTTCCGGAATACATATACGATTGTCATGGGAAAATTGTCTGTAAATTGACTTCTGTAAGGTAGGATAGCGATTCTATCTAGTGTATTTCTATCAAAACACATCACACTATTTTATTGCTTAGGAATTCCTGATCCTTACAGCTTTCATTCACTTTTTTGCAGCACCCTTTTTCTCAAATGTAGAATACCTTTGCAATGGTCTTAACTCTGGACGATTTTGGTTCAAGAGATGAAGCCCGTTTTAAGGTTTGTCGATTCGCAAGATGTTATAATAGTATCGCTGTTCTTTCCTGAGAAAAACTTTCGGTTTATGCAGCTTTTGCAAAATTGGAAAATTTGGTCGATTGGTAGTCGGATTGTTCCCGAAAAGAGATCCAACTGTGAGGTTGGATTGCGGAAAAATGTTACTTGAGGGGTTCTGGCTAGTAGGTTTCTATGAAAACGCATCGCCCCATTATGTTATAACATAACTCTCCACTCCGGATAATTTAGATAATTTATCTTTCTCCGTAAAAATCACTCGACAACCGCTTAGAATTAAAATTGTTTGCGATGATTAGGCTAAAAACTTGAGTTATGTCTAATAAATGAGTGTTTTTTAAGTTTATTGAAATCATTGTTTTTTGAAGTCCTTTCCTGGTGAAAAATCTTCGGTTTATTAAGCTTAAAATGAGTTGACAATCTATGGCCGATTCATAGAGAGTTTAATTTCGAATTAAATCGATTCGAAGCAAACAGATCAGTAAAGAAGATAGAATAGTGAGAGACGCTTCTGATGAAATGAGAATTGTGATACAAAATCACATTTTCATTTACTGGTTCTGAAATTGTAAAATTGCTTGATCAGCTAATAATTCGTCAAGGTAAAGAGTCTTTGCAAAACATCGTTTAATTAAGAAATAGTCTTCCTTCGCAATAGCTAAGCTCAGAAAAAAACACTCATTTAAATATATAATGCGATGAGGTATGTATTAAGCGGAATAATCACTCTATTTAGAACAACAGCTAAAAGAATGGAACTCCACCATCTTAAAGATCCATATTTATTTCTTTGGAAATTCATGCTTCCCTTCAAGAGCTTAATATTATGTGTTATAAGATTTTCGAATGATAACGATATTGGATCTGAGTACTCAAATTCTTTACTCATATTATGACAATTACAACAGCAATAAACTATTTAAATTATTAATGTTTTAATAAAATTTAGTTGAACCAATAAAACCGAAATGTGTTAATGACTTAAAAACTAATATTAATTAATTACCTTTTTCATGGATCTGATGTGGCAGTGGATGTGGTATGGATGTATTTCTTGATGAAACAATAACCGATGAGGATGTTGAATTATGTGGCAAAGTATGACTAAATAAATGATGTGAGTTCTACGTAAAAAAAATTATAAAACCAAAAAAATAAAAAAGAAAAAAAAAAAACAAACAATAAAAATTAGTAAAACTACGAATAAACTACAATGAATTGATTAATAAATATGGTATATATTAAAAATACTAAGGGTATTCACTTAATGAAGTAGTATAAAATTATTTCGTAAAAATTAAAATCAAAGTTAATGTATGAGTTAAAAACGATGTAAAACAGAATAAAATGATCTTGAAAAAATCCAAAAAGTTCCAAGTATCAAAATCTCTCATATGAAAGTATGTGATATTCATTTGCCTAAAAAAGAGGAAAAATATATGTTTTACAAACGGAGAGGTCTTATTACCTCTTTATTTGATTTTTTATTTGAAAAAAAGGCTGTTAAAGTTTATTTATTATTCGATATGAATTGAAACTTTAAGACGAGTGGTGAAGTAGAAAATTTTAACGTCATAACCGGACGTCATGATTTGAATCAGAAGGATCTTCTATACATTATGGGCTGTTGAAATCGAAACAAGCGGGATACCTCCACTGAAGTCAATTGATTTGGTGGAACCAAACAATCAAAATTCAATTTGGAATGCAATTGAATTAGATGTTTAACTCAACCATTTTATAGGCTTAAATTTGTCCCATTTTATTATAATTTCCTTCGAATGGTGTCCATTTTGTTGGGGATCAAGAAAAAAGAAACTTAATATCATAAATACACAAAGAACTTAGAGGTCGGTGAAGAATAAAGCTTCAGCAGAAAATGGCTTCTAGAACTCGTCATAATTTTCCTTATCCTTTTCGCTCATATATTATTTTTATATTAAACAAAACACCATAAATACGTATGTTTACATACACAGTTTATGTATATATACTCTCACATACGCATGCAATATATAACTATATATAATTGACAAATTAACTTAACTTAAACTAAGTGGTTTTCTTATATATCGGTCTATGACAGACGGTAAGAAAGACAGTCGGAAAAACACACGGACAACGTTGATATACTCTCTTAACGACTTTTGGTGGAGGGTTTAAAAACTACAAAAATAAATTCCCTAAATATATATTGTGAATATTTAAATAATAGTGAATACCCTACTTATATTTCTACTTTATACACTTACATACACGCACACAACACTTACGTACTTACTTTATTGGTATTTAGAATAGATGTGGCAGTGTTATTGTTGTTGTTATTATTATTACTATTTAAAATTGATGATGAATTATGATTATTATGAAGTTGCAGTTGTTGTTGCTGTTGATGATGATGTGATTGCTGTTGTTGTTGGTGATGATGATTATGATGATGTTGGGCGGTATTAGTGGTTGTTAAATTAACATTATTACTACAATTATTGTTATTGGTGGTAGTTGTATTGCTGTTGTTGTTGTTGTTGCTGTTGATATTATTACTATTATTTAATGTGGGAAATATTGAAGCATGTTGTATTTGATTTTGTTGCTGTTGCTGCTGCTGTTGTTGTTGATGTAATTGCTGTTGCTGCTGTTGTTGTTGTACTAAGTTATTGCCATTTGTGGCAAAATTGTTAAATTGATTATTGCTATTATTATTGTTGCTGTTGTTGTTGTTGGTGGTGTTATGGCTTAAATTATTATTACTATTGCTATTGTTATTATTGTTATTTATATTTAAATTTGGACTTGATGCATTCAGTTCTAGACCCGCTGTTAACGGGCCCAATTGCTGCTGTGGTTGCTGCTGCTGTTGTTGTGTTAAATTTGTTGCATTGCCATTGGCTATTGTTGATGTTGTTGTACTTTGTCCTTGGCCCACATGCAAACGATTTCGCAATGTAACTAATTCGGTACTGAGACTTTTGAGTCGTTGTTGTAGGTGTACAGCCTCATTGGATGATGAGGCGTCTGTAAAAATATTGATCATATTTTTTTTTTTTTTTTTTTTGGGAGGAAATAAGAAAAATAAGGATAACTATTAAAATATTTTAGATACATATTATATACCGATTAAAATCGTACAAATTTATTAAATTTTAAATCAAGTGTTGCCTCTTTGCTGTATAATTAAATTCAATTAAACCTTTTTAATTATCGTTTTTATGAACGTTAATTAAACAAAATAGAAAATTCCCAAAGTAGCAATTATCAGCTAAATTCATGTTATAAAGTTCTACAAAAAAAAACAAACAACAGGGAGTGTTGTATTCAGTCACGACGAATATGTAACACCTTTCAATATTTTTCTGTTTTGTGTCTTTCATGATATTTTTGCGATCTTTTTCGCATTTTTTTGAGCGATTTTTTGTGTACCTTATAATTGTTCATAGTGCATAGTGGTTCCAAAACACCTTATTGAAAATAATTTTGTAACTTTGGAATTATTGAATATTTTTTAACGAAATTTCACGTCGACAATCTTGAGGTGATTTTCAACTGATTTAGTTTTTTGTGGTTGCCGGGGTCGGGAAATGGATCTCCAAATTTGGTCATCTCTATAACGATTTTTTTAAAAAATCGATAACATTTTATTTATGATTTAATTGAAAAATAATTTACCTGCATATAGACCTTATCTCTACAAAAAATACGCATAGTATAAAATATATTAAGATCAATGTGAAATTTTGACACAAGGGGGAACAAATTTCCAATTAGCTCTATCGGAATTTCGTTAATTTTCAAATATTCTTTAGTTTTTTGAGGAGCACAAAAAAGTCAAAGCTAAAATCGTGGAAGAGTCCTACGATTATTAAACGACATTTATTTGCCCATTTAAAAAATCTGTGATGAACCAAACCTCTTAGACGGTAAGCAATTACAGAAAAAAGGATTTTCGTTAAAAAAAAGAACCAAAAGTCCAAAAGGTACTAAATTATTTCCAAAAGAAACGTTTTGGGACATCTGTGTAATGTGAAATGAGAGGGCCAAGAAATCAAGTTTATTACAATTTATTATTATTCTATTTGGCTCTTAGATTTATTCCAAGAATTTCAGTAGTAAACCGCTTCAAAAATATCGTATCCGACATTTATTACGAGAAGATTGCTTTATTTTGGTACCGATATTTTTAAAATTCATCGTATATAAAAAAACGAAACAGTTACGAGACAATACTGCTTTGCTTCATAAAATCACAAATAACTTTATATATTTGGAACCACAAGATGATGCAGTTGTATATGATTTGTTATCATGTCCAACATTTATTTTAGGAAAATTGTATTAAGTGGGTGCAGTGGTCATAAATGAACTGATCGTTGTTATTGCAATTTAATGTTTGTTCCGGGAGTCATTTAAATGATTCTTATGGACTACAACACCATAGGCAATTGGGGTATTATGCGTTTAGGTAGATATTTGAAAAAGGCAGAAAACAGAGATCTTTTGATAGGCTGTCTATTCACTTAATGTTGAATACTCTACTGGCACTCATTTTTAGAGATATGGTGTACAGTTGTTTTTTGTTCAATTACGAGGAATATTGAATATTTATACAAGCAGAAATAAACGAGGATCATTATTTTCTATCGCTCAAAATCCCCACAGTTGGCATAAATCTCCACAAATGTATGCTGTGGAAGTTTCTGGTAAACACATGGAAACTTATGGAATCACCACTTCTTATCTAAGTGACTGGAGTATCGCCTGTGGACTGAGTGTTAGTCCGTCGAATAATATAAAATTTGTTAACTTCAGCAGGAAGAACAAAGTTGAGTGCATTTATTATACGATGTTCAGGAATAATTCTTAATTGATACTATACCGATGAGGGCGAATTTCTTACTCTTGTAAGAAATCCATTCGACATTAAATCATTGTTGCAGCTGTAGAATCCATATTAATATATGGCGCCTTATTGTGATGGAATGCAAGGGACAGCATATTCATCGGATAATCTTCGTAAATGTCTTGAAATCGATGACCATTCTGATAGTTGCGGTTGACTTTGATGAAGGCACGTCTTGTAATATTACATTCGCGAGAACAGATCCAATTCATTTCAAATCCTATTGGTATTTTCGATAAATATTTCCAATGACAATAGAACAATCACGGAATACGGCTCCAAACTTTGTGGAACAGTAGGAGAGAGATTCTTTCTTAGAGTTTCCTTTAAGCTAAAGAATGACTATAGCATTCTTCAGTCGGATATATGCTATCTAGAGGGCGGAAAACTGGCTTAATTATAACGAGACATATCTGGATCATTACCGACTCTAAAAGATATAAAGTAAATGACGTGGGACAATCAAGTGCATGGGGTAATCACCATAACGAAAAAGGTCCAACCTCACGGATGGTGACACTAATCATCCACCACTCACCACTTGTAGAAGACGCGTAGAGAAATAACACTATGCAACACCGATTGATGAACGAACTATCTTGTTAGATTACCAAGATGATACAGGCTTCAAGACGCAGTAAATGCATTATTTGGACACTCTTGCTTTCTTCAAATGACTTTTGCAAAAGCTGCATAAATGAAGAGGAAGAACAAACTTTTATTCATCTTCTTTTTCACCTCCTCATGTTAAGTAGCTTACGAATGCGCTTCTTTGGAAGTGGCTCGTTACAATCTATACGGGAGTTAGGCTGGTTTGGCAATGTGAATGCTCACTAACTTCTCAACTTTTTAACTTTATTTCTACACTTTTATTTTGTTTAATTTAATTATTATCTTTTCACGTTACACAAAGGGACCTTCAGGATCCAAGTGAGTCATTTCATTTTGATTCAATCTTTCATGGAAGCCTTATCTGGCTTCCAGATAAATAATACATAGAGCCATATGAATAAAAATTTAATTTCAGCTATAATAAGGTTCTTTTTGGATCTTCTGATGGTACTTCTGTTAAATTCAAAGGTTATAGTACGATCTCTAGAGCAGCTTCTTAAGTATTTATACATTTTATTAAATGTGATTCTAATTACAATCGACTAACAATTTATTTGTATTAATTTAAATTTTTTAAGGCTCCTAAAATATAAAATGTTTAGTCGACGATTAAATTCAATTTTTTTCTTTTGAAAATTTATTTAAATTTTTACCTCAAATTAAAATGTCTTAATTAGCAATTAAATGTCAATTTTATTAATTTATTTTTTCTCTCATTTATTCTTCCATTATCATTTTCCATATTCTTGTAAACTTGTGCCGCGAAAAAAAACAGTCCAAAACTGGTATTTTGTAACAAAAAAATTAAAAACTGGGAATAATAAAAGAATATGAACAAAAAATAAAAATAGTATTAATGAAGAAAAAAAACAAGTAAAAATGTTATAGTCGGTACAGGTCGACAATGAAATAACCTACACCACATTGTTGGTAATGAAATGATGGCATGAAAAATGTATTACTTATTATATGGTTCCTATATGAAATAATGGACCGATCATAACCAATTTCAAAAGGCATCGTCCCTGGGACAAGATAATAGTACGTGCTACATTTTCGTAAGATATCTTTAAAATTGCGACCTGTATTTGGCGACTCAGGAAGTCATTTTGAGTCGAACGGTATACTTAAAAGTGGTGGCATGACTATTCTTTCTGATCGTTACAAACATCTGTACAAACGCATAATACCCCCACCACCTATGGTGGTGTAGGGTATGAAAACCAAATAAAAAAGACCAAACATTTAGTGACTGGTTTTAGATAAAAAAACTTAAAACATGAATTTAAATTCAAAAGAAATAAATAAAAAATATTGTGGATTTTACAAACAAACAAACAAAAAAAAGCAGATGTAAGATGTTTTCAATGTGCTGGAGTGTCAAATGATCTTAAAATTGAAGATATTTAGAGCAAAAGAAGAAAAACACATAAATAGGTTTGAATTAATACGAGGGTTGTTTAAATTTTTATATATGTTTTTTGCCAAAAATAAAATATTTTAGCACTTCATATAGTCACTAAGCTTCAACCTTTGAGTCAATTGAAACTTATAAAAGTGAAAAGTCACTCAAAATTTTAATCAGTGATACGAACAATTTAATGAGTCGAAATAAGTTCTTTATAATTTTTTGACAAAAATGACATTTCACTTAAATTTTCGTAGAAATGTATAGAAAATTATACTGGAGGATGCTTAGTAAAGGTTGATTTTTCAGCAAAACTATAAACTTTTAATATTTAAACTTAAAAAAATTGTAAATAATAATAATATTTCAATATTATGTATTTCAACTTGTCCATCAATCAGATAATTCAATAAAAATACATTTTTCATGAGGAAATATCCATAATCTCAACCCGTATAAATCGTTTTTAAATTTTAACTTTTTAATTGAAATGAGCCGTCAGAAAATAATTCATATGTTTATACGAAATTTATATCATTATTGGCTCATATTAACCCAATAAATAAAAAAAACTAAAAATACTGGGTTAAAAATGGGTTACAATTTATTTCGATTGGAATTTCCCTGAAACTATAAGAGAAATATAAATGTATTTTGTTTCATTTCATAAATGAATTTTAGGCCAATTTCTAAAAAATCAACAAGCAAATGTACTCTTCCAAATGATCTCAAAGATGCGTCTAAAAATGTTATTTTATTAGGCCTAGACATGCTGATCTTTATTCGAAATCCAAGCATCACCGAAAAATTTAAACGCTTCTTTCACTACACATTCGAAAACGTAATTGCTTAATGAAATCGAAAATATGAAAAATCACATTAGATCACATTAACTATCTTATATCACAATAAACTAAAACACGATGTTATTGCAAACTCATTTACATGTAGGGTAATCCCTCATTAACCTCATAAAGAGCTTAAAAGATAAACGGTTTGTGGAATAAAACATAGTGAAATATTAAAGGATCCTATTTCTTTAACCAGGTTTCTTACTGTTATTTAATACAGTTTTGCAAATAATTCTTTGAAAAATTGTCATAAATGGTGTAATGATGGTGTGGCGACGACAGCTGTATCATGAAAATATTGGTACAGCTTTTCGGAAAAAAGTTTTTAATTACGACAGGTATCTCCAACTCTATTTCTGCTTTAAAAAAATCGATAGGCCTATCTAAACAGGTTGCTTCGAAGTCAGCTTTTAATTTGCTAAAGTCAAGAAACTCTAATAGCCGAAAGACGGTCATATAAAAAACATAAGCTTTACTAGAAAAACAATTCATGGTTAAATGGGTTCTTACTTCTCTTTCCCATTAGAGATTTATTTCTACATGAAATAAGTCCACAAATTTGAAGAGTTATTTCATTTTTGTATGCAGTCAGTAGACGTCAAATGGACAAGGTTTGAGTTGATCAATAGTTAATGTGATCTATTTGAGACAATAGACAAGAAAGATCTTAATCAGCTGGCAGGTGTAAAGATAAGAAATTGGGAGCATCAGTCGATAAAGATTGCTGGAATTGGCTCGTATTATAACCCGATTTTCTTTTTGTATTCCTCGGCCTTTATTCATGTGGAAATGTTATTCAAAACTTTAAAACGTAAATACTTAAATGTACCAAAGCAACTGAATCTCAAAAATCATGTTTAAATCTCATTAACTACCGAATCAATACCGAAACCGAATAACCATGATATTAAGGTAATTGTCTATACTTGATGTTTTCAGTATGCCTTTTGAAATCGGGTAAGACAATCACTGTGAACCTATTTTTGAAAAAAAATAATCATCTAAAAATCAACGGAATATGTGAACAGACACGAGACCACAATAATTCATCATGACTACTCAGAAACTTTTTAAAAACAGTAGTAGAAAAATTTAAGATTATTAACCAATTGTTCAGATATTGCTTTCTCTGACTACCGTTTATTTCGATGCACTTCAGAACAGGGTATCAAAAATTGACTAGATACATTCTTTACTTCAAAACTGGATCAATTCTCAAAAATACATATGCCAAAGAAGAAAAGACAGAAAAAGTAGAGCATAACGATGGCCCGTATATTGAATAATGTATCAACGTTATAATAAAACAATTTTTTGTATTTTGCTTTAAGAACTTAGCCTTCCTATTTCATGATTGAAATGAAGAAAAAAACGCTACAATTTACTTATATGTAACGTGCAACTGAATCTCAAAAATCATGTTTAAATCTCTATTAACTACCGAATCAATACCGAAAAATAACATGATATTAAGGTAATTGTATGCCCTTTTCAGTATGCCCTTTTGAAATTAAGACAATCACTGTGAACCTATTTTTGAATAATCATCTAAAAATCAACGGAATATGTGAACAGACACGAGACCACAATAATTCATCATGACTACTCAGAAACTTTTTAAAAACAGTAGTAGAAAAATTTAAGCCGTTTATTTCGATGCACTTCAGACAGGGTATCAAAATTGACTAGATACATTCTTTACTTCAAAACTGGATCAATTCTCAAAAATACATATGCAAAGAAGAAAGACAGAAAAGTAGTGCATAACGATGGCCCGTATATTGAATAATGTATCAACGTTATAATAAAACTATTTTTTGAAGCTGAAAAAACAGCATTATTAATTTGTATACCCAATGATAAAAAAATATTCTGAACACTTTATTTTGCTTTAAGACTTAGCAAATTTTAACATTTTATCAAATTTCTCACAAGTTTCTAATATTTTTTTTTCCTAGATTCCTCAAAATGATAGACGTGGCCCTTTAAATGATTTATTTCTTTCTTTTTAATTATTTTTCTATAATTTCAACAAAAACCAGTCTTCATAGCCATAAATGGCTACAATTTACAAGATTTTTGGAGAAATTTTTTATAATGAAAATTCTAAAAATAATAACGATCAATTATAAAACTTTAATAACTTTCTATTTATGTTTATAACACTAAACTTTTCTAATCACATAAAAACATCGATTAACAAGTCCTTAGAAAAAAACACATTAAAAATACAATTTAAATTTTTTTAAATAAAATTCTAATAAAATTGCATAAAAATTCTTTCGATTCGTTTCTTAAATTAATTGAATTTTTTTATGAATTTCAGCTGAGTTCAGATGTAAGATGGGAAAAAAGGCCAAGAGAGCTGACATGAAATAATGAAAGAAATGAAATATTTGGGTTGTAAATTTCTGCAAAAAGAAAAACATAGAAACCAGTTTTGTGTTAGATTTTGTATCTCAAACAACATTTAGTTTAGAGGTTTTTGAAAGGTATTCGTAGAATAAAATGTATCTGTAAGTGGGAACAGCATCCAAAAGTAACAATTTAACTTTTAATTTGTTGCTGCTGCTAATGTTATTGTTGAGGTATATGTTGTTGGTGGTTTGGTCTCTAAAAATTACTTACTTTCAACTACTACATGCGTACACACTCCAAATACTAATAAATTGTGTTCAAATGTTGCAACTAACATTCCCGAAACTCTATTTCGAGTTTAAACTTAAATGCAATTTTGTTTCTGTGTTCTTTTACAAAATTTTACTTTAAGAGCAAAAGGAAAACAATAACAAATAAATCTTGCTACAACAACTACAAAAGTTTTAAGATCGACACACTTCGATGCTCTATATCTGTATTAGATGTTTAAATATCTGATGGAAATATAATCTTGATTTTTACCAAATTAAATTATTTAACGCTGTCTGAAGGACTTCTTTCCAACGAAGTCACAACATACTTCCCAGCGAAATAACTCCCCAAATTAAAACTGATATAACTTCTCAAAATTTTGTATTGAACCCAATGAATTCCAATGAAATAAAACCACAAAAATGTGAAATCTCTTTTTGAGCGATCGGGTTAAAAGACTTCGTCAAAGTATATTTGTTTTTGATAATAAATCTAAATGTATTCGCATCGCATTCACATCTATTTTGTCAATTCAATACAACAAATTACAAACTCTTTTTAGAAAAATGTGGTTTATAGAACCTACACAAAATAATGAACAAACTCAGATTGGCGATTTATTTTAAAGGCATGCTTAAGTGTTCCTATATGTAAGAAAATTCCAAGCAGCTCTATGCCCATATTAATTGAAACCGAAGAACTGAAAAAGTGGAAGCATATAAAATTGTCAGAATTTCGGTTTTAATTCTATTAAGACCAGATCGTTTCTGACCCGAAACCATGAGATAATTATCGAAATCCTTCAAATCTATATAATTTAAACCATACGAAACTATGTTTAGGTAACATTATGAAGGTCGTTTACTGTGACTGAATCGCGACATTTGGGGGATTTCTGGCCACAGTAACTGTTCTGGGAATGATATTGCGGATGATCTAGCCAAACATTGAGCGATGATCAATGTTCGAAGGACTATACAGTTATCTGATTTCAACAGAAAGTATTTTAGGTTTCTGGTGTCGATTTTAACTAGACAATGTGTTCTGGGAACCCATCCAAGAAGCATGGGTTTTGCCCACAATAGCTTCTCTCTTAGTTGTCATGAACTCAGGGATATCGTATTTAGAGCTTATACTCTTGAGCAGGGTAATCTTTGTAATTTACATCTGAGGTCGCTACTTTTTTTCCTTTCCGGCCATGGTTGGTTTAGAGAAGCTTTCATACAGAAGGCGGTCGAAACAGTTGTTCTTTTAAAATAACACAATAGGATCAGCTATATGTGGAACCAAGTGAGATGTTGGCAAGACACTGCCCTCTGAACTAATCTTTTATGGATAGAAAGTCTAACCATTCCCCAGATGGTATACTGTACGAGGGTATTGAACATTTATCCCATATGGAGAATTAAAAAGGTCTTAAGTGATACCAAGTACAGTTTTTGCTAAGGTGAAACCTCATCACAAATAAAATCCTATTTACAATTCTATGAACTATAATTAACACAAAGCCACATTAACGATACTGTTAATTATCATATGTTTGTAAATTTAGTGGAACCTTAAAACAAACTCTGAGGCGCTTTGTTATTTATTTTGCGCAATTATAAAGTCAAACCTCTAACAAAACTTGTTTAACCTGTAATTCATAAAAAATATGTTGTAGGGTAATATTTTATTGTATGTTTGTTGTTGTTGTTGTTGTTTTAACCTAAACATTAAGCAAGTTTGGCATCCATCCCAGTTTTGTTTAAGCTTTATCAGCCTCAGGGATATTAAAAAAATAACAAAATAAAATCCAACAAAAAGTATTGAAAAAAACCTCATTTCACCAAAAAAAAAAAAAAATTACCAGTTAGTTGGGTTTTAGTTTTTTTTTTCGAAAATTCACTACCTTTTATTTCTTCTTCTTATGTGAGGAATCTGTCTGTATCTGGTTAAAGTATCTAGCAAAACTTTTATATTCCATCCCAGTCTGACTAACAACTAATCAAACATGAAACAAATGTTGCAAACAAACACAAATACAATAACACAGAAAAATAATAACAACAACAAGATCAGCTAAAAACAACTTAAGAATGTTTTCGCTTCATAATGGATCCAACAACAAAAATAAGAAACCGAAAAAATGCACGTTTAAAAATATTTTGAATATAAAAACAAGTAAAAACGGTATATTCGGCTATGGCGAATCTTCAATACCCTCCGCCACAAATGCGAGTGGAATAAATACGTTATGTTTCGTATATACACATTCACACATACACTCACAGACGCATACAAATATAAAAGTTTTTCTTAGATAAAACACGGAACACTAAGTGAGTCATAAAATTTGTTATATTAATGGCAATAACTTTTTTTACTGAACCGATTTTGTTAAGTTTTGGAATGGCGATAAAGTACATAATTTCATTCTATTTTTTCGATTTAAATTTGACAATTGTACAAAAGTTTTTTTTATTTGATCTTAGAGGTTGACTCAGATATCAGTCTATATCTCTTAACATACTGAACCGATTATGCTGGCTTTAATAGGAATCTTCTCAGGACTATAACAAATACTCAGGCCAAACTTCACTGAACTTTGTCAATTATTGTGGATGTAAGCGTTTCAACAACAGATATACAGACAGGCAGATAGACGGAAATAGCTAAATCGACTCAGGTTTTCATTTGATGCAAGAATTTATATACATATATTATGGGGTCTGAGATGTTTTCTTCTTAACGTTACATACGGAAAGACAATGTTAATATCTCCTCTTCACCGCTTGTGATGGTGAAGGGTATAAAAAAAGGAGAGAAAGAAATTGAAAATCATGAACATGAAAGAAATATTTTTTTGTGTTTTCCTTCATTTTTTGCTCGTTTGCGCCCAACAAATGCGCGATTTATATCAGAGATGATCATTAATTTAAAAGTTTCGGTTGCCGCAACATATGGAATGAGTGAGTGAATTTCATCTTAATTAGAAAAAACATTTTCTAACATTAAACAAAAAAGGTTTTTATTCCGTAACTAAATTATTATTAGAGATTTTTATATTTAACAAAATAATGATGACCTGTAAAGGTTTTACTGTAGAAATTCGTTTGCGAAGATCGTGGAAGAGAAATATCACTTACAAAACATGATGAAATTAGGAAAGCTCCCAATGAAATTCTGCTCTTTGGGCTTGAAATACGGAGAAAAAAATTATATTTTTTAAAGCTGATCTTAGTTTTCAAACCTAATCTGCCAATGAATAATATTGTTTGGACGAGACACGGGAAATTTGGTTTACTATGATGATATAATTGTTAGCTTAGAAGACATAAAAATAGTCATTTTTGATAATATAAACTTGAAGTTAATCATCTGGTTTCAATCAACTGCGCCTTCAATGTTAAAAAAACGCTTTTCCCAAAAATACATAATGGTAAATTTCCAAAATTTTGATTCCTAAACCTGGAAAGGATCTGAATTTATTGTCATCTAACAGACCAATAAGTCAGTTTTAGTTCTTCAATTTGGTTTTGTGAAAAATATGTAACCATAGAACAGGAAGATCGCCTAACTGTAGACAGTTAGACTGCTGTGCAGTTTTTTAAATGTTGCGCGGACTTTAAAAAATTTGGCAGGATGGATTCGGTTGTGAAAATCCATAGCAACGTGATGGATTTTTACCTTACGTCGACCATGACTAAAATTTTTTAAAGTTTATCAAGGACGTAACCTTTAATCAGGCTCAATTGTTAAAGTATATGGACAAGTCACTATGATGTATGTGTTATATATTTGAGGTGACGAAATGCTCAATCGATGACTGTACTGATGAATCCAGATCTCAAAATGGGTGAGCTGTAATTTCTATATTTCGCCTTTGAAAAACGCGTTTCCGTAATAAATTAAAGCTCTACAGTAAGATGGCTTAGGTGATAGAGAATAATCGATAGGAAAATTATAAATTGTACCGAAAGTCTAACTCTGATTAAATCTACATCAGTTGTATATTTTTCATCCAAATTGATTTGTGGACATTTTGCAATCAGATGACGTTGAACTGTATAAAGGAAATTCGAAAATGGGTCAACTCTTGGCAGTCATAAAATGAATCAGCTGGTCTGAGAACAACTTACTTTTGTCATTAAGGACATTCTGTCACATTCTCTTGTGCTTGCGTAGGAACACTTCCAGTGTTAAATAAATCTTCCGCAAAATATCGACAAAATTGTGGCCCTTTATAATCACATGAGATATTTTTTTGTCCTCTAAATATTTCGAAATGAGATGATGTTAATCTGAAGAAGTTGTCGCATTTATTAGAATGACTAATAAACGCGACAACTGTCAAGTAATGATACAACTCTCGGCAGTCAGAAGATGAATAACATGGTTTGAGAACAGCTTACTTTTAACCCTTCGAACATTCAGCCACTCTTTCTAATTGAAGCTATTGAAAATTTTATTCAGAATAATATGAAATATTCAGAGTCGTAGTGGTGCCCTGTTTTTCTTGATAACAGAAAGTTGTTTAAAATCATAAGCGGTTAAATTTGAATCCGACGAACAAGAGAGACCTAAAGGAAATTTAAATTCTTACGAAGAGAAAAATTAACGAAAAGAAAGCACAATTCACGAACAAAGATCTTCAATTTAAAATTATTTGGAAAGCAAGGGAAAGAAAATTTATGCAACCTGCCTTATGGAATCACAAGATCCTATTGATTCATTTGAAGAGAGTAATTGATTTTCTACCAGATCATAATCATAATCATGATCATAATCGCTAATCGTAGATGGAAACTATTTGGAAAACTATGGAAAGAAGATTTGTTCCACCTGCCTTGTATCTTGGAACTTGCCTCTTCTAAATAACATTTTTAGTATGTGCTTCAATTCAATAACATGCTTTTGAATGTTACCGGAAATAGTGAAAAATTAGTGTTTAACCATGCAATATTTTGATTTAGATTTTCGGAATTGGTATAACATTAAGCTTTGATAAGTAAGAGAAAAAGCAAACGAATTACAAAGGAAGGATTCATATCATTATCAGGATATTACGGACATGAAAATCTGTTTTCTGTTTATTTGAAAATAAAGTATAATTTAAGAAAAATGTATCTTAAAAGATAACGTGGCTGAAGAGAGAAAGATTCATAATGGGTGTCCACGGATACTAACTTAGAACAAACGATGTCCCTTGCACCGAACTTCTAATTGAATAGAAGAATTCACTAATACCTCTGGCAGTCATAATGACTTTTTCACCGATCACATGTTCTATATATCGTTCATATTCTTAATAATATTTTACATTTTACAAACTTTTAGCACGAAACTAAACTTTTGTTAATTTTTTACATCAAATTTGTTTTGTTTTTACCTTCTTTTCATAATAATTATTGTTTATTTATTTAAATAACTAAAATAAAAGACATAAATAACAAAATGTTAATTAATTCACAAAAAGTGTCATTTAATCTTTTTTCATCTTCTTTTCGCATTTATTTGTTGTTTCGATGATAAATGATCGTTTAGGTATTTAAATGAATCAGGGTCATTGTGATTTTTAAGTTGAGAATTTCAAGAAGATGGCAGAAGGAAGATCATGTATTATGTTAAGATTTCTATACAAAGTCAAGGTTGAAGATAATGCGCTTAGAAACATTATAATTAGCATTAGTGAGAATAAAGAAATATTTATGGAAATGGAACATTTTTAACAATTTCATGATTGTGGGCAAACAATAGGAAGAAACACAGGAATGAAAAGGTTACAAACTGGTAAAAGTGTGTACGGGTCAATAGACTTTCTTTATATTAAATAGAGCATATTTACATCAAATATTTGTCCAAAATTATAGGTTTTATATTTTTAAAGAATTCTAACTTTAATTTTGAAAACATTTTTATAAAATTCGAACTAATGTTCTTGTTCAAAAATAGTAAAAAAAACATCAACGTGCTGAGATATTCGAAGTACCGTTCGTTAAGACTTTATTAAACAATCGTTCGGATTTTGTTACACTTCCAGCACAAATATGAGCTGTGGAAAATTGTTCTATTTTAAGAATATTGGAACACTTTTCAACAGTCAACCTGTACTTTTGCCTCGTAAACCCATTTCAATCTGCGTATAAAGAACACTTCTTTAATTCATAGGCAAATGTAAAGGTTTCATTTCTAGGACAGGAAGGATAAGAATTTAATCGCTTAGTAAATTTACTCTCAATGTGAGTGGAGTCGGATTACATTTTACGGATCACTGTAGCAATTATAAGGATTTTGAAAATGGAGTTGTTAGTCACTCTAGCATTTAGGTCTACACAGATAAGGACCACAGTTGGGATTTTTAACTAGTTACCGATTGATTTGATGAATAGAAAGTTCGCTCCTTTAACCGACAATTAGGCTAAATGCCACGAAAAACTGGAGTACAGGATTTATGATCATACGAGGACCATGAGAGCAACTATTACGGAATTACGAAAACCATTGACTAATCAGGGTAACGGGGAAGCAACTTTCAAATGTCTCTCTATCTGAATAATCTGCTATAGAATAATGGGAATAGAAGAGATTCCCACCCCCATAGTACATCGATCACGAAATGGATTGTCTATTGTCACTGAATGTAATGAGATCACTTGGACTATATGAAAGTCTCAGCTGGGCAAAAAATATCGGAGGTTAATGTTTTGACATTATAAAAGATAATCGAAAATCTTATGTCGACAAACAACATAGTAACACTGTAGCAAAAATCTCTTGAATCAACTCTCAAAATCGGGAGTTATGTGCAAAACCCGGCGTTTTAATTTTTGAGAATTCAAAAATTGTGCTTTATTGCCGGATTTATACGTTTTCAAATTGTATCATTTCTGTATACCATCCTGTAAAAGTCTTTGATGCTCATGAAAGTTTATCGTCTCAGCCTGACAGATGAAAACTATGCCCTTTTTAAGCGATAGAAATATAATCCCAGTACACCAATTTGGATTTCGTGAAAAGCACGGCACTATTGAACAGGTGAATCTTAAAACCCGAGAGATAAAAATCTGTTAATATCGACGTTTGCGTATGATACAGCGGTAATTAGTTCCCATAGGAAAAATGACTAAGAGAGTGGAGAATACGTGTTCATGAGCTAAAGAGTTATCACGTAACTTTGACCATAAGAAGGGAAAACTGTCCCACTATTTCACTTAATGGTGTAAATATACCTCAAACGGATTACAATGGCATTCATTTCGATAGACGACTTACCTGGCGTCATTACATTGAAGCCAAGAGACTTCAAATGAAATTAAAATCGTCTAGACTTCATTAGCTAATTAATAGTCATTCCAAATTAAGCCTTGACAATAAAGTCATACTGTATAATACCGCACAAAAGCCAATCTGGACATATGGAATCCAATTGTGAGGAACGGCCAGTAACACAAGTATCGACATTATACAGAGGGCACAGTTGAAAATTCTTAGGATCATAGTGGGAGCACCGTGGTACATAGAGATTCCATTGGTAAAAGAAGAGTTCCGTAAATTGAGGAAAAATAAAGATCACGATATTACGGAACTATCCAAACCCCCTGCAAGACTTCTGGTCGTAGAGGATTCGGGAACATAGTGTCGTACAGCCGACATTTTATCCCCATAACGAGAGGACCGACCACCTAATTATTGCCTCCTTAGAGTGGATATAGTTTTAGTTTTTAAGATTAAATACTTATTGTGAGGCCCAAATAGGGCAGATTCAATAAATAAAGATAAACATAAAAAGTGCTCTTAAAATTATATAAATCAAACTATTTAAGGTGATTCCAATTAATAAAGAATTTATTTCCGAAAAAAATAAGTAACTCACCCTGCAACTTCTTCTCCGTCTCCCAAAATTTTTGTAATTCCGTAAAATATTTATCCAGTATGAAGACTTTTGAAAGGCCTAATGTGGCCATCGTTAATCAACATTTGTAGTTAAAAAATCGTATTGATAAATTTTGAAACATCGAAAATTATGTTTTTGAAAACTTTTCCAGTAAAACAACAATTTTCACAAAATTTCTTTAAAACATTTTTAAATTTAACGAAAAAAAAACAATTTTCCGTTGAAATTTAGCGATTTTTCATAGACAATTTAAAAAAGTAAATTAACATTTTTAAACTTTATGATTTTCTTAATTATTTAATTTTTACTTATGATCACTATTTTTCATTATTTCTTCATTAAAATATAAAAAAACACATTAATATGACAAAAAATTTAATTTGCACTCTTTAATTTAAATCGAACAGGTTTTAGGAGACATTTTTATGGCAAAATGGGGAAAAATTCTTATTTTTTCGTTCTTAAAATTTCAAATTATTTTTTTTCACATTTTTAGTAAAGATATGCAACAAGTTGCATGTGGTATATACATTTTGGTGGCAGCTTAAGGCGATGAAAACCAGTAAGAAAAGATGAACAACCAGAAACGCGTTTGTTTTTTATTCGATTTTGAAATTCTGTCGTTTTTTTTATTTTTCGAACTTTTTGGCAACAAAAATTGCACCATCACGATCACCACAAATCATAAAAACAGAACAACAAATACTAAAACCACATTTTGTTTTGTTTTTGTTGTATAGATTTTTTTCCAAATTCTTTTGATTTTTTTGTTGTTGTATTTTTCTTTTCTTATATGAATTTCGGAAATGCTTTTGTTTGAAGAAAAATATTGAGTTAGAAAATGATCGTTTGAATGTTTGTTTGTTGTTGTTGGTGTTGTATTTACTCGTTCATTATGATTATTGTTGTTGTTATTGTTCTCTCTTTGTATTTCTTATTTATTTCACAATTGTTTTGTTATTGTTGTTCTTTTTATTGTTGTATTTTATAAAAACTAAACAAGTTACCAACTTCACTCCATCTTCAGCACTTACACCACTACAACCACCGTCACCGCAAACATATAAGTAACCCAGTGAACAGAAAAGTGTAAATTTATATATAAACTTCTAGAAAGCCATCAAGGTTCAACTCTATTCTACTCTGCAGAAAATAGTACAAATGTCCAACTCCTAAATTTTTTTCCACTTCTATTTCAAATAGATTATCATATTTTCGTGCCTACTTTTATTACCTTAAGGCTACACCAATTTTGGTCATGGATATAGTTCTCAAGAGTAAGATCCAAACAAAAATTCTTAACATAGATATATGTTACTTTTTTTTTATTTGATATATAGTATTAATCACTAGTGATGAAATTTTGAACCTTTTTCGGAAACACTTCCATTAAATTTTTTATAGTGCTTTCTGTCACTTAGCTCGAACAGGTATCCCAGCTTCGTTTAACCACACTTTTGGACATCTTTTTTGTGCCCTTCGGTTCTTTTTTAACAAGAGTCCAATATTTCTCCGGCACCATGAAATAAGCTTAAACGGAGAACTTGAAATAATAGTTAATGAAATAGCTCCCACCGAAATAAACCCCAAATAGTTTCCAATGAAATAACACCCATAATGATTCCAAATATTAATTTTTAAACCATTAAAAATCCGCCTTCGCTAAAAACCTTTTTCTTTTTGAATGGAACTAAAGGACTTTTTCCTTTGTTAAATTAAAAAACCGAATTCCAGCCTTCGGTCAGATTTAGAAACTTTTCCTCTATGGTATCTAAAATACTAGTTTCCAATGAAAATGAAATAACTTCCGATGATATTAAGTTTTTATTTAAATGAAAAAAGTTCCAAACATATTGGACTTGACCTAACGTCTGTTAGAATTTTACGATCACGCGCCTTGTGGTTGTCTCATTATGAAAATCTAGGACTTTGTGAATAATGGATCTTTCGTAGAACGGCACCGAAAGATTAGGGTACAAAGTCCCATGTTTACAACAAAACAAAAAAAATGGATTGCAAACTGACAATATTGATCAATATCTTTAAGGGTTTTTTACACCCAATATCCCTTTCATAGTCAAAATGTTCTTAAGGCAACAAGACTCTTCCATTGAAAAATTTATAGGTATTTTATATAGAAATGTTAACAGGATCAACTATACCAACAATTCTACATAAAACTGTCTCTTATTTTATGAAGGAACTTAATGATATCGAATTTAACATGAGTTTGGTATAATAATGTTCGTTGGGTTACTGAAGTTAAGTTTAATGTGGTGTATTATTAACATACACTACACCACCAACAACAACACTCATATTACTTCTTTGAAAAATACTAACGACAAAAAAACTTTTTATTATTTTTATTTTCCTTCTTTTGCACTCACACTTCAACACCAAAAAAACCTAAAATGATCATTTAAATGGAGTTGGTCTCACTTAAGTATTTACAGTGTTGCCACATTATTATTTAACTATAGTTAAACAGACTTCGAGTCCAACAGTTTGGAACTTGGAAGATGGAAAATAAGTTGCCCGTAGATGAGACTGATTAAAGCTGAATTTAAGAGGAGCTCTACAAAAACAAGAGACGGAATAAAACTTTACAAACTTCTTCGGAAGACATCAATATAGATTCTTTAGACAAAATTTTGTTAAAAATACATTCAGTATTTTGACCTTTTAACGAAAGATTAAATCCACTGCCCTACATTTTAAAGTACTGAGATACATTTACAAGGAAATTTTATTCCAAATGAATTGAAAAACGAATTGATGCTTGAATACTATAGTGAAATCAATGCCGAAGTCATATATTCGTGATGGGAATGTAATGTGTTTGTATTTGGTGGTATCAGAATTACTTTCTGAGTCGATTTAACGATGTCCGTTCAAACGCCTGTCTGGCTAGCTGTTCATGTAAACGTTGTGAATAGTCTAAAGCTTGCAATTTCTGAAATATCGCAATGTACCTCCCATACAAATGTTTGTCCCGGAATGGGGTTTTAAATTCATAAAAGTATTAAACGCAAAATATGCGAGGGTCGGTTCAATATTTTTCATAGGACCCATACAAACACCTTTCCAAATATTATTTATACTTATATGTTGACATTGTAGAAATAATTGGTTAATTTAAGAAAAATATAAGCAGAAATCGATTGATACGAGGGTCAATTCATAATTTCTTGTGGCCCTCATATAACCTCCCCAGAAAGATTCACTTTAACACGCATAAATTTAACACAAATCTTAGTGTCATAATAAATCGAAAATCAAAATATTCGAGTGTCGTTCATCAATTTTTCGCAACCACCATTTTTAACCGACGATGTGGTGTAGGGTATTGGATAGTCGGGATTGACCGACTATAGATTCTTACTTGTTGCATTTTGAAAAAGTTTTAAATTTCTGATAACAAAATTATTTTTTTTATGATATTTTTTAATATGGCAACACTGTCACGACAACTTAAAAACTTCGAACAACAACAACAACTAGACGTAGCAGATTTTGTTGTTGGTACTTTCAAACAAACCGTCAGATACATACAGATTCAAACATTCAACATTACTAATAACAAAAACAACAACAACAACAGCAATAATAATAATAACAGCAATAACAATGGCAACAACAACAACAAAACAAATGTATATAAGACCAATCAAAAAAACAACAACAAAAGATACCTTTAAGGTATCCACATAAAACAAGATTTGAACTTTTTTCCATTTATTTACTTCATTTCTTATTAAAACACTTTTTTTGCTTAAATGAACTTAAGAAAACGAATTCTTTTTGAAAAAATATTTTTTTCCTTTTCATCACTTTTATTAATAATTCTTTTTTCTTTTGTTATTCACAAAATTCTTTTATAATTTTAATTAATTAATTAATTATTTTCATTGTATTAAACAAATATTTTGTAAAAATTTAGTTTATCTAAATCTTTATTTAGCACTTTATCTTAGAGAAAATCTTTTTTTTGTTTTTCTCTTTTTTTGTTCACTTTAGATCACCGTGATGATAAACCGTTTACAACATCTTTACACTTTGAAGGTTCTTCTCAAACTGAACGTTGGCTTTTGAAAAAGAAGTTGTTTGATGCTCAAAAACTCCAAGAAAATTCTCATTTCCAGTTAACTCTCTTTTCTTGGGTTTGTTTACTCTTTTCGTTTTTTGGCCCGGCTTAAATTCTCTGTTTATTTTGTTTGTTTTGGCTTATAAGACCACAACAAACAGGTGAGTTTTGTGTCAGCCAACAAAGTCTAATTGGAAATAAAGGTGTTGAGTTTTGTGTTGAGGTGAAACAGATATTTTTGCTTCAACTAAATGGTTCTCAAATGTTAACTAATGAACCTCAAGCACTTTGAAAATTTCTTCTTATTTTGTATGTCCTTATTCTGTTTTTCGGGTCTGAATTTTTTATTTTGGAATTATTCAAATTTCATTTGGAATAAAAATGCGTCAGTCTATAGTAGAAAAAAGATCCCTTCCAAAGTTTTCAGCAACAAATAACTGGACTTAAACAGATTTTGTCCATAACATACAATGATATATATTTCATTTTCGTACAAAAAAACATCAAAATCGGATCAAATAAAAAAGTTATAGGCTAAATTATGCAAAATTTTGAAACACCCCCAAATCAGTTTGCAATATAAGTCACAGTTTTAAAGATAATTTTATAAAATTTGCATCATATAATTGTTTTGAATTAGTTATAAACCCAAAAAAAATAAATTGTGCTGGAACCATTAGTTGACCTAAACTTATAAAACTCTAAAATATGCACCATTGTTTGTTTGGGACTTATAGGCAGCTTAACTACTGGACTGATTTTCCTGAAAATACCCGAAATTAACTTAGGCTGTAAAGAGTTTCGATATTATCAGAGGAAAGGTACCCCCATACAAAGCAATTATTGATAATCGAACATTTTCAAATTGACCGAGAATTTTCAATTTGATGCCAATAAATTTTTCAAGTTTTACTGGACGGAATGAAGAGCGGATACGATTATGAGAGGGGTGTCCTCCATATAAAGAAAATGTTGATTATCGAATATATGAAGAATTATAACAGCAATAGTTCTTAAATTCGACCCCAATCACAGGACTGGTAGGATCGTAGAAAAAGTTTTTCTCATACAATGCAAATTTTAATTATCGAATATCTAAAGAATGGAACCATAATGCAATTCGGAAGCGCATCTGGTCTTAGCTAGTTAATATATAAATATAATTTGACAGTTATCGGCCATATTTGGTTATTACTCCTATTGTATGATACTAAAATTTAAGCGTTAATATGGAGACAATGTGAAATTATGGACCGACCCGGTTAAATACTTATTACTTATATTTTAATCCAATAAATGTTATTTCAATACAAATGTTGATGTGAAATTGTTTAACATCAAAGTCTCATTCATTAGAGGATCTTGTACCGAAATAACAAATGCAATATGCATCAAATTTTATTATGACCTTTATAAGCAAGATGTCTATATGAAATAATGAACCCATCATTATTGATTTCCATTGGCATCTTCCTCAGGCCAAAATAACGAATTTTGTCAAGATGTCTTTAAAATAGACAGCCAGATGCACGGATTCAGAGTTGATCTGTAATAACGCAAAATTCGATTATGAGAAAATTTAAGTCTTAAATTTTTACATATTTTATTGTTATCTTGAAAAACTGTTTGGGAAATACAGTTCGTATTTTTGATACAGCCAAAAAGTATGCAATAGTTTTGTTAGTGGTCAATTTTAAACGTATATTATACGATTAATGACGCACTTTAATTTGAAAGTTACGTTTTGTAACGTACTGACACATCTTTGCAATAAATATATAAATTCCTCTTGATCCAATAAAACACATATAGAAATATTAACTCCTCATAGCAGCTATTGTTTATCGCAATGGTTGCTTAAGAAGTTATTATTTATTTCGACTTGAATGTATCTGAAAATTTGATAGATAACACATGGAAGCATAATTTTTATAGAGATTTAGCCGGTTCAGATACGAATCCGACACCTTTATTAACATATTTATTTGAATGAGGATGAAAAACGTCAACAAAAAATCACCATAGAATGATTATTTAGTAGCCATTACCTCATCTCCTTGGAAAATAAAGGCAATGTAAAATGAGCATTGTTCCTACCAGACTTTACTCGTTCTAGAGAACGCTAAATACAAAATTACATCGTCCCAGAACTTAGCTACAGCAGACTAATCATCCACTTAGCTGGAATAAACAAGGTCATTTGACCAAATCAAAAAAAGTTTTTTTTTACACAGTTTTTATCAGTGAACTCTCTAGATCAATAAGATTATCGACTTAA
Organism: Cochliomyia hominivorax; assembly: GCA_004302925.2. NCBI lineage: Eukaryota > Metazoa > Arthropoda > Insecta > Diptera > Calliphoridae > Cochliomyia > Cochliomyia hominivorax. The sequence continues at coordinate 68,678,994 of PYHX02000158.1, read as the reverse complement.
CTCTAAGTGATTAATATTAAACTCTAAATTATACGATTTAAATAACGTACCTTTTACTATAGTTGCTATGTGATCTGAACCTTCAAGTCTTCTTCTTGGCAACGTATAAATTGCTGAGCGTTTTGTGAAACGTTGAACATCTTCGGAAGGTTTGGCGGTCTTAGATGTGATATTCCCAGACAATATTGGCAAACTTTGTATAGAATTTTGTAGCACATTTGAAGAAGATTTTGTCGAAGACTTTTCCGATGAATTAATAATACTCTTCTTCTTTGGAATACTTTTAGTTTGAGAAGGTAGGGCAGAGGAAGAAGGTGAGGTAGAGTTGCTGCTGGAAAAATAAAGGTAGGTCATTCATATTATTAAAAATATATATATTATAATTTTAATCACTTGCCTAACAGCTTTATAATACTGACAAAAGAAATCCGGACGTATGCGATATTGCTGAATGAGTGCCTCACAGGTGCGCAGGAATATGGGATTTGTAGATAAATCTTCATTGTTGGCAACACTTTGATTTGTTGTGTGGCCATTTTGCATTTGTGAAGTGACATCATTATCTTTGGAGGATAAGAGTGTTTTCTGAACAAGCTGATCTTGTTTGTTAAATGAAGAAATATTTTTAACGTTATGATTTGCTGGAGTATTATGGGTTATTGCTTTTGGTATGTTATCAAAATAATGGTAACCACTGCTGCTGTTACTAGTGCTAGTTGCACTTTCACGACTACTATTTTCAGGTGTTTTCGAAGATTTTGTTAGGCTGATATCGCTCTGTCCACCACTACAAAGTCTTTGTTTGATGGTCGCGGCTGAACGACAACCTTCGTATTTTGATGTGTGTGTTGGATTAGGATTTAAGTTTGGAATAGTTTTTATACGTTTTTTATAATCTTCATAAGTTTCATCAGGGAACAACATATCATGTTGATTAATTTTATGACTTTGTCCAATAATAATCTCACAAAAATACTTTGATTACATGATTGTCCAAGGCTCAGGCAACGTTGAATTTAACTGCAAGAAAAAATTAAATAAAAATAGTCAGGCTTGAAAGACCATAATATACCCTGCTATGATAATCAAATTTAAAAAGGAAAATGCTTTCAGCTGTTCCTATATACAGTAAGGGAAACAGCGTGACTAAAGCACTGGACACAGAAAAAAGTGTCATTTTAGTTAACGGGACGGAGGTCACCTTCAAATTTACTAAGTCAACTAGATCATTATCAAATACAACTAACTACCTATATTGGTGAAGCGTACTAGGAAGCAAGGAAAATGCTTACTCAGATTGCAGTATCTATGTGACATTCTAGGTGGTCCCAATTAATGTTCTTTTTTATTTATAGAACAAACAACAACTAGATTTTTATATTTAATCTAAAAAAAAAACTTCTTCATAATCATGTCATGCTTTTCATTTTGGTTTCAAATAACTGTTTGCTCATGTCTTAAACATTTGCCAAAGTCCATTGAAGTTGGAGTCATGTGATTATTAATCTCTATTAACATTGTTTCCTATGACAGAGTTGAAATAGTCATAAGTATTTTCTAAAGGAGTTTCTTATATTGAAATATCAAGTTGTGTCATTCCAAGTGGCAGCAAAGAGAAATTGCGCAAAATAAAAAAATCCTTATGAATAAAATGGATACATCTGTAATTGATGTATCTTTGTCGTCAATGTAACTTTAAGCTGACACCAAAAGACATTTTCATATAAAGAAGTTGTATTCTTAAGTTTACAAATGTAAATAAAGTTAAGAATAGAAAACAGTATAAAGTAAAAGTCGTAAAATGACATTTAAGAATAAGTAATTAATATTTTTTGACTGATTTCTTCTTAAATCATAGATTACAAAAGTATGGGCTAAAAAATGTACAATTTTTGCAAAAATTATATGGACACTTTGGCAATTTTCGTACGAAAGATTGCACAGTGGGAGAAATTCGAAATAAATCAGTAAATGTTCATCCGTTAAATGGCTTCACATGAAACTCAATATAATGATAGCAGAAGAGTATGGTGTTATAAGAAGTATTAAAATCGAATCTGTCCCATTGCGAGATTAAAGACGAATTATGCTCCCAATAACTGTCGATAACGCTGGATGTGAGTCACATCGCAACGTCAACTTTTTATGCTAAATTAATTTTACATTACTTTATATTACTTTATGAGAAACTTTTTCAGGGAGATACAACTAAGACGTCCAAATCAAATCTTATAAAGTTCCTATAGAATATGTAGATTTCTTAACAGAAACATCTTATATCTCTAATTGTCGTAGTGTCCAACAAGTATCTAAATTTTTACAGAGATTTTAATTCGCTTCACTGAAGCCTACTGACTATTTTAAGCGTCGTTTATATACATCATGCGTTTTGCTTCAACTGTCCATTTTTTATTAAGTATTTGAAAAATGATTACTGGAGAACCTTTTTTGTAAGGTTATCAGAATTCACAATTTATAATTTATAAAATCGTGGACCAAAGCTTGAAATTACTTTACGAATTATACAACCATTAATTATGCAAAAAATTTGATATTATTGAGAGACCTTTGGTTTGTTGTGTTACGAGACCAACATCTAAAAGTCTATAACAAAAGGAAATAAACTTCTTTATCTTTTTTCATTAGTTAATTAGTTGGATGATATGACACTGTCTTGGCTTAGATTCGTCTAAGACGAATCTCGTAGCAATTCGGTTTCATTGTTTCATTTGTATTTACATTTTCTATATAAATACACTTCCTTTAGTTTGAGTTTTGCACTCCCAAAAAGCCTTTATCAACCGAAAATATTTAATATTTTCTGTCCAGGTTTTGACCTTCCTAAAAGTTCTTATCAACCACCTGGTGCTCGTGATTTCATTCTCAAACTTCGAATGTTGCCATCTTCTAGTTTTGAGCTTAGACTGCATAGTCATTGGTACACCTTAATGCAGATTTTCTTGGAATATATCTAATAAGGAAAAAAAGTGCATAACAAAAAATCTCAAATCTTCTAGTCCATGATGACAACTAGGCAATAGATTCTCTACCTTCTCCTCCTCAGAGAGGCTTAGATTAATGGAGAAAAACTCACCGTACCCCGAGATTTTACATCGTGTCTTGCTAAGGAACAGAAAAGTACCAGCGCAATATGTTTTGTAAAGTTTAAGAGGCCAAAAAGGTCTGCCGAAAAAGGAAAACGGCTATTAAAAACTTCAATAAGGAAAGAGATTGCCGAGTGCTCAAGAGCTCTAAAAATTTCACTTAAGGTTTGAAAAGTTCCGAAAAAATACTGAAAGTAAAATATTTATTAAGTTCCGAGTGCTGCTTCCTACGGACATCTCAGTTAGGTCCATGTGTAGTTCATCTCGTTGCATTACGCAAAAGAACTGTTAACATACACCAGTGCTATATAAAGATCTTGAAAGGAAAGAAAGTAGAATCCTCAGATTTATGTTACACCAAGGTGACAAGAGTATAGGTTCTAAAATGGTTTTCCTAAGTTCTCTAACTGCTGAAATACTGAAATATTGTCTATTTCTCTACATTTGCAATTGCGACAGAAGTTATTGTGAACCTGACTAGTCTTTCGTGCATGCAATTCCAAATTACTGAGTCTAATTATAATTGACACCAGAAGCCTCACACACTTTCTATTCAAAGTGGATAATTGCTTGGTCCTTTAAATGTCGTACAAGTCAAAATAATGCAAGAAGTTCGACAGTTAACCATCTGATCAGCGATATTACATATAGCTTTTTTTTCTAACTGGTCGATACAATCATCGCCAAGTTAGCGCCCTGTCTGGCGAGAACATCTGCAATGTTTTTCTCGATACAGTTACTGTGAACAGGAATACAAATTAGCTTAATTACCGAATGTGCTCCAACTTATTCAAATATACCAGGCATCCAATCGTTAAAATCGATATAACAAAAATATTTACTATAGACCTGATAGTCGGAATTAGAGATGAGCGATACAGTAATTTTTTCACTTTCTTCAAAACAGTTACAGTAAACGTAGTATTTCATAAGAAAACTGCAGTTACCAGTGATTTACCAATCACAGTAATTAACTTACAGTAATGAAAATATCGCTCATCTCTAGTAGGAATGCTGTAAGTAAAGATTCTGATATCTCCTTAAAGGAAACTCTAATACCAAAGTTCTCAATAAAGAATTAGTGTAATTTGAAGACAAAGGTCCAGTGACAAAAAAAGAATCATTCTTCGGAGACGTTTGAAACTTACTGCCATCATGATGGCCATCGAACTCGAGACCGTTGAGAAGAGAACATTCATCTCCATCCAAGAAAACAAATGGTATCAAACAAATAATTTCCATGAAAAGTCCATTCAATACAAGTTATTTTGAATTCTACACCCTCAAATTGTTTTCTCATTCTCTGAATCTTATTATTTTCTCTCTAATTTATTAAACAAATATCGTGAAACTTGTCATCTTCCATGAAATAATCGTAAAACTTCGTAATCTTCGACTGTGCTACATTTCAAATGGAATAACCCATATATTTTTAGTTTATTCTTGTTTGTTTGACACATAGAAGAACATACTAATTAACACTTGCTACTTACTTATTTTACATGCAACATAAAATTATTTTTACCGCATACTTCCACTTAAACAAAAAGAGTTACGAACAATAAGACAAAAAATAATGAACGATTCTTTAGCTACTTTTAGCGTTTTTTGTTTCATATTTTAACATTTGCATTTTGCATTTAGTTTTCAGTTGGAGATTCGCATGTTGATATATTTTATTTCAGTTTTTGTTTTTTTTTAGTTTTAGTTCTCAACTGGCCGCATGCAGACAATATAGAGAATATCTGATGCATATAAAATAGATGCATGATGTACGTGGCATAATTCAAAATTAAATTATTCGAAGTTGTATTTTGCTCTTGCAATTAATGTGAAAATTTGATACTCAACATGGTGATGGGACGGATCTGTTCCTTATTTCTCTATTAGGTCATGCTTGGGAAAGGTGCTCTAGAGAGTTACATGAAGTTGGAAAATTTATGAACTGCTAAAGGCATATTAAATTCAAGGTTATGAAATTAGGAAATTTACTGAACTGTAAAAATGCGATTAATCTTCTACTGTGAGACAAAGAGGATTGAAACCAAGGCTGCAACTGTTGGAGTGATCGTCCTGTAAGAGAGCAAGGGGACCCTAGATTAAAATCCCAAAAATCACATATAAATTGAAAGATATGACAAGAAAAGAGGAGAGGACATTAAAACAGATTCTTAAATAGATAAATGCGAATATCATTTAACCATCCAAGTGTAGGCGAGGTAAAACAGACAATATCTTGGAAACCACAGCAGAACTTCTACGATTTAGAATTGGAGGAAAGATGCTCAGAAAATATCATGATACAAGTAAATTTCGACATGTTGAGTTCTTGCAACGTTTACATGGAATATCAGCCGGCCAAACAGATGGACGAAAATTGTTAGATTGACATAGAAAATGATTCAGAATAGAACGGTATATATTACAGCAGGTATAGCTTCATTTTCCAATATTTTAAAACACAAGCGCATAGTACCTCAATCTATATATTTCCAAAAGGCCAATTTTAATAAAATTTTCAGAGAAAGATCCCAATTTACCCAAACGTAACATAGGCCAGGGAGAGGGGCAACGCCCATACAAAGGAAATATTTATTATCGAATATCTAAAGAACTTTAACAGCGAAAGTTCCAAAATTTGGTTCCTACAATTTCCTGAAGGAACTGTTTTACTGGAACAAAAGTATAACATAAAGGGGAAGGGTACCGCTCATACAAAGCAAATATTGATTATCGAATATCTAATGAAGTTTACAAATTTGGTGCCAAATATTTCCTAAAGAACTTTTTTACTGACAAAACGTTGGAGGGGTAGGACAAGAGGGAGGGTACCACCCTAAAAAATAAAATAAAGTTTGCCGGGTCTGCTAACATATAATTATATTGAAATAAAACTGTAACTTCGTGAGGGTTTTTTTTTCGATTTCAGTGAAAATTCACATTGATTGATAGTAGAAATATAGATAAGTTCTAATGTTTATATTAGACTTTATAGACAATAGTGAAACCTGATATATAAAACTTCAATTTAAATGACTTCCATTCTGCTATTCAAGACACAAAACAGATCGAACTTACTTTTGAATTAGTAGATGAATTGAATAACAAAAGATTGTCTAATTATTTACACATTCATTAGTATTATTGTTTTGATGATTTATTATTCGATTAATCGAATAAGTTTAAATTAAACGACTATTTACCGGTTGAAATTTAACACCAAATTAAACTTATGTTCTTAAAACTCAAGTAGTGATCGACTAAAAAACTCTCGAGAGTTTTGATATTCAAAGCAAAGATGTCTTATATGGAAAGATGCAATAATACCCATAACACAAGCAGTAAACCGTATAAGATGGTGGTGTTTTGTGAAATCTGTAACGATCTCATTTAAACAAACTCTATTAGAAGTCAACATATTTGGTAAGTAAAAGAGGGTTAGTCCGATAAATAAGACATCAAATATTTTTTCTTAATTGTACGTCTCTTTGGAATAGGAACACAAGAAAATGCAATAATGAGAAATATGAAAGAATTAGTTTAAATTTATAACCACAATTTCCAATTTACCCCTAGAGGTAGCTCCTTAAACTGATTTATTTAAAATTATCGCTTTTTTAGTATTTTTAGATATTCGATATAACTATAGCAGAGGAGTGTAGCCTTATAGCTTGGAACCCATAGGGACTCCATGGACTACTTCGAACATTTTGTTTACTGTCTTTAAAAAACTGACTTTGGGTCCATGTTTCTAAAGTTGTAAACTTCTCCTCATTCGCTATAATGTTTAATTTCATGTAAATTCATCGAGTCTATCGAACGTTGCACATCAATTCTGTCCATTGTTAAATGAATGGTTAAGTGTGAAAGGTTCATAAACGCTGGAGAATATTATCATTTATAATAAAAACACATTCAAAAGAAGAGAGAGGGAGTTATTAGCATTTCTGCAAAAAAACTTTATTAACAATTATGCTTTCTAGTTTTTAATGTCTTCATTAAGAAAGTTGAATTTTAATCTTAAGTCAATTCAAATACAAATTTCACCTACAGTTGCGAATCTGAATATTAGCGTCCATAAGATACCGTAAGTAAAATATCCAACAATATCACAATAATATTTAAAGGCTGAAACTAGTTGGTTAACTAAAGGCGAAGACACAATGTATGAAGAACTTACAATGGTATAAACTGGTGATTACTCGGAATATGTTTTGGAAATAATCCTGTTCTTGTGGATCAAGTCGAGAAGTAGTTATAGTGAGTACTTTGTCGCATGTCGCTTGTTCAAATAATTTCAAGTTGGTGACTTATGATTGAAAGATATGAACTTGGAAGTGTGCAAAAAAATAAGCTTCCAAATACACTGAAAAAATGCCTTAATTATAAATCCCCACACTTGATACAAATTCACTTTTCGCAAAGTATCCACCCTAATACTCTTTTATATTATTCTGCCAACCTACGAATTAAAACAAAAACACTTTTTATTCGAAAACAATTTTAATTATAACTTCTTTTTCAACACTTGTCGTAATTGTAATTCCTACAATTATTTTTAAAATGATGGGAAGAGTCGTCTGGTACCTTTACGTGTAAAATTATCTCATTGTTTAGGAAGTGGTGTAAATAAATTAAAATTGATCATGGGGTTTGTTTTGGCGATCACATTTTGTAGGTGCATATAAACGAACGATTTATTATACACTGACTTTTAAGTGGTGCATCACAATGGGTACATTATTTTTATTTTATTTTCAATAATTTTCCGCAAAATTTTATTGTTTTAATTTATATAAGAGGAAATCATGTGGATTTTTGTTATACCCTCCACTACCAGTTTTACCGTTTTCAACATTAAACGGGAAAGAGCGCCAATTCATAATTTAAAACTGTTCAAAAAATGTTAATTTTTTGGTGAATTAAACCAATAGCGATTTTAATTCCGCGACTTTATCTTCCAAAATCGTCTTTTTGTGTGACTTTTCGAAAAATCTCAACGGTAATTAGCTTTGTCATTCTGTGTGTAATGCTAAGAAGGAATCAACTAAACCCCGTAATGTATATATATATATATATATATATATATATATATATATATATATATATATATATATATATATATATATATATATATATATATATATATATATATATATATATATATATATATATATATATATATATATATATATATATATATATATATATTCTTGCATCAAATCAAAATCTGAGTCGATTTAGCTATGTTTGTCTGTTGTTGGCATGCTCCCATCCATAATAATTGACAGAGCTCAATGAAATTTGGCCCGAGTGTTTGCTATAGACCTGAAAAATTTCTTCTCTAAAATCGGTAAAATCGGTTCAGTACATCAGTACTCAGTTCAGTAGTAGAAAAAAGTTATGGCCAAAAATATAACTCATTTTATGACTCATTCAATGATCCTCTGTTGTATTTAAGAAAAACGGTTATATATTATATACGTTTGTGAATGTATGTGTGAGTGTGTATGTAAGAAACATAATATATTTACTTCACACGCATTTGTGGTGGAGGGTACTGACGATACGGCATAGGAGAATATAACATTCTTACTTCTTTTTATTAATATTTTAAAGAAATTTTAATCGGTCCCTCCAAAAATAAATTTCCACGTTGCATTTTAAAGTGAAATTATTTTATTTGGGTAATTAATTAGGACATAAATCACAATTATTGTTAAATCAGAGTTTCCCACTTTGGACCTCTGAACTTCTTTCAAAACATTTAACAATCATTAAAATTATTATACAGTAAATTGCCCGAAAAAATTCAGAATTGTGAAAACTCTAAAGGTCACAATTTTTAAGACATCTTGACGAAATTTGGTACATGTTATTGTTTTGGCCCAAGGCCGAAGCCTATTGAAATTGGCTATGTTCGGTACACAATATTTCAGTTACTTTCCATAGCCATTTAAATTTATAAAAAAAGGTCAAAGGATATTCTAAATCAATGTGCCAAAATTATGATTTTCATAGGTTCCCCTTCCAAATATCATTTCGAAGGGCATCAATGTCATATATTTACACGTTGGCATTGCAATAATTACTGATCGAATTTAGATAAATATTAGCAAAAATCGATGTACAAAATTTAATTGCACATATAAACAATTAAATCAAATTAGACGAGGGTCGTTTATTACTTTTTCGCAAATACTATTTACAGCTAATATTATGGTGTAGGGTATAATATAATCAGATTTTACTGACTAAAATATTCTTACATGTTTTGCACTACAAAAGTGTAGGTACCATCTAAAAATAAAAGAAATAAGAATGTTATGTTCGACTATGCCGAATCTTGAATACCCTCCACCACAATGCGTGTAAAGAAATACGTTATTATACGCACTCACATGCACTCACAAACGTATACAATATATATATATATATATATATATATATATATATATATATATATATATATATATATATATATATATATATATATATATATATATATATATATATATATATATATATATATATATATATATATATATATATATATATATATAGGTTTCTCTTAAATATAACACGGATCTCTTTGTTTATTTGTCGATTTATAAATGTAAATTTTAGGAAAAAATTTTACTTGAATTTAGATATCGGTCTACATCATGTAATGAAACGATTTTGTTGTTTATAAATAGGAAACTACTCAGGACTATAGCAAATACTCAGGCCAAAATTCATTGAACTCTGTCAATTATTGTGGACCAACATCAAATACACAGAAGGAAATAGAATGACAAAGTTAAACATTAGGGGAGTATTGTGGGCAAGTCACATATTCGCATTAGCAGCAGTATCTCTAGGATCATTGTCATATTTGACATTAAGAATTCCTTATTTTGAGGCACTTTAGTTGAGGATTTTCTTTAGAATACTTATATAAACCATCTGGTTCCGAAACCTCCGAAACACACTGATTTCAAATAGTAAATTTCTCAGAACTGTTACAAATACACAGGCCGAATTTCATTGACCTCTGTCAATTATTGTGGATGTGAGACAGACGGCGTAGCTAAATCGACACAGATTTTGATTTGAATCAAGAAAATAAAATCTGCGATAATTCCTTCTTAGCCTTTACACAAGGAATGATAAAGTTTATATATTTGTGGTGGTGGAGGGTATAAATTTGGATTTTTCAAATTTTCACTGAAAATTCATAAAATTGTTAACTCAAATAAGGGTACCTAGACTTGTGCTTTACACTGTATATAGCCTAATTAACTGATTTTTTAGTGGAGGGTATAAATATAGAAATAAAAATATTTCAATATCAGTAGATGTCTTTAAGAATGAACCATCTAAGACCCCATAATATGATATATATTCCTGTATTAAATGAAAATCTGAGACGATTTATCTATAGAAAAATAGAAGAAGTTTCCTATTTAAATCCAGCACAATCGATTCATAATGATAAAAGAAATAGACCGATATCTGAGAGACCCCTCAATTAAAGCGAAGAACTTTCGTAATATTATCAATTATAAATCGACTAATTAGAATAAAATGTTTCCATAATATTAAGAAATATATACCTCATTACTATTCCAAATTATCAAAATCGGTTCAGTAGAAAAAAAGTTATAGCTAAAAGTGTCTTTGCTATATAAAAGATATTTTCATATAATGTATGTGTTTGAGAGTGTATATGTGAGTGTACATGTGCGTTTCACGTACATATACGAAACATAATGGATTTATTTTGTCTTACGCTTTTGTGGTGGAGGGTATTGAAGATTCGGCATCGCCGAATTTATCATTCTTACTTGTTTAAGTATCGATTCCACAAGAATCAAAGTAAATAAAACATGATAGAAGAAATGGTCTACATCTTCTCAGTAATCTTAACATTGTTTGGATGACCAAGAATAGGAAACATGATAAATCATACCAGAAAGAAAAAACTAAATCATTTATCTGATATAGAGAATCATAAACTTGTAATGAAAACTTTCATATCATTCATACAGAAAAAAAGTACGATATAAATAGTGTCGTCTACTATTTAAAAAACTTGTAATCGAATTATAATTGAATGCCTTTTAAAGAAATTATATAGATTTTTTATAATAATGTTAAAACGTTAACAGAATAATAATTGTAAAAAGTTGGAAAGTAAAGGAAAAATAATCATTGTTTGAGGAGAGAGGAGGAAGACAACCTTGAAAAACTTCTATAACCATAATGATCAATGAGCTTTATCCTACGCACTTTTTTTGCTTAGAGACATGATTAATAACGATATGAAGGTTTTTTAGAAACATGTCTTCTTTAAAAGTTGTTTTTGGTAAATCTAATAAGACTCTTTTTGGATTTTTGTGCGATAATAATTAGATAAATGGCGTTAATAGTTTGGATGATTATTAGCCATGTAGAGTTAAGAGCCGGAATTTGTCATACTTTGAAAAATTTCAAAATTAGATCCGTATTATTCGTTCCTTTTTGTCACGACTCAAAGAAAGTAACGATATGAATTTTAAAACAGGAAAAAGTAAAATTGGTTTTTTCACGAAGGTTGTCATTCTTCTTCTAGGACAATGATATTAAAATATGGATTGATCTTGATAGCCCTGGACTTGCCCTCGGCATAGAACATCTAAAATTTATTTACTGCCGAACCATGATATGGTTCTTTAACCGAAAGTGAATTGTAAGAAGGTTATTAAAGACCACTCTTCCGAGAGGTAGTTAGAGCTTCAATGTCCAAAAACACGATATGAAGAACTGTTCTGAATTATAAAAAGGTTATTAAATACCAATCCTCCAGTGTAGCCGTACAAGTTATCAGGGTATTTAATCATCATGGAGTGTTTGGACGAAACATTCCATTCTAATTAGTCTTAATAGAATTGGAGTTTCTGATAACAACGTGGGAAAACCAAAAAAAATACTATACAATACTATACTATACTATACTATACTATACTATACTATACTATACTATACTATACTATACTATACTATACTTCCTTTTAGTCCATAAAGGTCATTTCGTGTTACGTTTAAGAATTCTTACAAATATGAAAGTCTAATTAAACTTGGAATCAAACCATGTGACGCATGAAATTAGGTAATTTTTTCAAGACCATTAGAGCAAGATCATGAATTTAATCCATTAAATGTAGCACAATGGGGGACAATGACACATCTTCTCTTTCTCTACAAAAATCATTAAAGAAATATTAAATGGTCTGGCATGCGTACCTGGCAATTAGAGTTCAGTGACAGTTGGAATAATTTATGATGAACTTCCTCCTAAACTGTTCATATAGATTTAAAGTGTTTCATGGTCCGACTTACTTGTTAAATATTGCTGTTGCAGTATCCGATCCATGGATCCAATTTCGATAGTTTTGCAAATTAAGTTTATTTCAAAAGTGTGTTTATATTCAACTCTTTGAAAATTATTTATGTTGGATCTTTCATATCGATCTAAACTATTCATATAGATGTGCTTCGAACTGTATTTCTCCACACTCCATTGGCAAACTGGAAGAATACAGCTCGAAGCTATATATCATTTTTATCCAGTTTACCTGCAATGAAATTTCAGCGGGTAACCTTAACCACATCAACTCTAAAATTGATCAACTGTCATACACAGTTCATTTACACAGAGAAAATCATGTACAGAATAAGAGAAGAATAGTAATAACCATGACCGCAGTAGTTTCTGTTGATTCAATCTCCCGAACTACTAATATAAGTATAACAGAAGCTATATGCACAAGGTCATTCGGTGCTGAGCACCAAAATAATAAACTGTACCGATTTTCCGAAAAGGCCTGAGAAAGATGGGTTTATCTATACAATAACATCATATTTGAATAGGAAATTTATTATAGTGTCAGAAAGCCTTTGGATTTAACTCTTCCTTATTCGACATAAAGTGTTATGCTGTCACCAAAATTTTGAATCAAGGATTAAGCCTAAATGGTTCACACGATCAGGCTATGAAAGTATAAAGTCATTTATGTTAAAGAGAGGGATTTTAAGCGAATCCAGAGGCGGTGCCATATTTTAACCAAATATTTGTCAAAAGAATTTTGTTCCTTAACCAATAAATTCCAAAGGAGAAGATATAATAACATTGTCGAAATAACAACCCCGTTTTTTTGAGTCTTTATACAAAGCCTATGTTGGTTTGCTTGACTTTCAGTCCTTCTTAGGATTCTCTTATCGCACACAGTAACGTTATTAAGAAAAGCCTCTCCTTCAAGAAATCAACCAAAGAGTATTCCCCATATTCCAAAGTACTTAAACATGGAGCACAAGCTAGTTATAGGTTAAATTCATTGAATAAAGATCAGACGAAATTTCCAAAGTTTTCAAAAGGAACTTAGCACAACAGAAGAGGGACCGTACCATATAAGACTAAATTGTTACCTCAGAATATCCCTTTAGGGAAAACTGCTTGCAAAACGTCATCATCTAAAGTTTCAGGTCCGCAATAGTTAAGTTTTCGTAAAGTTTCTAAATGTAACTTTGCAAGGACTTACGCTTTAAATTTATATATGTGTGAATGCTTTGGGATTTGGTCTGTCAAATGCAATTGTTAACTGTTCAACAAAGAATTTCATAACATGGAGATCCTTTATGATCAGTGGAGTTGGAAGGAATTGTGACAGGACATTATAATTTTCTATTTATAAAGTTTAGTCCAATTAGCCAAAGGAAAGAAATACTTCTGTAATAACAAACTGCATATGTTTTACAAACCTGCTTTATATTTGGATGTCTACAAATGCCGTCCCTGATTCTTTTGGTTGCTTATCAAAGATTTTTGCAAAAGTCTGACAACGAATACATAAACACATTTATGGTAATAAAACTGACAGTGCACATATTTAAAAGTTAATCACAAACATTTTAATATAATATTTCATCCGACCAAACCTTGATCTTGACCTCTATGTTTATACGAAACACACCCACATTTTGCAATTTCGAAATGTATCCATTCAGTCGGTTGGTTAGATGGTCAGTCAGTAGTCATTCATTTTGGTTGACTTGAATAAAATTTGTATAAAATTTACACACTGTGATTATCTTTTTATGCATCCAAGAATTGTTTGTGCGATGACTCGACTCATGTTAAATTATGGATAAGGATTTTAAAAATGTTGGGGAGGTGGGTTTTTTTTTTTTTTGGAAATTTAAGTTAAAATGTTAAAATAAATTTAAGATTACGATGTGTGTGTGTATTTTGATAATTTTTAACTTATAAAGTTACTAAATTTTTTATACCCTACACCTACACAATGTTTCGTGTATAATGCGTTTGTGCTTAAGTTTGTAACGCATAGGAAGAATATTGCTACCATCACTTTTAAGTATACCATTCGACTCAGAATCACCTTCTGAGTTGATTTAACAATTATTAATAAACTTAATAATATTATAAAATAATGTGCCAAATTATACGACGATAGGTCCATTATTTCTCAAAGGTCCCATACAACTCCCTCTTAAAAAAGCTCTTTGGTTTAAATCTCATATATATACGCAAGTATTGTGATAAGAATTTGTCAAATTAAGATAAATACAAGCAAAAATCGATGTACGAAATAATACGAGGGTCGGTACATAATTTCATCTAGCTCCCGTATTATCCCCCTAGAAGAAGTCCTTTTAAAGCGCACTAATCATACATATATATCAGTACCATAATACCATTAATAATCAACAATGTGGTGTAGGGTATTAAATTGTCGGACTTGACTAACTATAACTTTTAGTTGTTTTAAACTTAACCTTATGATATTAGAATATATTTTAAAAGGAAAGAAGACAAAAATTCCCAATCTGCTAGTGAATGAAGAATGAAAGAATTCTACACAATTGTTGGAACAGATGTAATAATTTTTAATTCACCCATAATGTCCATCTGTATGATGTTCATTTTATGGGATGATCATTAAAATTGGTTGTTGTTGTTGTTTAGTTGTCCGGTTGTTATTTAAGTAATCATCTAAATTATGGTTCTGTTTGTTCCGGTTTAACGTCAAGGAACATAGACGTTTCTTGCTGTGGGTGCTGTTATTTTCAACATTAAGATAATTATATGATAATCCAATGATTTTCAAAATCCTTAAGGCTTTTCTCAGATTATAAAATGAAAATTGCAAATATTTAGGTAACTTCAAGGCCAATAAAGATGAATCATAATATCCTTTACCAAGATTACATGTATGAAGCTTTTATGCTTCATATAATAAATTAGCTTTTACCCATAGCGCTTTGCTGCGCAAACATTCCCCTCAATCCAAGATCTCGAAAGAAATTTCACAATTCTATGGCATGGGAGCTACATCTTCCCTGGTTCCTAACCTTCCTACATTTTGTCCAGGAAAACTGTTTGGAACTAAATTTTAAAACTTTCGATGTTATAGTTGTTTAGATATTCGATAATCATTATTTCCTTTGAATGGGGAGTATCTCTCCCCCTGGTCCTATCGGTTCTATATTTGGTTCACTAAAATACTTTCTTGAGAATGGGATTGGTACCAAATTTGAGAACTCTAGCTGTTATAGTTTTTCAGATATTTGATATTCTATGATTAAAATTTGCTTTGTATGGGGGCTATCTCTCCCCCTTATTCTATCCGCCCTAACTTTGTAAAATTGTTCCTTGAAAAAGTGGTTGGGACCAAATTTGAAAATTGCCGGTATTATAGTTCTTTATATATTCGATAAACAATATTTGCTTTATATGGGGGTACCTCTACCCCTGGTCCCATCAAAACTACATACAGGGATTTATAAAGATATATAAAGTCTTCGACCGGAATTAAAGTCTTTTACATGTTCCATTTGCTTGATAAAATATACAAATGTATAAAAGTTTGGAAAAAAATCCATTAGGGACTTATTTCCATATGAATAAGTGTCTCTTAATTTGGGGAATTATTTTTTTTTCCAATTGGGAACTTATTTATTTTTCCGGGGGCTTTATTTTATAAACAAATTGGAGAATTTTTTCTAAATGAAGTTAAGTCTTAAATTTTTAGCCGTTACTTTTTTTTTAATTTTCCATAAACTATCCTAAGAAAACTTCTTCTTCTATTGGGATAAAGGGACTTTTACCTCTGGTAAATTAAAAAGTCAGCTTCGCTTTGAAAAATTTTATTGCGCCATCAGTTTTTGCAGGATTAAAATACTTTCTTCTCTATAATACTTTGAAAGACAGGTTCACTAAGAATAAGTATCGTTAATGACTAGTTACAACCAATTGGTCCCTAAGTCCTTGGTATTTCGGTTTCCAAGGTTATGTAATTAAATAAGTTCCAATTTATTGGATCTTTATTCATAATGTAGTAAAACCCAATTTAAAGAAAAAAAGGAATTATTTCATGTTCTTCGTTAGGCTATTTCTAAGTCCATACATTTGGTGAGATTAGAAGGGAATCTTGTATTATCAAATGTGGATATTATGTTAAGCGGTCACGAGAACTTATAACAAAGATAATTGAACCGTGTGAAAAAGGATATTAATGAAAAACTATTAGAATATTCGGACATAAACGAGGCCAAAAATTTTCATCATAATGATGATCGGTCGCATGTTGAAATAACCATTTCGAAAACAGTAGATGGGAAGTTAAGACTCATAGGTCTCTCATCCGATATCTTACAACTTTTGACTACTATTTATTTCAATTCTTACTGGAATACGCTTCTCTACTGAGCAGGGTATTAACAATTGGCATGTTACCTTCGTTTTCTCAAAAGTAAATACTATAAAGTGGTTTCCTATCCAGCGCATTTTAAATGCAAAGAGTTATCCAAACTGTTTGTTACTTCTCATATATGTAAATTCTTATAATATTTCTTCTCTGCAGTAATTATTTATATTTCCATAATAAATTTGCATCTATTGGATGATTTACATCATGTTGCAGTTGTATGCAAACACGCAACATATCTTTAATAAGATGTCACAACATTTATTACATATAAATAAAATTTGGAGGTTATGACCACAAAATATTGATAAAACTGCGGGGAATAGAACATAAATAATGTCTAATAAAATTTTATAAGGAAATATAAAAATTTGGATTCTTTTTCAGCAACTGAAACTTATCAGATGAAAATAAACTGTTCTTTTATCCGCCAAAAATCATTATGACTGAATTTAAAGTTCATTTAAAAAATTTAATGTTTATAATTCTCTATTGATAATTGAAATGCTATGGAAAATAGCAATATTGCAATTTTGAAAATATTTATAGAAAATTTACTTACATAACTATTTATCATCCACCTGACACACTTAGAATCCCGCTAGACAAGAAACAACATGTTATCATGTTTCACTAAATTGAAATTAATGATTATTGATCGGTTTACACCCAAACCGAAACTGGTTTGAAATTATAATCAACGGAATCATCAAAGCATCATATGATTCGATTTAATTTAAGATACTTTTGCTTTTAGGTTATAGAGAATTAATTTTGGATCTTTTTTTCATTGTCCTGGAATGGGAGATATTAATTTGATGACGATGATTGAATCATTTTTTAAATAAGTCTAAATAATTAGACTTATTAGGCATGTCTATTAGAAATTCTTTGAAACTAAACAGTATAATCACAAAATGTGTTGATATATTAATTAAAAATATTGCCCATCATTAGTCACTAATTATTCCAATAGTATAGAACTACTCTAGATTTTAGAAAATTTGGGTTTATATAGTCAATTCCTGATATCTTGTTCTGAAGTGAAGGATACTCGCCATTGATCGAAACAAATTGTATTCAGAAAATGCATTATCAGTGTTATAAAACAGGTGAACCAAAACTTTCCACTGTTAACAATTTTGGTCTTTACCGGTCTTGTTATATATGGTCGATCATTCTAAGATTATGATTATGACACCTCTTTTATGTCTTTCTATCGATCTCCAAAAATAAACTCGGGAAAAACATCAGATTGATACAGATCCTACTGACGTGATAATCTTTGGCCAATTGCTCCGAGCTCCATAAAACCCCTATAAAGCCTACGTTGTAGCACCATAATATTCGGCTTTGCTGTTGGTTTGTTAGTTTTTACAAGTTTCACTTGAAATGATAAAAATACATCTATTTTCTATCGATAAGATACAAAAATGTCCCCCTTTTATAGCGTTCAGGCATCATTTCTTTCATTCAAAATCTCATTTTGAAGCCTCTAACATTAAATAATATTTATTGCCTTCAGTGCCCTCTGTGCATTTCTTTCTTCAGTTCCATGGTCACGAGACCAAACTTCGAGAACTTAACAGATTAATCGTCGTTTTCGCTTTTTATTTTAATCGCAAGGTTGCTGCGAAGATACAGATTTAGGAATATTTTTATCCTTCGCAAGATAGAGTTGGTGCTCCACACTAACATAGAGTCTTTCTCAAGGTTAATATTATCCTATTGACGATTTTTTCGTAATTACCTGATTAATTTCGTACAACAGAGTGTTGACACACAATATATTAGGGTCTCCATTTTCAGTATCACCATTCAGTATCCCAAGGTTTAATTTTCAGTATCCCATGGTTTCCAGTTCAGTAGTGCCCGTTAGATCATCAGCAGAAATTCTATATCACTCAACATAAAAGGATAATGATATTTGGTTCCTTTTTTATTCCCTTTTCACTTTCGCTATTTAAATGGGTTTTCAAATAGGATCTCTTCAAATAGAAGGACAGCTCTTGTGTTGCCTAGAAGACGTAATATTATTACTTCAATTAGCTATATTTAATGTGGTGGGAGCGCCACTCTCTTAAATCTAATAATTAGTTTGAGAGGAGTGCTTAATCATGATAATGTTCTCTTTAACACATGATGAAAAACTTTGTCAAAGGACTTCTTATATTGTTAGGTTTAAGTTCGGTACTTAATATTGGTATTTCATCTTGTTAAGTATCTGCTATTTGAATAATTGGCAGATTTTATTAATGACTCTGTGAAGATTATTCCATCTTCTAAAGAATTCTTAAAGAGATCCTCCAAAATACCAACAGACTCCATATACCATAGTAATTATTCCGTTAACAATTTTTGTTATTGAAAAACAGTCCATAAAACACAAATTCGTATAACTGGTTCACCTATATTTCCTTTTTGCCCAACCATTAGCAACTCTGGAAGGTGTGTGTAAAATGTATCCCGCCATTACAGCCATAAATAGTAATTTAGTTAATGATTTAATGTCTTCTTTTACTTTGGGAAAAATAAAAGTCTAAATCATAGAAACTTGTTAGATTTTTCAATAATGCACATTAAAATTTATTAGAAATGTTGTGTTTTGTTGTTACAATGTTGTACATCCCATCGGAATAACTCATGCAATAGACAACAACACCAACATTAACAACAACTATTCTATGGCATAAAACATCTAATCCGTTTTTCCTTAACAAATTCATTGAATGTTTGTAAGTTACGTGCGATAGAAATCCAAACATTTCAAACAGATTTGTTACACCACCTAAACAATCAAACAACCAGTCAGTTTGGTATGATCAAACATTTGTTGTTAATGATTTACAAAAACCAGTTGTTGGTGTTGTTTATAATCGAGATATATTTCTTGTGGGGACACGTGCTGCAAAAGAATTTGTTTTTTGCTTTTGTAAATTGAGGAGTGAGAAAAACAACATGCAACAAATATGTTTGAAAATGATTTTCGTGTCGATTTGAACTTTAAGATTGTTGGTTTTTATACGTCAACACTTTAAATTGGAAAAGAAATCAATTAAAGACGAAATAATTGGAAAGAGTTTGAATGTTAAGAATGTACTTGGAATTGTATTGCGGGTGGAAGAAGCTAACATGATGTTCTATCAAATGAATGAATCAATGAACTAGAGACATCATTGATAAGCCGTATAAGGATGCGACCAATTTTGATATCTTCCATTTCTAAGATATGTTGATATGTCAAAGCGCGTCTTTATCAATAGCTCTAGACCACAAGTAGGATCTTTTAAGCGATTCTCGAATATTTGCATTTTTTCGCAAGTCCTGAGTAGAAGTATTTCTAGTTTCACACTTACATTTGCAGAAAATGCTAATTGTTAAAATCCTCAGTCCAATAATGTTCATAAGAACAAATATTCTGAAAAATTGCTTTGAATATCTCTTCTTCGAAATTTTTATCTGCCAGCATTACGTTCACAAGTTCTAAATGTTTGTCATTATAGAAAACTTTCCAAAACTATATTAAATAAAAGTACCGTTACTACGAGGTTTTCTTTTCACACTGCGGATGAGTTTTTTGAAAGACTTCTCGAAATCTTTAAAAGATAGAAACAGTTCTATAAAGTCGTAGCTAATCTATCAAAGATCTTATTGGCATTTATAATACTAAGCCAGGTCTTCGGGCCAGTGAGGTATTTGTTGTATATCGTAAAGATAATGCCCTTGTGTTAGTTGTGAGCGGCTTCAAAACTACGTTAAAGAGCCTTCTTCAATTTAGATTTAAATCATTATGCAGCATTAACATAGTACAATAACGTTCTAGAGTCCATTCAAATCATGTCTTCTAAAATTGAGTTCTTTTAGATAGAGAGTTAACGACAATAACAAAAAATGTACAATTAAATCATCTCCTGCTAAGAGCAGGGTTATGAAAGTCACAATCTAATCTATTTCAGATTTGAAATCATTTCTATTTTCTTTTAAAATAAAAGATTTTCGGAGTTATAACTCTTATGTTTGCGAGTGTTAACTTTAATCCCTAAAATGAATCGATTGGTTGGGTTAATTGATCTTCAGGACAGAGTGAGAATGGATTGGACTGGCAGTTGAGTTGATGTCTTATATCAACAGGCATTGAGCCTGTTGCTCCATCCCCATCTCAGTCGTGCAAGAACTACTTTTATTGATCGCGACAAAATCTGTTCATTGTCTCCAATGCGCGACATTTATACGCTACTTGAAACCGCGGAATTTGAGGCGTCTCTGCGAATGTCGTACAAAGCTCTCATATACGAATTCTAATCCAAAGTATCTTGTACATATCTATGTATGCTCTGGTTTCTCCGAGGAAATCCTATAAGGAACTGCTTACTTAGCATTTCATTATGTTCCTTTATTGAAAGGATCTTTGTAGATGATGAATTGAGGATATTTGTATATAACCCGTTACGGTTCTTAAGGATGATTTTTTTACACTGCGTATCAGTGGAGCAGCATTTTATATGTAGCCAATAAGGTTCTTTTATCCATACCCCATGTACTGCCAAAGCTAAAGCTTTGAGGACCTTATTTCTACTTCGCAATTTGTGCGTAATTGTAGTAGCGTGTGCTGATAAATATCAAATGTAACTTCCAAAATTTTTGGGTGGTTCAGCTGTAATCCATAATGGGGCACTATCAAAAAAGTGTACAGATGGTCATAGAATTTAGGGTGACCGCAATGTGAATTCCATGTTAGAAATATTTTTTCAATATCCTGTTTTTTCTGAACCTGAACCTGATTTTTATTCAGTTTTTAATTATTTCAGATGTTTACTTTTTTGATCATTACTGTGATGCATTTCCAAAGTGATCTTGATAATTCGATAACTTCCATGTTACACATGTCGCTTTAATTGAAAAACTCGTTCATTGATTATGACTAAAAGACACATGACAATAAAACTGCCATTAACATTATTATTACGTTAACAACTTGACAAAATACACTTAAAATATCTTTTCGTAGGCTTAAAAACAAACCGTTTATTACTGTTTTTAATGCAGTATTTTGATTTTGTTGTATTTAGTATCTCTTTTATGACAATAAATTGTTGTTATGCGAATGAGATCAATAAATGTATTAAAATACTTATAATGACAGATCGATCGTTTTAACGTTCCTTTATTATTATTTGTGCCACCAGAAAATTGTGTTGCTCTTAATTGGACTGCATACTCACCTACCATTCAAAATGACATAGTGACAATAATAATGCTACATAAATTGATCGTTTCCGAGTAAGTACTAATACATGAAGTGGATCTTATATCCCCCATTTTGTAGTAAGCTACAACGCTTGCCTTATCCATGCATACGCAGCTGCAAATTGACTTGATGGTAGAACAGTGTGTTTATACCCAAAACCCGCAAAGGTTGTTATTCAACACTAAACCGTTCCGACAAATAAGTCTAACCTCTCTTTTGCTTAAGTCAGTGGAACGCATATTTGGTGCCATGTTGATACAGTATGGATCAAATTAAGGCTTGGATTAATGTAACATGCCTACATCAACGAAAGGTATGTGTGCTACATTAAGTCATACAATCGTTTGACCAGTTTCCGGTAGATCCAGCATTGAAAAACTGGGCCGAAATGTGCTAAGCAATACATCTGGAGGAAAAAGTGAAGAAAGCTCACAGGCGCGGGCCAATATGTATAAGAGCTCAAATCTTAGAATGATACACTGGCGTTACATGAGTAATTTCAAACTATGTAAGAACGGATCTACATTGGACACAAATATATCATAGATGTCCTGTACTGATATCAAAGTATTATTGGAATAATTGACCAAATACCACCAAACAGTTTGAAAGAAATCTAGGTCAATCTAATCGAATAGAAATATGGATATATATTCCCTTGAGAACTTATTGTTTCTCAAATGGTTCCAAGTAGGATGATAAGAAATGGGCTGGGACCTTTTACAAATGAACCTAGATGTTTTTGGCTACCAAACCATAATATGATCATGCAAGTGGAGGTACGTCCAATCAGGGAGTGTATAGTCTGGGCCTAGGAGGACCTGATAAAAGTGGTACGAAGAGGTATTTACTGCCAGACATATGGCAATCAGGGCGTTACAATAAAAGCTATGGGTGTGGACAATATAAACTCCATGGCTAGTAAAATTATAAGAATGTTATGGAGTGACCCAGATGAGAAGAGGATGGATGATTAAGAATAAGTTCAGAATACTTTAGGAAAAGTGATGATGGGTATTCATATTAGACACTCTATTTTAAGACAACATTTAAATCGTATCAAATGCATGGAGGGAAGACCGAAAATGTGGAGCATTGTCTATGTAACTGCCCAGCATTTTTACTCATGAGGAATACTTTAAGGAGTGTGTCTTACTTTATATATGTTGAATGGAGGAAATTGTGGAGTTTTTAAAGTCTCTTAATATTGGTGTCTGTTGTTCTTAGACAGAGAGTGCCTAACGTTCCCATTTCCGGAATGTGTTGATTTTTATCTCCGCTCGATAATTATTTGCTTTCTCGAAATATAATATTAATGTGCATGTGTTCCAGACATGCAACCGAAAGGAAGTTTTAAATTCGAAATTTTATTCTTTCAATTTCGTATTAAAAATATTATATATGTGCATTGTAGGGTACATTTTATACTTAATATATTTTAAATAAATCGCTTATTATTTATTTAATCCTTTTAAAATTCCTGTCATCACATTAAATGTCCTCTTTCGAAAATACTTTTTTAAAACTCTTTTTAAAATATAACAAGTCTGTCACATACAAGTCACACCAATTCCAACAAGTTATCTGCTTTTAAATGATGTTCGATTCCTATGAATTCATTTGAATGGAAACGACAAAAAATAAAACGCATAATTTGCCATCGACATTTCAACTGGTTGATTTTAGATTTTATAAATATTTAATTTAAAAATATATATTTTCATGGAACTTTTATGAATTAATTTTAGATTTTAATTTATTAAATAAAAATAAATATATTTTGACTGTTTCAATGGCACACAGTGGTACGGGAAAGCTTTTTTTGGGAAAATAATATAAGAATAAAGATAATTTTATGAAATTTAAATATACGACATAAATAAAGTTACTCTTAATGTAGGACTATAAAAAGATTCCCACTTTTTCATTCCAAAATACCCAAAATTCCAATCCGGGGAAAGCTTGTTTAAAAAATCACTTCAGTAAATTGCTCAACCTGCTGTTATGAGAGGTTTAGCCCATTACAGATTTCTTTGATATTTTCTTTTCCTCAAAAAACCAAAGAAAAATATGCGAAAATTAAAGAAATTTCGATAGGGATAGCGGGAAAATGATAATATTCTCGGATTTGTTTTGTATGCATTTACGTCAGAAATTCTTTCTGAATTGAGAAAAAAATTCTTCCAGAAGATGATAGTTCATTTTTAATGTTCCCACCAGACAGACAAACAGATAGACGGACGAATTTATGGATGAATGGATGGACAGACAACGTTAAATGAAATCAGAAAATTATTCACAAACGTATTATAGCAGCTCGCGTCATCGTCATTATCTCTTCCAGGCGATCAGACTGAAGTTTGTTTGCTTGCCTTTGAGAGTTTTGAGTTCGTGTTTACATATTGGTCAATGTTGAAGCATCGCATAGCGGTATTCGTTTACCGTTATCCGGGGTTTCACATATTTAACACATGAACTCGTTTTTAATTGGAATAAAACTGGTGAAGACATAAACAACTTAATTTTAACCAATGATTCAAGGACCCCTCCTTCCTACACGAAGGTCTTGACCTGGAGTAACCGAATCATCGTATTATATACCATGTCTTTTTGGATTAAAGCTCTTGCCATCTAACTTCAAAATCCAAAATATATATATAAAATGGTAATATGAAGACAACCTATAAACTTTTATAATATAAACTTATTAACAACATTAAATTTACTTATATTATCAATATTTGTGATCATAAAATGTGTAACATCACACATTTCAAAAGACTTTTTATGATGCCGACATTCCGGCTGTGAATACTTACTTCAGTTAAGCCATACTAAGAACTATCATTACATTATAAAGAAGTCTTCTTAAAGCTCCTTTTCAGTTGTTTTTATTATTTCCCGATAAACGAAATGACAGGTTAACATAAATTTAATGACACTCCGTTGTCAAATGTCATAAAAAATAGTTTTAACATTCTTAAGATTTGAGAATGTTGGTGGTCTTTATTAATGCACTTAAATTGTCACATTTAGTTTGAATGATCAAGCCAACACTTATTAAAAATCTTATTTAATTAAATAAAAAAAACAATTTTAAAAGTTAAATCGGAAAAGTTGTTTTCCCTCTGTGATGGTATGAGATGATGTCATATCATGTATAACAGCAAAGGACAATCTTTGGGATGTAAAAAGGATTTGGATTAAGTAATAAAAGGGAATAACACTGCTGATAAACTCAATAGACTAAGGTAAGCTGAACAATGGTGATGTTACCGATTCCTACCCCAAAGCTTTGATATTGAACCTCCATTGCAATAGGAAATGTAGCTCAAATTCCTAGTTTTTATTTACATGTACAAACACTTTACAATGAGCTCGACAGAGAGGCAACATGTCAGTGCAATGCGATCACTATAGCCATATGTTTTTAGGGAATTAACGTCCATGAAAATGGTGTAAATTTCCGAATGTGTTACAAAACCATGTGCAATCTATAGAATCTCACCCACCGATTTATATTTGTTCATGGATTTCGGTATGACCCTTTAAAAATTAAATTACGATTCGAATAGTAGAATAAATCCAAAACCATAAGACTTATCTAAGCCTTAAGGATGGACAAACTATTTGGATTAGGGAATAAAAGGACGCTCTTGTAACGTACCCATCTAGCATCACATTGTTGATAAATTCAACTAAAGAAAGGTGAACAATTTTGAAATAACATACTCCGATGGTTACATAAACGCGCAATAATGAGCTAAAGGAGTAGTAAAAAGTTATGGAATTTTCCATTGCAATAGGAAATGTAGTTTTGATTCATAGTTTTATGCTACATCCACAAACACTTTATAGTGAGAGGCAACGAGTTAGTTTAAGTGCGGATCACTATACCCACATGTTTTCAGGGAACTACCGGCCGTGAAAATTGTGTTAATTTCCCACTCGTTTCAGAGATTATATTTATAAATTATTAGAAACTGTGAGATTTGAAATTGAGTTACACTGGTACTCGGTTCTGTTTCCACGGCAGAGTGAGGCAAAAATGATTTTTAAAAAACAAATTTGTAACATATAATCAACTGGACGGATTTTCTTTCTCATTTGATTTCAAAATTTAACCTCAAAATTTTTTTAACGACACCATTCATCTTACACGTGCTATCCACCACAGATTTCGAGTTATATGTATTTGATGTCTTTTTATTACCCACTGTGCGCTTATATTTAATACAGTTCTGTAGGTGATCCTCTTAAGATTCCTCCTTAAGAGTGATAGTATAAGAATTACAGGTTCACATAGTTGAATTATATTGCGTCGAAGAAATATGTTTACTATTACAATCTTATTTCGATCTTGGAAAGAGCTGCATAAAAATTAACAGTTTCGAGAATTAATGTGTTGCAAATAAAGACTATACAGACAAATGCAACATTCCAGAATATAGTAAGAGCATGCTAGCTTGAGTGAAAGATCGGAAGATGTTCGCTTTCAAATACCATGTCTTGAAAGTATCCCCTCTAACTCTATGTACGAATATTTCCCCTTGAAGATTCAAGGGGAATGAAAAATTCACCCTTTTCAATGGTGAAAAATTTAAAATATTCACCGAGCAATTCTTTCTATCCTACGTGAATTTTGGCTGAAAACTATAACTAGTGATTCGCTTTGGAATCGATGTTGTCACTAAAATTGCTATAGACTGAATTAGGATAAGAAGACGCATACATTTGAAAAGCCAAAATTAAAGGTAAAGAAAATTGGTAATATTTATATTTATTTTACGAACTTTATTTAGGACCTATAGTCATTGAGGCAATGAGGGCAACTTATTTATAAAATTATGGTCCATTTTTATATTAAATGGACCATAAATAATATTCCAAGCAAACTTTACTGTGACAGGTTCTTAGAGTTTTGAATTCGTTAGGCTTATTCGTACTTCAAAATAAATGTATTTTATAAATTTCTGTGAATTTTGTTGAAAATTACGACCTCTATTGCAGCTAATTTTGTGGGGTATCAAAATTTTGCATATTATTGTCTATATCTATTTATATTTTGATGATGAAGTAAATACCGTGCATTTTTTATTAAATTATGTTTTAATTCGTATAATTTTTATTGTAAAATTTAGAAAAGATTTTCGTCTATATTTTAAGGTTATATATAAGTTTGTCATTCCGTCGGTCAGTGTGCAGGTTAATATATGTGATTATTGTTGGATATAGTAAACAATAACAATGTAAGGCAAAATAATTGTTTCGATTATTTAAGCCTTCTATTTCAGCTAGAGATCGGAATTTTCAAGTTGAAAACATCACAGTAATCGGTGCATTAGTTTCCGAGTTATAGGCAAAAACTCATATCGTATGGGTTAAGTGGACAACATTTTGATGCAGAAACATAGCGATTTTTTTCTAAATTTAGATTTTTTTTAATTTTAGAAATCGGTCCATAAACTGCCGAATTATTAATTACTCTTTTATATTTACTCCAGTATTGTTTTAGTGAAAGCGAAAACCAATCGTGAAAAAAATTTTGCATGCATATTGAGGGCTCTAGAGAATCTACACTGTCTACATGTTTTATTAGAAAGGGATCACTAAAGTAAAGATGAGAATGTTTCTAACAGATAACAGAGGGACATTGCTGAATCGACTCAGTTTTTCATGTAATACAAGAATATCTACTCGAGGTCTTATATGATTCCTTTTTAGTATTACACACGTGGTGGTGTAGTGTAAAAAAAGATAAACAACTTTATTTTTTTCTTTAAGTCATTTAGTTATTTACTAAAAAAATATTGCGGAAATATGAATATGAAATAATAATTCCGATTTTTATTTTGTCATTGTATTCAAAAAGAAAAAAGATATATTTCCTTTATTGGGATGAAAAAAAGTCTCAATCACAATAGATCATTTTGATCCTTGATGTCGCATAAATTTCAATTTTGTCGTTAAATTTTCTGTTTGAAAACAAAGATTGAAAACGAGATTGATGTTTTATTGTAAAAAGGAAAAAAATATTTAAAGAATAAAAGAGTTAAACGATGAAAAAATCCCACCTGCTTTGTATCTTTATCCTTCAGTTTAAACTATGAATAATGTAAAGATTTCTTTTAACTCTAGTTTGTCTAAATTTTTAGTTTCTTTAGCAAAACACTGAAACCCTTTTTGTTCATTGTTTGTTTGTTTGTTTGATTTTTTGTGATGAAAGTTACAAATCATTCCTGTAATGGAGCATCATCATCATCATGATCATCATGTGGATGTAAGATGACAGACAATATACGTTTATATTTTCGTAACCAACATGATAATGATGTTGCTGATACTATAACTGAATGTTAATCGTGTTGCATTTTAAATGTTGACAATAACTTTTTTTGCTGTTGCAAGTTTTTCTTTGTTTTGTTGTTTTGATTTTTACGTATCGTTTCACTTTACTTTTCATTTCAGTTTGTAATAGTTTGACATGTTGTATGCAACATTTATGTCAATGTATTAATTAAAAATACTTTTTATTCATTAAAAATTCAAGAAAAAATAATAACAACTACGTACGTACATATATATAATGAACATATTCGTAACAATAAAATACAATTTTAAATAAAAAAGAAGACAAGTTATAGTCGGTCCAGCCCGACTATAATATTGGTGGTTATTAATGGTAGCTACCAAAAATTAATGATCTACCCTCGTATTTGTGCTTAATAGTGCAGTATATTATGGTACTAATATATATGTATGATTTATGAGCTTTAAAAGGATTTCTTTAAGGGGTATAATACGGGAGCTAGATGAAATTATGTACCGACCCTGGTAAAAATACGTACATCGATTTTTCTTATATTTATCTTAATTTGTCCAATTATTAATGGACCGATCGTATAATTTGGCACATCATTTTAGAATATTATTAAATTTATTTAAATTCAGGACTTTTATTACGTAAAAACCCAATTCCGGGAGGAAGATTTGTATGGAGGCTGGGTTAAATTTCAATAGGCAACGTCTTTGGGGCCAAAATATTTACACATGCCAAGTTTCATCGAGGTATCTCAAAAATTGCAACCTGCATTTTGTTCACAAGTTTCACATGAACAACCTGCCAGGACGGACGGGCGGACATCGTTAAATCGACTCAAAAGGTGATTCTGCTAGTAATAAATGTCATAAATTTATAAATAAAGTCAAAATAAAATAAAGTATATTTTGAATTAATTTTCTGCAGAAAAAAGGACTTTGGACCTTTTTTAAAATTCATGTTTGAGGGGCTTAAAAACGTAATGGAAATTATTTCCGAACCAATCTAATTAATCATATAATATTCAAAATACTTAACAGCATAATTAAAAAAAAACAACAAGTAAGAATACCATATTCGGCTATGCCGAATCTTTAATACCCTCCAACACTAATATTAAGACGAGCTAAAGTTTAAATATACAATTGATTTAATTAAAAAAATTGGAACTATAGCATAACATTTCCCGATATTCGTCAAGATCATTAACATATAAGAACAACATTTGTACTGACATTCACCAAGAAAATATGGAAAATTCAAGATTTTTAATAAAAAATCGCATTATATGTATGGTATTGCAGGTCATTATTGACTATCTTCAAACTGGTTTCCGGGAAGAGGTCTTATATGAGAGCTTTAGATCTTATGGACCGAAATTGGGTAAATTAAAGTCTGGAAATAGATAACGGAATATTGAATGATGCAGTCTTCTAGGTGATGTGGTATCTTTTCAACCTGAGACAAAAAGACATCTTTTGAGCACATAAACATACAAGTAGTTTCAGATCACGTTTTCATGAATATTGTCGCATATCTTAGGCGAACATGTTATGAGAAGTATATTGGATTCACTTTGCCAATAAGTTCTATTAAATGTTGAAACTAAGTTTGGGGCTCAAAAGTTAAAATATAGATTTTTATTTTTATCTCAAAGAGTTTTGTAGAGCAATTCCAACGACTTGAAAGATTGTAATAAATAGTGAGTTAGTATTAAGCTTCACACCATTTACGAGATTCTAGAAATCATCATTCTGGCAAGAATTTTATGCAAAATAAAGAAAAATTTACAAGATTAACAGTTAAGTTTCGGGCAAAAACTGATCTGCGTAAAAAAATCTAACACTTTACGAATAAAATTTTATGATATGAAAGAGGACAAAAGTCCTTTTACATATAATATTATATTGAAACAACTTCTTAAATAGCATAGTCCTCTGTAATACTTCTTTGTAGATTTCAACAAAACCTTCGATACCAAAAGATAAATCCTCACATGCTAAATACTCCTCCACAAAGTCCCTTTATGAATCCTATTAAGTATTTGTGGGATCATTTGGAAAAATGATTTCGTAACCATCAAATTTCAAACATAATCAACTGAAAAACTTATGAGTGAATGACAGCAAAATCAGCAGATTAATAAAAAATACTTAAAAATTCATGCTTTCCATTTTAAAGTTATGTAATTTTTTTCGATGGTACCTACACTTTTGCAGTGCAGAAATATGGTGTAAAGATTTTCTTATTTTGAGTTAATTTTGTGGATTTATGCTTTACATTGTATATACGAAAGTATTCAGCCGATTCTGCCTCACTGTGCTAAAATAACATCATAGGATCGATGTGATATGTAAAAGACGTATACCTCAGAAGGGGACAATGAAAAAATAATACCAAAATTATATCATGATTTATGAGTCGAAATCCTTTTAAATGTCGAAATTAAAATATATTGTATATATTTTACTCTTCCAAAAAGTATTACTAGATCACAAAAATATTTACGTCTTTGTTAAAAGATATTCCATATATCACTAATTCTCATAAATTGTCGGCCAAACGGGATATAAAAAAATCAATTCATAAAGAAATCCAACCGAACAAAAAGGAAATAAACCAAATTCAGAACGAATAAATTTTGCAAATAATCGTAAAATAAATAAGTTAAATAAAATTGAACGAACTGAAAGTCCATAAAATTAAAATTACACTCAAAAAAATGTTGTTAATGCACAAAAACTTTGCATTTTTTTGTACTGAAGTTAGGAAAATTATAAGTTGGAAAATACTTACGAATAATTTTTTTGAGATTAAAAAGAACAAAACACCAAGTTAAATAAGTAAAAATGCTTTATTCGGTTATGTCGAATCTTCAATACCCTCTACCACAGATACATGTGAAGTAAAAACGTTATGTTTCATACATACAAATTCACACATTCACTCACAGAGTATAAAAGTTATTCTTATATATAACTTTTTTCCACTAAACCGATTTATATAATTTTGAAATGGTAATGAACTACATATAATTTGACATTATAAGATTGCCACAGATATCGGTCTATATCTTTTTATTAACTGAACCGATTTTGCTAGTTTTAAATAGGAATCTTCTCAGGACTATATGAATACTAATTTCTTTTAGATCTCTCAACTATTATTGTAGATGTGAGCGTGCCAACAACATACAGACGGCAAGCCAAATCGATTAAGTTTTTGATTTAATACAAGAATCTGAAGATGAGGATGGGATCTGAAATAATTCCGTTTTAGCGTTACACACGAAATAACAAAGTTAATATATACCTTCTTCTGGAGGGTACAAAAATTGTCGGTTACTTTACATTCAGTTCAATCAATTTGCTGAAGATTAATTTGATGTCATTCGAAGACAAAGTGGAAATACTTTTACTGTAAGAAAAACATTTATCTTGCCATAGAATAAAGACAGATGGCATGCGATTTATATGTCTTTGTCTAATTTGTACACCATCGAAATGTGATTGTAATGTCTATGATAAATTTTTATGTTACAACTGTGACATTCACATTGTCGCAAAATCGTTTCCAGTTCCAAAAGAATTCTTGTGTGGTTTATGGCAGACATTTCTTTAGTTAAATGGTAACAATTAAAATTGTTTTCATTCGATTTAATTTGATTTATGGCAACAATAAAATATGAAAATATTTTTCGGGACATGAACTTTAAATGTTAAGTATTT
Organism: Cochliomyia hominivorax; assembly: GCA_004302925.2. NCBI lineage: Eukaryota > Metazoa > Arthropoda > Insecta > Diptera > Calliphoridae > Cochliomyia > Cochliomyia hominivorax. Next base: position 68,646,847 of record PYHX02000158.1, on the reverse strand, counting down.
GCGATGATGTAGACAAGGGAAATAATATTGTTGTCTATATTTTCCAATAGAACTTACTCTTTACCTCTGCTCCTAATTTCTAAATGTTCTCTGACAGAAAGATCGATTTCTTTAGCGATCTTGCTGAAAATATCAATGATCGCTTGACATATAAAATATTTAAATCTCTTAGGACTTGTTTTCCAATGCTCCATTTAAATCTAAATAATAAATATCCTTAAAACACTGAAAAAAATACAACAATGATCGTTTGTCTGAAACGAGTTCTAGACAAGATTTTTGATGTTTCGTAGTTTTTTTTTCCATTAAGATAAAGAAATACTTTTCCTTTCATTACATCGATGTTGTTGCATCTAAAAATAAATGATGAAATTCTAGCACGCAATATTGCGATAAAAGAAGTGAACAACTAAAAACAACTTTTATCATGAATTGAAATATGTTAGTACAGTCAAACATGGGTACAATGAACTTGGAAGGATCGAATATGTTGGTATACATTCCATTCGTACATAAAAATTGGAAGGTAACTAATCGAATTTTATACCCTTTACCATCACAATTAGTGAAGGAGGTGTATTAACTTTGTCATTCATTATTTAACGCCAAGAATAATCTAAGATCCCATATAGATGATTATTGACATTACAAACTTAATGACAAATTTAATATACCCTACGCACCATTTGTGGTCGTGAAGAATGTAAGAACTACATAAAATCATGTGTTCGTAATGGCAGACAAAAAAATCCTACCACCACTTTTAAGCATGCATGTTTGACTCAGAATCGCTTCCTCAGTCGATTTAAGGTACTTTCTAGATCCAGCATTGTCAGTCAAAAGCACCTTTAGACGATAGTTGACGGCATCATGTTCACGCCCAATCCACATTTTTATATCTAGTATTAAGCGCTGGTCAACCATCCTTTTCGGGGAGTTCTGCCATTGCTTTTGTCAGTGCTCTAAAACTTTAAAACGTGTAACTCTGAAACTTTTAATGCTAATTAATTGAAATTTGGTACATAAAGTTTTCTGTTGATCATAAATTTTTTGTCGATCCAGATTTTTATACCCTATACCATCATAGATGGTATAGGATATAAAAACGAACAGAAAAAATAGTCCCACCATCACTTTTAAGTATACTGTTCGATTCGACATCACTTCGATTAAAGCATGTCCATCCGTCCGGCTGTATTTGTGAAGATATTTCGCAAAGTACAGGACGCAGTTTTGAAGATATCCTAATGAAATTTGGCTCGTATTCTAATTTTGGTTCAAGGACAACTCTCACTGAAATTGATTTTTATCGGTCCATTATTTTATTAAGGTCCCATGTAATTGTTCCCCCGGAACGGGGTTCTTGGTCCATAAAATTCCTAAATACATAACGATTTTAACCATTTTTTTAAATAAGTCTTATTATATTCTTAAGTGATGTCCCAAAATGTACGAGGATGGGTCCATTATTTCTCATAGGTCCCATACAACCACCTCTCCAAATATCACTTTAAAACTCATCGCACATATACGTGGTTATTGCAAAAATATTTACTCAAATTATTATAAATATATGCCAAAACCGATGTGCCAAATTATACGAGTGTCGTCCATAATATTTTCTAACTCTTATATAACCTTCTAGAAAAAAATTCGTTTAAAACGCATAAATTTCGCATAAATTTTAGTATCATTATAATCTATAGCACACATAAGCATAAATAAAGAAAATTATGCGAGGGCCGGTAATAAAATCTTAGTAGCAATCATTTACAACCAACAATATGGTGTAGGGTATATCATAGTCGACTTTACAGACTTTAATTTTTACTTGTTATATCTGATATTAATAGATAGGTCCATCGTTCTTTTGGGGGACCATATTTGTTAGTAAACTTATAGTCCTACTTTTCAGAACGGTATTTTATGCTCAAATGGTTCCTTAATATGAATCAGTTCCATCCAAATTTTGACATTTATACAGTTGTTGACATTTTCAAGACATATTTTTTAAAATAAATTTTGTTCAAAGCTTTCCTCTGATGAGGAAATTAATTATTTTGAAATACTCCATGTAAATGTAACGAATTATTAAAATGATTTCGTAATTTTAAAAATTCGAATCATCTCTTTGATACCCCTTTTTTATTTAAGTCCAAAAAATTACATAAATTTTTCATTAGTAATCGGTTCTATGGTGTAATGGTTAGCACTCTGGACTTTGAATCCAGCGATCCGAGTTCAAATCTCGGTAGAACCTGTCTAATGACATATTTTTTTGCGTATTACAAAAATAATATACATAAATACATTAAAGACTTTTAAATGATGTATAATACAGATTTAAACATATCAAGATTTTTCGACATCCAAACATTTATTTTCATTCATTTTCTGTATTAAATTCCACCTTTGATAACCGGTTCTATGGTGTAATGGTTAGCACTTTGGACTCTGAATCCAACGATCCGAGTTCAAATCTCGGTAGAACCTGCAGTTGGATGCAATATGTTATTATTTTTAAGTTATTGAAATAACTAACGCTGTGAACACTGTTTGAGACATGTTTTGATCCAAAAAATAACATATTTCAACAAGGCGTTTCACATCAAACGAAACAGTTGGTAGTGTGAAAATGCATGGGTCTAAACAATAAGGCAGCTTTGCCAAATGTACTATGTTTCAAATAAGTTTTTCGCCGGTCTTCCAACCAATGGGCGAACGTTTTTAGGTTAGAAAATTATTCCTATTCTGATCGATGTTTATTGACTAGTCTTTTCAAAAAATTGATTGTATTCGGTACAGGTTCGCTGTGATCTTCTGATCCTTTTTCAAAGGTTCATGACATAAAACACTAGTAGTGCCAAATATCCTTGATCCATTTTTCGTCACTACTTAAAACACCATTTCCAACATATAAAAATTTTTATAAACATTTCTCGAATTAAATTCATATGGGATCCATGTTCCCTGCAATTAAATCATAATGCTTTTGAACATAAAGAAATGACTTTGTGCGCAACAACAGTCTTCGCCATTTTCTCATCTTTCAACTGACCAGGTTTATCTTATTTTTTGCATCGAAATCAGTACATTTGGTTAGCCCAAACCATCATTCGTAAGTTTTTGGAAGATTTTAAAACCCTGAGGACCCGTTCACGTAATTTCTAAATAACCCGATTTTAGATATTAAATTAACGACCACTTCTACGTCTACTGATATAGCAGTAACAGTTCTGAATGTACACATTTATTTGCTGACTCAGTAGTAGTAGTTCCGATTGAGTATATTACGATCAATATCTTCTATCAAATGCTCAGTACTGACAATGCTTCGCAACTACACGCTAGACTCGATTTGTGAAGTGTATTTGATAAAGTTAGCCCAACTGTTGAACTATCTCCCCAACGACAAAATGTTTATAGCTTTTATGACTAATGACTATCTATACAATTGGTAGTTAGCAAAAAGGAACCAAGGGAATTACCTCAATTAATATCAAAATTAATTAATCGATTTATGTAGATCAGCAGCAACTGCAACCGTTCCCTAAAGAAATACTCATAAACCGTTGAGATCTTTGCCGTAATGCCTAGTAAATCTATTCAGGCCGGTTCACATGGAACCTTGGAAGAAATACCCGTAGGAACTTGTTGTACACATATGGCTCTAAACAGGTCAAGGTCTGTTGTAAAACCGGAAATCAGAGTATCACACGGTTTTCAGAAGGAAGTTTATAGGATCAAGGAGTGTTTGATCTGGGCCAGGCAGAATTTTACATATTTAACTTCTAAGGATTTGAACATCTTAACCGATTGCCAAATGACAATAAGAACAATAGTGCTTAAAAACAGGTCAACTCTATCTACGGTCAGAGGACAAACGAAGTCTTGTGTAGGACATGTGGGAATAGCAGGATCGATTGGTTGGCCTTGCAGCATGATGTTGTTGTTGATTATGATTGCTTTGGTCTTCTTATATTTATCTCAAGCCCAGTTTTTCAAATCTTCTAATATCATCCGTCTCGCTGTATGGCAGTTCGTGTAATAGTGTCGAAGGCTTTTTTGAATCTACGTCCTTGAAATTTTTATAACAATAATTTCATTTTCAGTTCAAGAACAAGGATTTTCTCCGATTTTACCAATTCTACACCTTAAAGTAGAACGTTAAGTTTCAATACTTTAAAAAGTACACGTTTTTCCTGGATTAGCATATTCATTGGAAAGAGACATTCCCAGTATTTCATGTTTGCTACCACAGTCGTTATGTTAATCTCATTGACCAAAAGTCATTTTATAATGGATGCAAAACATGTTGTAAATTAAAGATTTGAAAATAAATCCAATGAATTGTAAACAATTTCGAACATGGTACTGCATGCAACAACTTGATTGATGTTTAACTGCATTCGCTGTAAATCACAATAACTTCATTGCCAAATGTATCTTTAAGATGTTCAATCAGTTTGGATTCGCAAAAAGTAAACTACCAGTAATCCAAAACAATGCCATATGCAAATTTTAACAGCCACAAGGATTATCAATACAACTTATGTAAATAAATGGAATTGAAGGCATCTAACCTTTTTCAAGGTCTTTTAAACCAAGTTTTTCTATCTATTATTTGATGTGGAATTATCTATAGTCCACAGAAATATACAAATACATAATATTCCTTTACACCATTTAAATCATATAAAACCTTAATTACTTTAATTAACAGTATAAATGTAAGAAAATAATGTTAAACCACACATACACACACACACACATCCTCACACATTCACATAGAATTTTAAGGGATTTGCAAATGTACATTTTATCCCATAGAACGTATCTTATTTGTTATCTACAAATAAATACTTGTTCCCTCTTAACAGCGATTTGGTGAATAAGAAAATGCACGAACAAAACATTTAATTCCATGAGCAACAAAAACATTTAACGAAGAACTGGAAAAAAATTTATATTCTTATAATCTTCGTGTTGAAGTTGAAGGAAGACAACATTGAGGATGTTGAGGTTGATGATAATGATAGAAGCGTGAATAACTTGCATATCAAAAATAGTTAAGAAAATACTTAATATTCCAAAAGACGGAGAACTTATTTATTTGATTAGTTTAAGACGAATTTTTAATACCCTTTTAAAAAATTGTGAACTGAGGCTAACTCTCATCTTTTGAAGTTAGAAATAATTGCCTCAGTTCCAGAAATTATTAAAAGTTAATTTGATGATTGATTTATAATCAAAGACGTCCTAAAATGATGCTGTGATCTTGAACACAATATGTACCAGCATTTTTTTGTGAAAATTCTCCGGTTTTAGCGATTATACAACTAGATATCTGATGTTGAGTGATTAGCCACTGCTTCCCTGAGACTCGATTCAGTAGAGCACTTCGTACAGTCACTAACGAAAGCCTTGTGTAACACAGCTAATTCGATCTGACTCAGCAATTTCATTTAGCTGATTCGGTTGACTGTTTTAACACATGAACTAATCGATTAGTTTTAGTAGGACCTTTGAATTATATGTTTGAGAATCATAGTACCCGACTAAAGCTGTTATTATTTATTAAAATCATGATAATTTCAAGAGTTCACATGGAGTTTTATTTCCTTTGAAAATTTATAATATAAATTTTTCCATGTGCTTCTATAAAACCCATTGTAGGGTATTACATCCAAAACTCTAATCTTCATTCACAATAAATGCAGAAAATTCTTTTCAGCAGTTCTCAAAATCACAACCAACATTATCTTCATGCCTAATTCAAAACATAAGCATCATGCAACAACATGTGTTAAGCATTGCTGCAACAAATGTATAATGATGCAACAACGCGTGTGTTGCACGTCTTGGTATAATAAACGAATATTCTATGTCTATGGAAATGCGTTCGTTATGTTGAATTGACCATTGAAATTACTGGGATGAGAAAAGGAAGTCTGGCTTATTGTTTCTTTTCCTAATCTTTTGATTATTCTTTCTTCTTTCTTTCTTTCTGTTTGTAGGACTGTCTGTTGATTTTGATGGTGGTAATATTTACTACGGTTTTTTTTTTGTTATTTTTGTTGTTGTCGTTGCTGTGGGTGTTGTTATTTTGCAACATTAAGAAAATTACATGATTATCCATTGATTTAAAACAAAAAAACCTTCAGGCTTTTTAAATTGTTAGCAGAAAATTCACAAAACAACTATAATACACGATATCAAAAATTCAGAATGAAGGAAAAGAACAACAACAACTACGACAAATAAAATCAAAATAACCCAACAAACCCAGTAATAAACAAAATGTGAAAATGTTTCCTTTAGCAACAGTATTTGTAATAATACTTGCTATACACTTGTTGGAATAACAATATTAACATAGTGATTGTAAAAGATTAATGCTCACAATAGTTTTTTAAGTTTTTTTGTATAAAAAGGTCCCGTTTTTGACGTGTAATTTAAAATATTAAAAAATAAAAATATGTAGTATGTGTTAAAACAAGTAAGAATACTATATTCAGTTATGGCGAATCTTCAATACCCTCCACCACGTGTGAAGTTACGTGTATATGTATATCTAAGGAATCTAACGTATTAACTTCTTACGTGGTGGTGTTATATATTATATAACAGAGAAACACTTAATGAGTCATAAAATTAGTTATAATTTTGGTTATAACGTTTTTTTTTTCTACTGAACTGATTTTGGTAATATTTGGAATAGCAATGAAGTTCACATAACCAATTTAACTCTTTAACTCCGGGAAGGGGTTTTATATGGGAGCTACAGAAAATATGGACCGAGATTGGTCATATTTATAATATACTTTGATTGTAGTTAGAAAAATCATTGTGCTAAATTTTAATGGAATTGATTTTAATTTAAATGTTTTATAAACTCAACCCCGTTTTCCGGGAGAGCGCGTTATAAGGGTGCTATAGGAAAATATGACTCGATATAGGGAAAATTAATATATTATCTTCGCAACAGTTAGCAAAATAATTGTGTCGAATTTAATTTACTAGTTTTGTAAGCAAAAGGGCCTGATATGGGAAAATATGGACCGAGATTGTCCTAATTAATAAAATACATTAAAAATAGTTAGAAAAATCATTGTACCGAATTCCAATGGAATTGGTCTTTATTTAATTGTTTTATAAGCCCAAACCGGGAAAGTGCGTTATATGGGAGCTGTATCAAAATATGGATCCATGTTAATAAAATGTATAACATATATTTAAAATAGTTAAGGAACTAATTGTGTCAAATTTCAATAGAATAGGCCTTATATGGGAGCTGGGTCAATTAATGATCCCAGAACAATATGACTTCTTTGGATTTATTATTGTATCAAAATAAGTATATGTGACAAATATCAGTAAATTGTCTTAAAAATTGCATCCCATATGACGCATAGAGTTTGAGGTGTATCAAAATTTTGCATATTATAGCTTATAACTATTTTTTGTTAATTAGATTTTGATGATCTTTTGCATGATGATGGATCACGTACAATTGTATGTTAAAATTAATGTTTTGTTTAAGTCCAATTACATATTTTAGAAGAAATTATAAGAGTTCTTTTTCGGAATTTTAAGGTTGTTTCAGATATTGGTCTATAACAAACGATGTGGCGAAATTTTGTTGAATTCGTATTTTTGGCGTGAGAATATTTCCAACAGACAGACGGTCAGGCACAGAATGACATAGTTAATATACCCTCATCACCACTTGTGGTGGTGGAGTGTGTAAAAATCGCAATTAAAATAAAACACATTGTCCGTAATTAATCAAATTAAATTGCTGAATGCTAAAAGACCTAAACTAAGTAATTTCAGTGAAGTTTCAAACAGTCCCAGTCAGATCAGAAGAAAAATTAGTGATGTAAATTTGCATAAATAAACAAAACGAGATTTCAAGTTCTGAAGATAATGTGGATTCTGCCATAACTTTTCGGATTCATTTGTAAATTAAATAAAGTCTATTTTATTATTTCCCTCTTATGTTCATTTATTTTGTATTCACAGATAAACAAGCTCCAAATTGTTACAAAAACTCCAAATTTCTTTAAAAAGTTATTAATAGATGAGTTAGTGGAAAATTTATGTTGGAACGGAAGAGGGAAAAAGTGTGCGTATCATAAGTACATCAAAAGCAAAATCATGTTTCCAATTTGTCAAAAAAAGACAATTTATTTAAATTGAGCTTCTAAGCTTATAAAAACATTGCGAAAATAAGCTTCCTTCAGTCATGTTTCAAAAACTATTTCCATGTAAGCTTATTCTATAATTGCACTTCTAAGCTTTTTGTATACTTTAACTAAAAATATTACCACAAATGTTCAATTCTTAATTAACTAATTGTTGACAAGTGTTTCACAACAATTATCATAACAATATTGCAAGCTTTACGCTTATGCGTAAAACTTATTTTAAAGCGTTTTAGTTGTTGGGATACTATATGAAATTACATACATATACATACAAATAAATAAATTCTGACATCGATAACTTGATTTTCGATTTAAACTATAACTTTCTTTTACGATCGGAAGATATATAGTTATCAAAACATATGGAGTAGCACAATATCCATATTGAAATCCCAGAACTTATATATATTATATATAAGATCTGAGATATACCTAAATGTAAAAAGTACCGATTGTTATGGAAACATGATCCAAAGAGCACCATATAAAGGCTCAAATTACTTTTTATTCCTATATATTCTTTATTGCATGATTTTTGGTTCTGACAAAGAATTCAAAAACTACATACATACTAAAGTCTTAATTACATAATATGCTATGTATACTTATTTTCATATTTTAACTTAATTAATACAAAGAGCTGAAAAGGTACCAAAGTACTAATTATTTAATTTTGTCCCAGAAAAACACCCTTTGTCTTAAACTTTCATTATGATCATTCATTTCGAACTATATATACTTGTTTTGATATCTTAACTTGATTGTTACATGATATTCTAAAAAGGTACCAAAGTACCAATTTTTATTTTTGTCCTGAAAAGCACCTTTTGACTGGAATTTTTGGAAATGCTCAAATATTTAAATGTCCATCGTTGCAAATGTTCGAAACTTCTCTAAATTCCTAAAATATATTTTTCCTAAAAAAAGTAAATATATTTTTATAGGAATGTGGTACTATTTCTGAATTGATGACGACGACCACCTTTCAAAAAAGTTTCATTGTATATAATTAATATAAGGTTAACGATGGTTGCTGATTTTACCCCATAACTACCGGATTTAGTGGATCTATTTGGGGAGAGAGAAATTCGACGTCTAAATTTTATGTTTCTAGATTCAGCCGTTTATTTAGTCCGTCTTTATTTTGTTCATATAGATTGAGCCGTTTACTTAGGGCTTAGTGTTATTACATTTTTTTAGATAATTGTCTAAACATTTGTCTCCCAAAAAATCCATTGTAAGACTCTGAACTCATCTAAAAAAATTATGGTTAAATAATTTTAGCTTAAATGCATTTATCTTTATACATAAAAATGAATCTGTGTTTGTTCGTTTGTTTGGAACTTATAGACCAATTTGCTGAAAATTTTACAGACTGATCCCCATGTACCCTTAATTTGGTTTCAATAATTCTTTTCGAGGAAACTTTTTATGAGCAAAATGTGAGACGGAAAGGATCAGCGGAAGAGATAGCCCCCATACGAGGCAAAAATTGATCGTCGAATATTTAAAGAACAGCGAGAATTTTCAAATTTGGTCCCAATAATTTTTTCAAGGAACTTTCCTACGAGGTGAAACGTGAGACAGAAAAGATCAAGGGAATAGGTAGGCCCCATACAAAGCAAATATTGATTGTCAAATATTTAAAGAACTATAAAAACGAGAATTATTGAATTAGCTCCCAACCACTTTAGCAAAGAACTGTTTTAAAAGACGAAATGAAGTACGGGTTAGATCAAGGGGAATCGAACATCTAAAGAACTGTAAAGTGGGAGTATTCGAATTAGTTCCAATTACTTTCCCAATGATCTTTTTAATGGCTGAAATGTAGGACGAATAGGACCACGGAGAGTAGTACCACCCACTTTAAAAGGGTAGCAAAGCACACCGGGTCTTAGCTAGTTTTCTATAAAATACAATTTGCAAAAAACATACATTCAAAGTAAAATTTTAGTATTTTAAATAAAATCGCCATTTGCAGATGACCTACATCATAAGAGGTGAAAGAAGATATATTAAGTTTTTTTATTATGAGTGTAACGTCAAGAAGGAATCGACTTATAATTCATAATTAAATTTAGCCTGTTTAATTATTATTAACTTAAGCAGGTTTGGCGTCCAAAATCAAACAATTATAGACGATTTTTTTAGACAATTTCAAAATTAAGGGGAAACATTTTTGTTAAGTTTCCAATAATACTATTTAGATCAAAATTTATCCATTTTATACGTACTTTTAAGTCATACACAAAACATTCACCTACCTCCCGCCTGAGGCCCTCTCCCGAAATCCCGTCTTTTACATGAAAATAATACACAAGTGGTTACATATATAATTGTCATTAATATGAGAAACCAATAACAGTAATATCTGCCAAATTACACTAAATTTATATCCCATTTTAGGTCCCTTTCCCGGAATGGGGTTTGATATAGGACCATGGGGAAAGGTACCCCCAATACAAAGCATATTTAAATTACTAATCTATTTAAATCGTATGATAACACAACGTTATTGTTTGCTTAGGACCAGCTACGATCTAAAACAAAGTTTGGTGGATCTGCTAGTTTTTAAATACAAAGGAAAAGATTATTAGTGCCAAGAATCGATCTGTGTCTGTATGGCTGTCTGCCCATGTAACACTATAAATGGAACATGGAAGAAGCCTATTAAAATTGGGTGATCGGTCCAATGTCTTAATTAGCATCCATAAAAATTACCACACGGAACGTGTTTTTAAACACATAAATATTAAGGTAATTTAATTACATCAAAATTCTCTAAATCTGTTTAAAGTCCTCTCAATCTCAATATAATTAATCATAAATACGTTGACTAGCGCAAGTCCCTATTTAAGACCACCAAAACCGGTTCAGTTCAGTAAAATTACTTACAGATATCTGATTTTTTTTATCAAATTAATCAGTAGAAAAAAATTATAGCCAAAACAAAAGGGAGTGTAGAGTCGGTCAAGCCCGACTATCTAATACCCCATACCACATAGATCCTGGTATAATTTGATTTTCTGATTTATTTTTAAGTTTGCAGTACATTATTGTGACACTAAGATTTATGTTAAATTTAATTTAATTTATATGCGGACTACAAGAAATTATGAACCAACCCTCGTATATTTTAATTTGACCAATTATTATTACAACGTAAGTGTGACTTTTTTGCCCTTAAAAGTGATATTTGGAAGGGGGTTTGTATGGGACCAATGAGAAATAATAGACCGAACTCCGCATATTTTGGCGCACCGTTTGGAATATTATAAGACTTAAAATACCATTCCGGGAAAGAACATTTGTACCTGAAATATTGAGCGACTTGTAGACTGTTCACAATTTTTATATGGACAACCAGACGGACGTGTGGTCATCGTTAAATTGACTCAGAAAGTGATTCTGAGTCGAGCGGTATGCTTAAAGGGTGGTGTGGGTGTAACACCATTTTCTCAATGTTACTAACATCAGCACAACCACATAATACCCCTTCGGTGGTGTAGGATATCAATATGAAACATTTTATGAAACCCAAAATAAGTGTAGTCATTACGAGAAACAATTTGCATTTAAAAGTTAGTATATGATGAAGAGTACTGAAAATTCGGCACGGACGAGTATAAAATTCTCAGTGTGTTTTATTGATGTTACAAATAACTTACTATAAAATTTATGAAATACGTGTATTTTTGTGATTTATTAAAATTATAGTTCATATCAATTTATTATTGTTTTATCCATAACTCACTCCTCTGATGTTCTATATGTTATTTTCTTGTGTCCATTATTAGAAATATTTCATATTCGCAAAGAAATTGTAGTTTAAAGTAACTCCATATTAAACAAGGCTTTTAAGTCTGGAGACAATTTAAGTTCAAATTGCTTTAAACAAAAACAAAACTCCCACACATTTAATTGAGAAAATATTTTCTTGTTGTAGAATTAAATGAGTCATCATTAATCTTTGGATATTTAAGGACCAAAGTGGAAACTAAAATTTTGTAGAACATAGGGGGGCTGTAAGAGGAAATTATGAGGGCTCGATTTAAGTATTGCAAGGTACAAACGTTAAGTTTTCTGTTTTGATTGCTTTTTGACTGAATAATTTTGCCAAACATCTTGAGTATTCTGAGACATTCGTAAATCGATATTATCATCTGTCTAATAGCGTGATAATAAAAATTTCGAAAGCGGATCCTAATTTCTAAGTTAAGTTATATAACAACATTTCATTATATTTTTTATATCCTATACCGAAATGTTTATTTAATCCAACAAGGCTATGTCTCATCACCAATCCTTTCGAGCTTTACTTTAAAGAAAACCTATAGGTTATGATTAATTCTTAATCATGGGTTTTTGAATTACAAATTTTAGTAATAAAATCCATTCAAGAAACCTCCTCATACCTGGAAAGAAGATATGAATCTCTTCAATTAGCAAGGTTTCCCTCCAGACATACTACACAAATGACATATGGGCAGCCTCATCATCCTAGAATATGCTACAGTAAACCAATCACCTGCTTGGTAGGAACACTAACTGATTGCAGAAACTAAAACAGAGGAAAAAAATAAATCAGAAAGACGCAAAAACAACTGTTTCCTGGAGGAATAATATCTATTGCGATCTAGTTTTAAAGTCCAGTGTTTATCATCCCACTTTATATACCTTACACCTTCATAGGTGGTTGGGATAAAATGCGTTTGTACTTAAATTTGTAAAGCACAGAAAAAATATTGCTACCACCACTTTTAAATAAACCGTTTCACGCAGAATTACTTTCTAAGACGATTCTCCGTCTGATGCACAAAAAAGTCTATTAGTATTCAAAAATGTTGTGCCATACGAGAATTGGTATTGTGATAAGAATTAGTCAAATGAAGATAAGTATAAACAAAAATCGATGTACAAAATTTTACAATCGTCAGTCCATAATTTACATATCCATAGTCCATAATAATAATTTGGAAGAGCATAAGTTTCTATCTCTTCTCGGGTCAAGAGGAGAAATAAACTTATTTTAGAATTTTTTTGGACCCGAATATAACTCACTACGTTCAAAAAACGGATCAAAACGTCCATGTGAAATTTCGTTTAAAAATATTCTCCGGAGAAATCTCATTAGAACATCCGTTCATCCATCCAATCATCCATTCACAATATCATCCAATTATAATTAATTTATAAAAAATTCATATGAAATTCTTTGAGAAATGCGTACATTATGTTCTATTCCATATTAGAAAGAGAAAAAAGATCATTAAAACATGAAATTCCGCATGTGGCCACAGAGGGGATTTATTCTTTTTATTGGTGCTAATCGCCGATTAGTTGTCAATGTTTTGCACGTTTATCAATTTTATAAAAATGCGTTAAAAAATCTTGATTTAATCTTGTATTTTACGGAGACAAAACATAATCGATGTGAATCTGTCAAAGAATTAATGTAATGACAGCTGGTGGACAACATGTATTTCAAATTCAATGATGTAATGATGAGTAGAAAACATGTTTTTTTTTATTAATGGATGGGCAAAAATAATACATTGGAAAACATTACATGAATAAAAATTTTATTTTCCATAACATCTATAATGTTGAAATTTATGGCAAAAATATCTGTTCAAATATTTGCATCCATTTCAAGGATATTGACGTTTGTATGGGAGTTATGAATAATAATGGAGCGGTCAAAATGTGCACATCGTTTTACAATATTATATTCTTCGTATTAGATCGTTTTATACTTCGGTCTTATAAAAGTTTTAAACTTCATTCCGGGGAAGCTTTTGTGTGGGAGCTTATGACATAATAGAATAGGCAACGATCTTTATCAAAAATTATGATCCCTTGCCAAATATCATCAAGAATCAAAAGGTTCCTAAGGTTTAAATACATGGACAAGCTATGAAAGGATATCGTTAATTCGATCGGATTACTTAATGGTGATAAAAATATTTTTTCTGTCCTTCTGCAAAAACGCATGATACCCAATCACCTACGGTGGTGTAATAAGGACAATAATAATAAGGTTAAATTCAAGAGTCGTTGAAGTCTTTAAAAAGCGAGGTGCTCTTAACAATAACCAATAATCTGGCCATATTTCACTGAACTATGAATGTTAGTAGTTTGGGCATTTAAAGACAATAAACTTCAACAACTATCGATTTGACCCTCTACGTATCTTGAAACTATTGAACTGGTATAACGCTTATCTGTGGAGATTGTATTGTATTGAAGGTATCGCTTTTAGAAGAGGAAATTATCCACAAGATTCACTTAATTGTGCTGAAATACTTCAGGGTGATTATATTATCTACATCGATATTCATATAAAATGGAGATTTAAATGTCACCGTCATATAGATACCAGAAGTCTTCGTATGAAGTTAAAAACCTCCAACTTACATTAAACATCAGTCAAAATTGAACCTTGATAAAACATAATCTAAATTGTTACGTACCAAAATGTTATTCAATTATTAGGAACGACCTGCAAAACGGGAATTTATATTATACAGAGGCTATAATCTTTGTTACGGACTATAATTGACGTTCCATGGTATATTAGATATGACAACATCCATCGAAACTTGGTTATTCCGTTAGTAAAGAAGGAGTTTGGACACGTATACGAAACACAACAAGGTTTAGAACTCATCCTTATCCGCAGACAGGTTCTAGGCTCTTCCGCCATGTTAGTACAAGATACATGAGCAATGAAAGGGGGAAATATTCCTCAAATTTAAATTAAGATTTTAAGATTTCTATACTTATTGTGAAGTCTCAAAAGGTAGATAAGGACTTTTACTTCTCCGAATCATCTCTGACACATCTCAGCTCTTACCGTTTCATTGAAATATATCTAAAGGATCAGAAGTCACGATAATACTTACACAAATTCAATTTACCACACATTAAATTAAAGACATTTTAAAAATAAAATGTCTTTAATTTTTTTGCCCATACATTTATATGAATTTTTTGTTTGTTATTTAATTTGAAACTATTTTCCATTATTAGCTGGAACTAATAGTTTGTAATCCAGATAGAGATTTACAGTTATGGAGCAAATTGCAAAATGTCTCATTATGAACATTTTCATTGACAATGATCATGGGAAATATTCGTTTGTTTCAATAAATTGAAGTCACCATCTCCTATTTATTATTCTGAAATAAATTAAACTTCATAACAATTAAATCGTTTCAAAGCTTTTAAACTCTATAAATATTTGACATCATGTCGATTATAATGTCCGGTGGCATAAATATCAGGATTACTGATCATATCATATTCCCTTTAGCCTTCACCCTAAATAAAGTTTTTAGTCATTTTACCTACAAATACTTTGTTATTCCATAACTCATTGTAATTCTTACAAGCTGCAAATTAAGGAATCGGTCCATTCCCCATTCATCTTCTATGCACTTTTATTATTAAGAAAAAATTGCTGAACTTTTTTTGTAGAAAAGTACTTCACATTCATATGTGTTGACTTATGATCATGGACAAACTGGTTTTATAGTGTCAGATAGTTGTTGGTCCAATACTAATATCGTTGTCGTTATGCGTTGAGGATTAAGTTTAATTTAATGAAAGTGGAAGTTTTGTTTCAATTACATTAATAAACACTGACAAATGACAGGATTAAAACTGAAATGCAGGAGACCAAATAAAAATAAAAACCAAAACATTTTGTTTAAAGTCTTTTCTGCCTTTATGAAGGCAATTGCATTTAAGCGGCTTATTTAAGAGAACAAATGTTTGACCTTACAAATGCGGAAGAAATTTAAAAGAATGGTGATTTTGAAAACCATTATATTTCAAAGAAATGAGATCTTTTTTTATTAAAAAAATATTGGAAATAATTTCAAATGCTTCTTTCGGAGATAAAAGTGTGATGTGATTTTGATTAGACGCTGAACTTAGTAGAAAAACAAGTAAAAATGTTATAGTCAGTCAAGCTCGACTATTTAATGTCCTACACCACATTGTTAATTGTAAATGCTACAAAAAATTATGAACAACCCTCGCATAATTTGTTTACTTAATTATGCTTTTGTGTGCACATAAATTTCATCCATTAATGTGAAATTTATGCGTGTTAAAGGGAATTTTTCTTTAGGTTTTAATGGGAATTGGAAAAAAATTATGTATCGACCCTCGTTTAATTTCACACAGCTGTTTTGGCTTATATTGATCACATATATATATGATTTTTACGATACCCACTTATATGTCTGATTTATGAGTTTCATAATGATATTTGGAAGGGTGGTTGTATAGGACCTATAAAAAATAATGGATCGATCCTCGCATAATTTGGAATATAATAATTATTTAATTTTGCACAATTTTATTAAAAATTGTTTTACATTAAGGAATTTTATGGGCTAAAAACCCAATTGGAGGGGGATATTTATAAGGAACTTATATAAAATAATGGTCCGATCATAACCAATTTTAGTAAGCATCGTCCTTAGGTCTAAATAATAGTATGTGCCAAATTTCATTAAGATATATTCAAAACTGCGACCTATACTTTGCAAACGAGCTTCACATGGACAGTCAGCCGGACGGACATGTTTAAATCGACTCAGAAGTGATTCCGAATCTAATGGTATACTTAAAAGTGGTGGTAGGACTATTTTTTCTGACCGTTACAAATATCTGCAGAAACGCATAAAACCCCACCAACTATGGTGTAAGTAAGAATGCTATATTCTGGCCCGAAATTCGTCAAACTAGTAACAAATATATTTAACAGTTTTACAAACTATAAACCATTTTCCGCGAAGGGACCTTATATGGAGCTAGGTCAAATAATGACCAAGCACAATTTAGTTTTTTGGGGGTTTATTGTTGTATCATTAATCCGATTTTCATGATTTCTTGCACGATACTGAAGTCCATAAAATTGTTTATTATGGTTAAATTTTTGTTCAAATCTAATTACTTGTTTTTAGATTATCCCAGATATCGTTCTATAACTTTTTTGTTAATGAACCGATATATACTCGGGCTAAATTTCATTGAATTGGGACAACTATTCAAGTCTTGAGAATGTTTCCAACAGATAGACATGTCCATCTAAATCGACTCAGATTTTGATATGGTGCAAGAATATATATACTTTATGGGGTCTTAGAACACGGGATGCCAAAGTTAATATATCCTCATCACTGATTCTTTTTTGTTTGTTTGGCACTTATAGACAGCTAAATGACTGAACCGATTTTGCTGAAATCTTTACAGAATAGTCCCCATATACCTGAAAGAAACATAGGCTAAAAAAAATTTCGATAGGACCAGGGGGAGAGATGCCCCCCATACAAAGCAAATAATTATTATGGAATATCTAAAGGAATATAACAGCGAAATTTTTCAAATTTTGTGTCAATCATTTCTTCAAGGATCTGTTTTATTTGGCAAAATGTAGCACGGACAGTACTAGGGGGACAGGTAACCCCCATACAAAGAAAGTATTAACCATCGAATATCTAAAGAACACCTTCATCGAGAATTTTCAAATTTGGTTCCAACTACTACTATTTTACAAGACAAAATGTGGAGCGGATAGAAGCAGGAGAGAGGTAGCCCTCATACAAAGCAAATTTTGATCATTGAATACCTAAAGAACTATAACAACGAAAGTTCTAAAATTTGGTTCCAAACAGTTTTACTGGGCAAAATGTAGGACGGTTAGAATTAAAGGAAGAGGTAGCTCCCATGCATAAATTTTTTACATAAAAATTTTTAATACACGTTGTGATTTGTGAAATTTCTTTCGAGATCTTGGACTGAGGAAAATGTTTGTGCAGCAAAGGGCAGCGGATAAAAGCTTGTATTTTACAAAAGCAACATGAAAACAATATTTGGGTTAAACGTTTTAATGAAAAACGTTTGTATTTGATTTAATACTCATTAGTTGCATCATGATATAAAAGCGATCACAAAATAAATCATAAAATACATTCTCTAAAAAATAATACTTTAAAATGGTACAAGGGAGCGAAAATAAAACATAATGAGTTTAATAATTCAACTTTAATTATTACCGCTGATAATAATTCCATATCGAATTTATATTACACTAATTAATTTAATGTTCTAAAATAGAATGAATAATATTTTTTCTTCATTATTTAATTTTTTAATCTATTTTTTCAACATTCAACACAACATAAACTATAATTTCTTCACTAAAAAAATTTATTATTTATTTCCTCTAATTAAATATTATTTTTATAAGATAAAAATAATCAGAAATCATAAATATTCATTTTGAGCGGAATTTGTTTTACTATATTTACGACACATTTACCGACATTTTATTATAAATTGCGAAATGAGCGGCCTCTTTAAAAAATACTATAACCATTCTGTAAGTGAAATAGTTCTACACTAAAATTTTGTTGTATAACATTTCAGTACCCGTATGGTAGAGCAAACATGCAACATGTTTAGGTTGCAATCATACCCACTGCAATGTAACAATTGTTGCATACAAATAAACAACGGCAAGAACGTCTTTTTAGGAAAAAATTAGATTTCGAATAGTGTTTAAACAGGACTCAATGACAAAATTTGGATGTGTAAATTTAATACGATTTATTTTGGTGCGCTGTACACTGGTGCATATTCCTAGAAACTCACAATTGTTAAGAATAAGAAAAAACTATTAAATAAGAAATTATTTTGTTCTGTTCTAATCTTCATTACATCTCACATTCCATTTATTATTGCCTACACCACCGAAATTGTTTGGAGTATTATGCGTTGGTGCTGATGATTGTAACATGTAGAAAAATGACACCCCCACCTTCAAGTATACCGTTCGACTTATAATCACTTTCTGAGTCCATTTACCTTTGTCCGTCCGAACTTCTCTCTGTCCGGCTGGCTGTCCATGAAAACATTGTGAACAGTCTACAGGTCAATGAAATTTGGTACATATTAAGGAATAAGCCAATGAAATTGGTCATATTCTGTCCAATATTTCAGGTACCTCCAATGGATTTTAACAAATCCATTATTTTTCATAGGTCCCATACAAACCCCCTTCCAAATATCGCTTTTAAGGGCAAAAATCTCACATATACGTTGAATTATATTGGTCAATTAGGATAAATATTAGTAAAATCTATGTGTAAAAGGGTCGGTCCATAATGTATTCTAGCTCCCATTTCACTACAATTGTCATTAAATGGAATCTGTAATGAAACACCCAGCTCAAATATAACTGAATCATAACCATAACTTAACTTTAATAAAATTCTAAAGTTTTAACAAATAGATGATTTGTATGTTGGTATTTATACTCCTTCAAACATACATGAAAACATGTATTAATTTTACGTTTCAGGATCTTTTGTTACCATAAATTTCACTTCAATTAATTGTGTTTTATAAAGTTTTACAAACATTTTTTGTGAAAAAGTATAATTTGATTTTATACATTTCAATAAAGTGTTATTTATTGTGACAGTATCAATCGTATTATTGATATTACATTGATCTATTTTTTATTTTAAACACGCAACATTTTCTGCAACATTGTAAATAATGACAACTTTTTATGTTCAACTAAATATTTCAAATATAAAAAATATCTTTTAGTAACAAGTCTTACTAGTAATTGAAAGTGAATCGATACATAATTCATACACAATTAAAACAAGCTTTACATGGACAGTCGGCAGAATGGACTCAAAATCAAGAACTGATTCTGAGTCGAATTCATTTATTTATGAAATGTATGCGTTTTAAACGAAAATTCTTCTGAAAGGTTATATAAAAGTTAAAAAATATTACGGACCGACCCTCGTATAATTTCACACACCTCTTTTGGCTTATATTTATCTCATATATGACTTAATATTTTTACAATACCTTCGTATATGTGCGATTTATGTGTTTCAAAGTGATATTTGAAGAGGTGGTTGTATGGGAACTATGAGAAACAATAGACCGATCCTCGTACAATTTGGCACATTATTTTATAATATACTAAGACTTATTTATACAATATTTGCTTAAAATTATTTTGTGTTTAGGAATTTTATGGATCGAAACCCCATTGAAACAATGGACTGATCATAACCAATTTCAAGTCCAAGTTTCATAAATATTTTTTAGAAACTGCAATCGGACGGACCGACA
This sequence comes from Cochliomyia hominivorax, assembly GCA_004302925.2. Taxonomy (NCBI): domain Eukaryota; kingdom Metazoa; phylum Arthropoda; class Insecta; order Diptera; family Calliphoridae; genus Cochliomyia; species Cochliomyia hominivorax. The sequence continues at coordinate 68,626,463 of PYHX02000158.1, read as the reverse complement.
TGCTTAAACCGACACAGAAAGTGATTCTGAGTCGAACGGTATATTTAAATATGGTGGTAAGACTATTTTTTCTACCCGTTACAAATATCTGCACAAACGTATAATACTCCCACCACCTTTGGTGGTGTAGGGTATAATTAAATAACATAATAAATATTAAACAGGATACAAAACTTTTTGTAGCAAAAAATATAACAAAATTCTTCCAAGGTAGTGGATAAAATTATTCATAATATATAATTCCGTGTGTTATATAATGCACAAATGCTCAGATCTCAGTATCAATAATACTTTTATTATTTTCTAGACAAACGAATGGAATACATAAGAATACATTTATCACGTAATGACTCTTCAGCTAATGTTAATGGATCCTGAAATAATAATTCTGATCCGGGACTCAAAAATGTTTTCAGCAACATCACGTTATCATGTTAACTACAATATCATCTTCTCCGAAGTATGTCAGGTCTTCGAGCATATGAGAAGAACATATGTGCAAGATTCTTTCGATTGTGATTCATAAATTTACAGAGACAGAAAGATCCTAATAAACTAAATTAAATTGAGAAACCTTTCCAATTGCGCCAAGATAGTAACTGATATTCAAGGCAGTTAGAAAAATAGTGATGACGATTTTAAATAAATAAGTTCATACCCATATGGGAGTTCAAAATTGTTTTCCGGGAAGGGGCCTTATATGAGAGCTATAGCAAATATAAAACCACATTAATCAAATTAATAACATATATTCAATACAGTTAGAAAAATAATTGAGCCGAATTTCAATGGAATTGGCCATTATTTACTTGTTTTATAAGCTAAAAATCGTTTCCCGTAAGGGACCTTATATGGATGCTATAGCCAAAATTGTACCGAAATTGGCCAAATTAATAAAATATATTAGAGACAGTTAAAAAATAATTGTGCCGAATTTTAAGAGAACTGGGATGTATTTAAATGTTTTATAAGCTTAAACCCGTTTATGAAACGATATTGATCAAATTGACAGTTAGCTCTAAATCAGGTCGAGGGCCTTATATAGGTATTAGGTCAAATAATGATCCTAGCACATAGCTAGATGGACATAGCTAAATAGACTCATATTTTGATAATGGATTTTGAGATAAATCTTTCTTGCCGTTACACATGTGGTGGTGGAGGGTATAAAAATACATTTTCAATGGAATAACCCATATATTTATAGTATTGTAGTGAGGCACCTAAACATATACAAATTAACACTTGTGTAATGACAATTTTATGTATCATGTATGTGTTTGTACCTGGTTCTACTTAAAGAATGTAACTCCTTCTTATACCAACAAACAACTGGAATAAAAGAATTAAGTAGAAAATACTTAAAGTTAAATATTGTCGTTATGTTTTTCACTTCTGTAAAGAAATCGCATGTTGATATCGTAAAACTTTTTTTCAGATTTAGTTCACAATTCTGGCAGTTTCATGCAACTTAATGATAAGAAGTGTAAGAATGACATATACGTAGGGTGATTTAAAATTAACTTAATAAAGAAAATTTGTAGTTTAATAAATATATTTTGACCCATATCGATCTATAAATAGAAATGAATCTGTGTTTGTTTGGGACTTATAGACAGCTAAACCACAGAATGATCCCCATATATTCGAAAGTAACATGGGCAATAAAAAATGTTTTTAACATCAGCGGGAGAATAAAGAACCACTTCATCGAGTATTTTCAAATTTTGTTTCAAACACTTCTTCAAGGAACTGTTTTACTTGAAAAAAATGTAGGACGGAAATTATCAGAGAGAGAGGTAATCTCAATACAAAGAAAATATTGATCATCGAATATCTAAAAAACTACTACACCGCGAGTTTTAAAATTCGGTCCCAATACATTTTTCATGTAACTGTTTAACTGGAAAGAATGAAGGGTGGATAGGATCATGGGGAGAGGTGTCCCCCATATAAAGAAAATGTTGATTATCGAATATCTAAAGAACTAAATAGCAAAAGTTCTCACATTCGAGCCCAAACGCTTTCTCAAGAATTTATTTTACTGTTCAAAATATAGGACGTTTAGGATTAAGAGAAAAGTACTTCTTTCTCTAAAGAACTGTAAAAGGATTTTTTTACCGGCCAAAATATAGGACGGATAGGACCAGTGGAAGAGACATCCCCCATACAAAGCAAATAATGATTATCAACTGTCTAAAGAACTATAACAGCGAGAGTTCTCAAATTTTGGCGGTTTAACGAAATTGAAAAAAATGATTGAAAAACTCCCATAAAATCTTTTGAAATTATTGAAAAATGTGTTAATTAGTGAATGTCTTTAAAAGACATGAATGAAGACATTAACATTATCTATTAACAAAAATCTAATGAGAATTATTTTCATGTTTCTAACATATAATTAACATTTTTAATGACGTCATTAAATAGTCATTAAATTTGTCAATAATTCTCTTTAAATAGTTTATTACACACTCTTTATTTTAGCACAAACTTAAGAGAAACTGGTTGCAATTGATGATTTTAAGTGCAACTTTGTAAATTCTTGAAGTTTTGGAACATTTTTCAAATGCTATAAGAATTGAACATAAATTCCTCAAAGAAATTAATTATTTCTAAATTCTATTTTGTGTGTTATGAGCACTTTTAAATCCAATTGGATTTTCCCACAATGTTATATTCCTGTAGATCTGAAAGTTGGATTAAATTGTAGTTGGATTTGGATAATATATCACATATTATGATTTGTATCAATAAATATCGTTTTTTACAACTCAGTAATTCATAAACGTTAAAGTGTAAACCCAAATGAAAGTTTAATGATGACAGGGATAAGGGCGAATTACATTTTAAGTTTGGACTATGTCAAACTAACAGGAGCCGGTTCACAGGGTCCCACTATCTTTGAATATCCATTTTTTCATAACCGCCACAAGTGCAAAAGACCAAAACCTAATATGCTGGACGCCAAATTAATTGTCTGGGAACAGGTTTTCTGTATTACAAAATTTTGAAATCGGATTAGACTCAGACAATCTGTACCACATACAATTATTTGTTTAAAGAGATCAATCAATGAAACACGACCACAATATTCGATCATTCTCGAAGTCAAACTACCTATGGTGATGTTTATGCGATATTTGGCCACAAAGTTTTTTATTGCTTTTTGTATATAAAGCACTAAGACCCTCTTCCAAAGTAACTGTTTCAATACAGGCACAATATATGGTCGAATTCGTAAATGCAGAAAACGCTATTCGAAATGTTATTAATATCGGCCCGTAATTTAATAAGGCCTTTCAAATATCTGCCCCTCAAAAGGAAAATATATTAAAAAAAGTATTTGACCTTAAGAAATCGATTCTTATACAGTATAATTCTTCTTCTAGATTTTGTGGGTTTTCGTCTTTTTTCATATATTTATATCGAGTGAATAGATTTTTCGATCTCTTCTTTTCTACTGTCAATGATAAAGATCAGCTGCCCTTAATGGGTTAATGAAATTCCTATTCATATGAAATTATTTTAATTATAACCTCTTTTTCAACACTTGTCTTAAATAACATTCCATTCTTGTTCGCAATTATATGGAAAAGATGGATGAGAACTGCTGATGCATTTATATGGAAGAAGTTCATTGTTAAGGAAATTTAAAAGAAGAAGATACAAATCACAGAGATTGCGATAACATTTTGTAGGTGCAAACGAATGAACGATTTATTATGCAAACACTTCCTTAAATCATTCTTTATAGTTGAATTCGCTACAGATATAATTACAATTGTTATATATTTTTTTCTTTTCTTTTTTGTTGGAAAATTAGTTTTCTTAAGTATTTTTCTTAACAACGAAATGTTTTATGTATAAAAGTGAAATAAATATTTAATTAACTTTTATATAATGAAGATATAATTTTTACTCAAATTATATCCATATTTAAATAAGTTTTATTTTCAAATCACCTCAGACTAAATAATGACAACAAATAAATTTCAGCAGACATCTTCAATCTAAAACACCTAGAATCACTCTTTCTCTCTAGATCCACTGAAATACCTTCATGTGTACGCAGCTTAATAATCGTAAACAAGTTTTATTTCATAAAAGTTTTGAACCGAGAATAAAAGCTTTTCCTTTCATTGACATCAGAAGTTCTTATAATAATGACATTCTAACACGCAATCTAGCGATTAGATGAGTGGAACATGAATGATTTATATCTTGTTTTACTTAATGATAAAGTTTTGATTATTTTTTAGTATTACTATTGCATTTTTCCAATACGCACTTGTTTTTGCAATTGCAATTGTATTAAGACAATGATATTAACAAGAAAGAATTCTATTTTCGGCTATGCCGAATCTGTAATACCCTCCATCACAATTCGTGTAAGGAAGTATGTTATTTATCGTACATACACACTCACAAAATTATATATTATATACAAGTTTCTCTTAAATATAAAATGGAGCACTTAATGAGTAATAAAATTAAAATCGGTTCTACTGAAACGATTTTGATAATGCCTCAGATATCGGTCTATATATCTTAATATACTAAACCGATTTTGCTGATTTTAAATACAAAAACAATTATTGTGGATGTGAGTGTGGCAACTACAGATAGACGGACATAGCTTAATCGACTCAGATTTCGATTTGATGGAAGATTATATACATTATGGCGCCTGAGGTGATTTTTTCATGGAATTACACACGGAATGAAAAAGATAATACACCCTCTTCACCACTTGTGGTGGTGAAGGGTATAAAACATTCAGATAAGAGATGAACAATATTTTCTCGACTGTGATTAAATCGCTGTGATTGATAAATCACTAGAAACTACTTTCTTAAAAATGAATGAATAGAAGATAATAGAATGAAAATTTGCCATTTTCAAAACTGTTAAGTACTTTTGAGAACTACAATCACCTAGAGAAAGAGAGGTTTCGCTGTTATTGGAGTTTCTTCCTTGAGGAAAAAACTTCCTGTTGACACAACTTCTTGGTGAATTGACAATCTTTGGCTGATTGGTAATCGGGTGGTTCCCGAACGGTGAGCCAATAGTTGTATGAGACTTCTTTTCTTTCCACTCCCCTCCAATGTGCTAAAAAGTTACCGTTATTTTGAAATAAACACCATTGTAAAATATTCTTTTGTTTCCTTTTGAAATACTATGATCAATGTCACAGTTTAAAAAAAATACTTTCCCTGGTAACAACGTTATTTTTAAATCACAATATCGCTCATTCCTAATTCAGATATTTCATATGTATAAAAGTATTAAGAACAAGTGTCGACAGACTAAGTCATTAGACTAAATTTGTCATAGAATAAAAAAGAATATCATTTCGTTTTCAAAACGTAAACAATTTCAAAACGTAAAACAATTAGATAATTAGAATTTGACTGTATTGCAGAAACTTTTAAGCCCCTGAGAAGGGGCATACAATAGATGTTATTACCAAATATAGGCCGATATTTTTTATATTGGATACATATATTATAGTCCTTTAAAAAAGAATTGTAAGCAATTAAAATAAAAAAATCAATATTTAAAAATTTTAAAATTTTATATCACTTTTCTAGGGAATTCAAGGGAACTTATATGGGAGCCATAACCAAATATGTCCTGATACACGTTAAATTGCGAATTTCAATCAACTTTTTAACTGATCCGATTTTTTGAATTTTGTTAAAGATAAAAACTGTTAAAATCAATTGCAAATTTAAGAGAAGTTTCTCTTCTGGATTTTGAAGTTGCCTCAGCTATCGGTCTTTAATTTTTTTCTTCTGAACCGATAAAAAATGAAGAGGAGTCTAACAAACATTCATGGCAAATTTCGATAGAATCGGTTCATTACTGACAATCTTTCCAAATCGGCTCAGATTTTAACTTGATGCATTAATATAATTATAATAATTAATAATAATATGAGTAAAGAAGTTATAGACGATTTTTGCAAAAAAAATTATTTTCCTTTTAATTATTTTCCTTGTAGTTTTAAAAGGGAGTGGGACTGCCATTTCCCTGCAATTCGAGTATTTTGGATATTTAGAACTTAACACCCATTTGGTTATACAAGAAGCATTCTGTAGCAATAGAATAATTTCACGTACATCTCACTAACTGATCACTAACTTGTAAAGTTAAGGTGGTAGGTACCGGAAACTAGAAAGACTAATTAGTGTAAAAGATGAATAGCCACTAACAGCTCCTCTTCGGTGCCGCTGACAACGGTTAGTTGAAAGAAAGTCTAGTCCATGTACGTCGTTAACTCTTGGGATCAAATACATGGATAAATACAAAAAAAATAAAGCCAAGGATGTGATTGAAGCCAAGGATGTGATTGGATCCTCATCAATCTAAGCTGCCAGGAGGAGTATCCCACTGTACTTAAATTCTAAGACAAAAGATCGTCCATTCTACATTAAGGCTGATGACTAAGAGAAAAGGAAATGCAAAAAGAGAAACGAACAGAAATACATCCTCAAGTCTAGACATACCGAGGCTCTGTTTTTTTTCTTGATAAAGTTGCCAACAATGAAGAAAATGGTGTTGAAGGAAAACATGTTACAAGGGAAAAAATAAAAGACGGTCTCTCCACGACCTATCACGACTTTTACTGTTACGACATCCAATTAAACAGCCAAAAAGCCATTTAACGAGTTAAGACCACTAAGATCATTACTTAGTGGTCTTGGTCATGTTTAGACAAGTTCTTAAAGGACAAATGCATCATTAAGAGGCATGAGTGACTTAAGTCTAAAGAAAATCCCCATAAGAAATTTGATTAGCAAAGATGGTGAACGAAAAATTGGATTGTTTGAAATCTCATAATTCTAGTATTTCCATGGATGACTGGTCCATTATGGGTACTGGCTAGGCAAAAGACATATATGTTTGGTCTTGCTATCATGGGTTGAACTGAACTATGGAAATTGGGTTCTATTGTAACATAATTTTTTGTTAAGCATTTGCGAAACAAATAACTACACAATCGCTTTATACCGCAAACATCAAATGAAAAGTTCAGCTCTATTTTTTACAGAATTTTTATATATATATATGAATCTGCCATATTTCCAGTAGTTAAATAATTATGAGAATCTTTTAACTTCCAGCAGAGTATTATGTGATTTTTATAATTTTTAGGTATTATCTTAATAAGAGGCTTTTCCATTTAAAATTTTATCCGTTATAAGACCCTAGAAAAATTAAAAAATTCTTAATATAATTGTTCAAATTGTACAGTCTATTTAGATGAAAGAAGTCAATTTAGCTGTAAAAAACAATTTCCTATAAATGAAATTTCCTTAATAAAATTTTTAATCAACTGAATTTAATCAATTGAATTAAAAACTGTTAATGCAAATATACATTAAAGAAAACACAACAACTTAACTGACACTTTCAACATGTCCAATAAGCTATTGAAATGCATATGTGACTTCTAGCATGTTGGAGTTGCATTCAAACATACAACATTAGAAAATATTACATTATGTTCTATGTTATTGGTAGCATCAAATATTAAGTCAATAAATTCTGTTGTTGCTTTAAAGCCTCAAAGTTCAGGGAACAATGAGAAATCATATTTTCCATTAGAGACTTAAAATATACATTTTCAAATGTTACATCTCACTTAATATTCTAATTTTTGCTAAAAAAGAACTACTTTGTGTTATTTGTTACAACTTGTCTTATGGCAAAAATACTAACAGATTCATACATCCTTTCACTATATAAATCGCAACAAATTAATGACAAATTAGTACCGTTTGTATGCGGAAACAAAACGAAGATAATTCTAATTTATCACAAAAAAAAGAAAACATTTGTAACGGCTGCATTTAGTTCCATCAGTTAAAAACAAGATTAATTTGATGTCATCCACAAGACCAAATGGACAAAATGAATTTATGATCTCCGCCATCAAACAAACTCGAAACACACATGTTGCACTTCTGCAGATAAACAAATTAGATGAAAAGATTTTAGAAGAGATATTTTTTTATTTAATTTAAATTTATAAAAACCAAGCTTTTACCCGGTGTGCTTTGCTGCCCAAAAATTCTCCTCAGTCCAAGATCTCTAAAGAAATTTCACATGTCACAATTTGTATTAAAAAATGGGATCTACCTCTCCCCCTGATCCTACCCGTACGGAGGGATATCCCTCCCCTGGTCTTATCCATTCTACATTTTGTCCTGTAAAACAGATCCTTGAGAAAGTGAGCGGGACCAAATCTGAGAACTCTCGCTGTTATTTTTTGATTTGTATTTTTTTTCACTAAAATAGCTCCATGAGAAAGTGATTCTGACTAAATTTGGGAACTCTAGCTGTTATAGTTTTACAGATAATCGACGATTAATACTTGCTTTTTATGGGGTACCCATTCTTTTGAGCTGGAATTTTTATAACCCATGTTACTTTGGAATATTGGGTTCATGCAGTAAAAATGTCAGCAAAATCGGTTCAGTAGTTCAGCTGTCTTAAGTCCCTACACCACCGAAGATGGTTGGAGTATTATGCATTTGTGGTGCTGTTTGTAACATGCAGAAAAAATGGTGTATACCGTTCGACTCAGAATCACTTTCTGAAACGATTTAACGGTGTCCGTCTGTCTGTCTAGCTGGCTGTCCATGTAAACGCTGTGAACAGTTTACAGGTCGCAATTTTTGAAAATCTCGATGAAATTCTGTGCATGTTATTATTTTTGCTTAAGGACGAAACCTATACTGGCCATGTTTGATCCAGTATTTCGGGTACCTTCCATGCAAATGTTCTTCCCGGAATGCGTTTTAAGGTCCTAAAGGTCGTAAATACAAAACGATTTAAACTAAATCTTATAATATTCGAAAACGATGCGCCAAAATATGCGAAGGTCAGTCCATTATTTCTCATAAGTTCCATACAAATCTCCTTCCATATATGACTTTTAAGGGCAAAAATCTCACATATACGATTGTATTGTAACAACTGGTGAAATTAAGATAAATATAAGCAAAAAACGATGTTCAATATTATACGAGGGTCGGTTCATAATTTCTTGTAGCCCCCATATAACCTCTCAAGAAATATTCATCTAAGTCACAACAATATACTACACACTAAATAATAAATCAGAAAATCAAATTATGCGAGGGTAGTTCATTAATTTTCATAACTACTATTTTTAATCGATTACGTAGTGTGGGGTATTAGATAGTCGGACTTGACCGACTATACATTCTTTCATGTTATAAATATAGATGAACAAATAAACAAGTTGATATCCTATAAAAGACTATAATGAAAAAAATTAAAAAATATTAAAAATGTTAAATTTATTGCCAGAAATCAACCAAAATATTCAAAAATATTTCTATAATTTACGAAAATTTCTTAATTCTTTAAAATGTGTCTTAAATAAAAAAGACCGTTATTAAATTCAATTAAATTTATCAATAACGAATTGTTGATTGAAATACGATAATTTTCACAATTGCATCACAACTATTTTCCTCATTTTCCCTCTACCCGAATAAAAAAAATAAAACAGCAACATTTATTCACCTGATAATTTTTACACCCAGAGTAAAACATGGAAGAACAACTTGTTTTCTTGTCCCACTAAATCTTTATTAATGATTATTGACTATTTCTAACATGAACTGGTTTAGAATCATCAATAACACCAGAGTCAACATCATCAAACTCCTCTAAACATTTTATGATTCTGTTCCAGGTAAAAAGAATAAAACTTTTCCTTTTAACACATGTTTTCTTTTTTTCTTCTTGTTCTGGGTCCTCATCATAACCACGATATCGATTCTGTTTGTAATTAAATAATTGTGTCATTTTTATCTATAAACGAACTTGTTATAACCGTTGAAAAATAGTCATTATTAGATTTTAGTGATTATGATTTGACTAAATTTAGCATTAATTGTATCAAACATAACACAAAGTGTGAGTAATTAATCCGGAAAAAGAAAAAAAACAACTAATAAAAATAGTAAATAAAGTGTTATAAATAAAAGAATTATTTTTTATTAAAGAACTAATAAACTGTAGTTATTAAAATCTATTAATAAATGTTCTCCTTGTCCAGTTTATGACTTTAATTGGAACAAACAAAATAAATAAAGAAATTCCATTGCACATGCGCAAAATTTTGATCAGAAATGCTTAAAGTACTGTTAAATATTAAGCCAAACGCTCTCCTAGAAACTCCTTTATTGGACAAATCAAATGCGCAGAGGTTCAGAGAACTGTAAAGTGTTTCAATGATTTTATTTAGTGTCACAACATAACGTGAACTATATTGTCCAACATAATTTGATATTTTTATAGTCTCCACTACCACAAGTGGTATATAGTACATATATACTTTCATCAAATCAAAATCCCAGCCGCCTAGAATACTAAATTCAATGAGATTTCGCCACATTGTTCATACCATGTTGTCCTAAGCAGTTTCCTATTTTATGTCGGCCCATTTGTAAAAGAGATATGAAACGAATATGAATATTACGAACATGACTGATGCGAATTTTGATAACAGGTTTAATATTCACTTATTAGCTTCAAATAAGGCGAAATGCCACGGCAGTATCTTGGGACTTACTAGTGTAATTCCAAAACTGTTGCTTTTCATTCCCCTCTCCTGCACAGGAAATATACTCATCACATAAAAGGACCATTGTCACTGTCTGTCTCTCATGGAAAGGTATTGAGCATCTAAACTGTATTAAGCTTTAAAAATTGAGAAAAACTTGAAGATCCGGTTAAATGCAATATTTTACAGACTTAAATTGTAGATTGTAGCTCTTCGGAGAGCAAACAATTATATACAGTGGATATATCATGATTTTTATCAACAGCAAGGTTGCGATTGAGTTCCTAACATCTTCGAATCTTGTCCAGAAATATCGAACATCATTAAATGAGATGGCAGAGCAATAGGACTTTATATTGCTCTGGATGCATGCACATGGACAACCTAAAGTCTAATGCTCAAATGTGGGCAAACCATAGAGATGACAACAATGATGTTCTCTGTAGTTTACCACTCACTGCAAACGTTTGGTGTTTGAGCTCTATGATGTACCTCCAGATAGAAGCAATGATGAAGTAACATATTTGCTTACCAGAATTATGGCCAAAATGGAGGGGTCAGGTCATCATTCCTACTCAACACTCAAATGTTTGGCTCAAGATGGGAACCTAAAACTGCTATTTGAATGTACACTGCAATGGTTATTCGGCAGTCTCTTCGAAATTCGTATTACTTCAGAAGTGAGTCAAGCGGCACTTATGTCATTCAGATACCATAAAGATATATTAATAAGGCTATCTCGTTTATCTGACATTATAGTCTGTATTACTTTCGTATTTATTTTGTATACTTTATATCCAAAGCGGTGTCAATAAAAATTTCTCTTTGCTATACAATATGTACATTATCTTCACCTACGTTAGCACTTTGACCCAGAGTCGTAGGGATATTTCGCGACCAATAAAATGTATTAAAGATCTATCAGGGACGATCCATATTCCAAGATGTAAGAGAACTTTGTGACTTAATTAGTTTAGTGAAATCGTAAAGCTTATTCACTTTGGATTATGCTATTTTTATGTAACTCAATCGACTTTTTTGGATACAAATCTCTAACCTGTGATCGGCAGATCGTATTTGCATGAATTTAAAGTAAAGAAGTGTAGCATTATAACTCTAAAAGCTGGGATCCCATAAAGTTTCCATCGAGCGAGTATAGGGGTGCAAACTACCGCCCTCATATTTTTAAAAATACAAGATATTTAAAACTTTGATTTAGAATCAAAAAATTCATAATTTCTGAAAATTTCATTAAAATATTTTTATTAATAAATATTTTTTACAATTCCCAAAATATATAATTCCTTAAAAACAATTTGAAATAGTTTTATATTATTTTATTTCTGGATTTTCTGAGAAAAGATTCAAATTCAAGAGAAGCCCTATAGGGTCTTTGCAGAGCAACGAATGGAAAGTCCATGTGTAGTAAGAAGTAGAAAGCTCATTTAAGTTAATGATAAAAGTTTCAATGTTTCAGGTTATCTCTCCGAAAGAAGCTTTTCGCCTTATAAAATTCTAAAATAGGAAAATATTAAATGTTTCTGGACCAATATACAAATTCAGTTCTCAGATATGTTGTAGAGTATTATATTAGTCGGTATGAATCATGTATTGGGTTCTTACCTGTTTGTTGCTAGTTCAAAAAGTCAATAACTTAATACGAGACTTAATTGGTGAATCTACTTCTTGCATTAAATAAACGCTAAAGATGTTTTGTGTTGACTTGAGATCACTAGAACTAGTTTAATCCAAATGCATAAGAACATAAAAATGGTGTGACACTAGATGTCATTACGAGTCTTTAACACTCACTGTGCTGTGAAGATTAAGTTTAATTCAATGAAAGTAGAAGTTTTGTTTTAAATTAAATTAATAAACAGTGACAAATTGGAAAAATGTTTATCATAAACAAAAAATAATCAACTGAAACATTTAAAAAAGTAAATTGAAATTAGGGTTTTATGATGTCGTAATTGTGATCTTTTACAAGTTATTCGAAACATTTTTCTCCTACAATCATAAAAAATTAACTATTAGCTAAGACCCGGTGCGCTTTGTCACCCCAAATGTTATCTTGTAAAATAGTTCGATAATCAATATTTGCTTTACATAGGGGGTACCTGTCCCTCAGCTCCCCTATTGAAATTTTTATAGCCTTTGTTATTTTCGGGTATATGGGATCATTCTATGAAAATTTAAGCAAAAACGCTCCAGTAGTTTAGCTGTCTATAAGTCCCAAAGAAGCAAACAAACAAACACAGATTCATTTTTACATATATAGGTTTAGTTCTCTATGGGCACTATAAGCACTTTGACAAATTTGGGATTTTTAATATTAATTTGTGATTCCCAGACATTTTTTCAAACAAACAAAAAAAACCTAATTTCCTAATAAGGAATCAAAAGAGCAACTTATTTTCTTAAATATAAGTTCATATGACCATAATGAAGTGTAAAGTACAATAAGTGACTAATGAAACATACAGACAAAGTTCTTCAAATTGGTATGTGTCCTCTCGAAAAACCAGTTTAAAACTGAAGCATTATGATGGTCCAGAGAACTTTTGCTTTTTAATTTAATTCAGCATTTAAAGAGAAACAAAAATATTTCGAAATTGATTGAATGTCAGAATAAAAGTCTTTTAAACGAATTATGCACTATAAACAGTAATAATATTATAAATTATATAGAGGATCTTATATATATTTTATTATACATATTTTTAATGTTCCATTAATGCACAAATCTTTGGATTTAACATTATTTTAATTGCATTTTTTTATTAAGTTTTATTTTAATGCAGGATGTTATTAATTAACTATAACATTAAAGATTTTTTGGGGGGTATTATGTGATTGTGAAGAATTATGTATCATATAGAAAATGTTATAGGTTCTCCCAAATAGGTAAATAATGTTAATATCTCTTAAACTACATAGTATTAGAAATAGATTAAATTATATTTTATATGAATAGTTTCAAGTGTTTTTCTGAGACAAGGCGACCATATTTAAAACCCTGCGGATCTGTAAAGTCTAATAAGCATAGATTCAATGATTTTTGTTTTATACCCATTCTTCCAAGAATGCCTTTTTGAGAGATACTTTACTGGTATTGTTTCCACCAAAGACTGAGATCCGAAGACTGAGGAAGATGATCCTGTCTACATATTTCAGTCATTTGACAAACGAGAAGTATGTTTGCGATCGTGGATTTGTTAAAAGATCGAACTACCGGATAATTTCAATTTGACATCAGTTGTAGGTAGTGAATGGTAAACAATACAAATAATCGATTCACGATTTTTCGATCAACTATTTTGATTTTGATTATTTTAGTCGATTTATCGTACCGTTTTATCGATATTTTAATAAAAAAATCAACGAATTTGTTAAAAAAGAATTAATTTTTTTATTTTTCAAATTTTTTATTCAGTTAAAGCGAAAAATACTTAAGAAATTCCACTTTTCTATGAATCGTCCTCTTATCGATTTCAGTATAAAACTGGTAATGAAGAGTCGATCACAAAATAATAGATTTTTTCACAAAGAATCTATTTTAAACTATAATCAATTCTCAACCAATCAGTACTGTTTGGGATATTTTTTCCAAAATTCTTTTATACCTTTCGGCTTTTATTATGGTCTCAAAAAATCGAAATCTCCACCCCAAGATGCTGCAAGGCAACCTAAATCTTAACAGTACTTCCAGCAAACTTAATTGTGAATCGCATATTCTATCAAGGAAATTTCCCTCTTCATGTCTTATTCACTATATATTTCGGTGCTTTTTCGCCTCAAAAGATTTTAAAACTTATGCTCATGTGTAAAAGGATAATTTTCCAGAAATTTCCTCTTGTATTTTCTTCCTAATACTAAAATTTTCATAATAAAAGGAAGAATGTAGGAAAAGTGTTAGCACACTTTTGACACTCACAGTAAATAAAGTCAAACTCAATAAACGAGCCCATGTTTTCTCCTGATAGTGATATAGGGTATATTATATATTATACATTTTGCTCAGAAGTGTACTTAAATATATGATTCGCGTTTAAATATAAGAAAGACTCATAAAAATGCTCCTAAAGCTTCTAATTGTTAATTAAAGTTAAAAAATTCGTTCATAAAAAATTGAATACAGTGATAAATAATAGTATGTCACACAAGCGTTTTAACTGCTACATCGTAAGCGCAATACTTAAGTGTGAAGAAGACCCAGAAAGTACCACATAATACCACTCAATTTATATTAATATGTGACTTGTTTCTGGTTTTTAGGTTAGTTATGTCAAGAAATTAAAAAGTACTATTTTAAAAAAGTACTAAGTAAGATTGCCTTTGGTTAATTTTTTATCTATATCGAACAACGTGTCATTAATTCCGAGTATAAAAATATATATTATATATACAAAAGATATATTTGGAAGATTTGTCTTTCATCACTATGAAAAAACAAGTAAAAATGTTATAGACGGTCAAGCCTGTCCACATAAAACCCTTCACCACATTGTTTTAAATGACTGCAAAAAATTTATGAAAGGCCCTCATATAAAAAGCAAATTCTTTCTTAACTGTGCTGATATTTTGTGAATTTATGAGTTTCGATGGATTTTTTTCTGAAGGGTTATATGGGAACAAATTATGCACTGACCCTCGTATAAATTCTATTTTGGCTTACATTTATCTTAATTTTCAATGGGTTTCAAAGTGATATTTGGAAGGTATGGAACCTATGAGAAATAATGATCCAGTCCTCGTATAATTTGGTTAAATTCGTTTTATATTTAGAAATTTTATGGAATAACCAATTTCAATAGGCAACGTCCTTGACAAAATAATAATAATACATTCCAATTTTCATTAAGATATTTTCAAAACTGCGAACTGTACTTTACGAAGAAGCTTTACATGGGCAGCCAACCAGACGGAAGAACGGACGTGCTTAAATCGATTCAAAATTATTCTGAATCGATTTAATATTGGACCACAAAATCAAATCATATCGAAATGTGGCCGATTTCAAATCATGAAAAACAATATATAATTTGAAATATACAGAAAAATGGCTGTATTTTGGGGCGTGGCAAAAAAAAGTAATTTTTACATTTCTGAAAAAAAGCATCAACTACTCTTTTATTCTAGGGTGTGACTAGCAAAACATTTTTGTAATTGTTTCAATTAAATTATTATTAATAATAAAAAGTACCTTCAAAAAATCCAAAAAGTACTATCAAATAACGTTTTTTTAATAAATTATTGTGGAAAAATTGAAAGTACCATCAGAATATTCAAAAGTACTTTATTTGTATTTTTTTGGATAACTTAACAAAGAATACAAAAAGTACCATTAAAAAAATCAAAAACTTCATAAAATATGATGTTTGCATACTTATTTTCATAATAAACTTATTCATTACACAACAATAAAAAAAGTATCAAATTTCTAATTTTTATTTTTGTCAAGGAAAAAGCACCCTTTGATCTGAATATATGATCTAAGAAATTCAATTTTCTTCATACTCATTAAATTTATTTTCTCTAAAAAAAGTACCATTGGTGACCACCTTCCAAAAATACATCTTTGATCCATCCAGTCGTTAAGGGTCGGGAAAGAATTTATATTTCCACTGATAAATAGTCTGAAGCACAATCATTTGTAAGGTCTCTTATTAATGCCAGACGTCGAATGCACATCAAGTTTTTGGAAGTAATTGTGTCACGTTTGAACCGTAATTTAATGAAATTTCAAATAATTAAAGCTGTAGCGGTTACGAGTTTCGAATTGATTTGTGGAATGACAAGCGAAATCAGGGCGTTGACGGTGATCTCCTACAGTTGACCATAACGTGTATTGATTTTTTTAATTCCCAAAAAATCCATTGAATTAGTCTGCCCAAGTCTAAAAGAGTAGTCTTTATAAAGCTTTTAATATAAATATCTAAGAGCATGGCACACTTAAAACTTCCTAATGCTACCTTATTAACCCTATTTAATACTTAGGCATGAATCTTTAACTAACTATAGGCTACCAATTGTGACAAGCGTAAGAGGGAACTGACCTTAGAACAATTTCACCAGCTGTCCAATCGAATAGTTAGTAATTTTCCTTCTTTGTGTAAAAACTACTTAATCAATTAAAACAGGACCATATACTTAGACATAATATCAGCTGTCAAAATTAGCTGATGATCAGCTAATAATAAGCATTAGAATTTCATTTACTTCAAGTAACAAAAACAGTGGCGAAATGACATCAATTTGCGACATGCTGTTAAACTTCACATACCAAATTTTATTTCCCAACAAGAACTGTCCAAATTCTTTAAAGGCTTCTTTCATTCTATGGTTCCCACAGAGCTCACGTATGGCTCTCCATCGGCGAAATACTATATATTCCTTAAGATAGAAACAATCAGCCAACTACAACAAATTCCTTGATCCATGGCCTTTTAACTATGGTTTCCAAAATACAGAATTTAAAGCAACCTCGACTTACTCAACCTTGAAAATCGCGGTACGTATTATGCTGATAGTGTAACCAATTCATATCCATTTCCTATGTTTTATTTATATTATTATGGGTTAAATTTTTCTAATGTTCCAGAAACCTATGTTGAAGTCAAAACATAAAAGGCTTCGACATTCGTGAACTAATTATTTACGCCTAATTTTATCCAGCCTCTTGTTTCTTCGTACACAGTCGAGTGATTGCCTTTTAGCTTGATGTCGCTGGTGATTAAGGTATTAATTCTTATGGCTTTGCATTTGTCTTTCAGCGTAGTCAATACTCATCGCACTTTTTAATTGGACACTATTTTTCGTAGGGCTTTTATTTTTCCTCTATTTAAACAGTTATTTCTAAAGTTCTGTAATAAAATGTTTATTGCAAATGATGAAGAGGGTATATTAAATTTGTCATTTCGTGTGTAACGCAAAAAAGGAATTATTTCAGACCCCGTAATGTATATATATATTCTTACATCAAATCAAAATCTGAGTCGATTTATCTATGTCCGACTGTATGTTGTTGGCACGCTCACATCCAAAATAATTGACAGAGCTCAATAAAATTTAGATTGAGTATATGTGATGGTCCTGAGAAGTTTTATTTAATACCAGCAAAATCGGTACATTCCAAAAATTATCAAATTTATTGCTTATTAAGTGTTACGTGTTTTATCTAAGAAGTTTTGGTATATATTGCATACGTTTATAAGTGTGTGAGTGTGTATATACGAAAAATAACGTTTTTCTCACACGCATTATGGTGGAGGGTACTGAATATTCGGCATAGCCGAATAAAGCATTCTTACTTGTTTTAATTAATTTTCAACCATGAGAATTTTAAAATTTCTGCGACAGAATTCTAGTCCTGCTTCTCGCACAAAATAAATCAATAAGTCCGTTCACTTAATAAAGATTAATAATCAATAAAAAAAGTTAATAATAATATTTGCTTCGTATAACTTAGTTTTTAAACTGTAAAATCCCCATCATTAACATGACAATGACGACGCACTAAAAAATCGATAGATTAATTCGCAGCAAATTTCATGATGCAACCAAGAGATACGACGTAATTTTCGCCTTTAAAAAAACGTGGAAGCGGTTGAGCAAATGTGATTTTTTTTACAAAAATAACAAATTTAAGATTAATTTCTTGTTTTCATACAAAAGGAAAGTTTGGGAAGAAATAGTAATTTATTTAATGCAACATACAACGTAATATATTAGAATTACTACTTCTTTTCTTTAAAGAAAATAGGAAATATAGTGGAAATTACATTTACACATTAAAAAAGAACAAGTAAGAATGATATTTTCGGCTATGCCGAATCTTCAGTACACTCTACCACAAATGTCTAAGAAAAAAATAAAAAATGTTTCGTACATGTACATTATACGCACATACAAACTCACAAACGCATACATTCTATAATTAGTCATTAAGAGATTGTCTCAGATATCGGTCTATATACCTTAAAGATTTTGCTGGTCTTAAATAGGAAACTTCTCAGGATTATATTAAATAATCATTGAGCTCTGTCAGTAATTGCGGATGTGAGCGTGCCAACAGCACAGAGACGGACATAGCTAAATCGACTCAGATTTTTATGTGATGCAAGAATATACATATACATTATTAGGTCTAAGAGGATTCCTTCTAAGCGTTACACACAGAAAGACAAAGTTAATATACCCTCTTCACCAATAGTTGTAGTGGAGGGTATAAAAACAATTAAGTTCTCACAATGTAATGACTATTACACTGAAAATAAAAATGCCATAATAATAATAATATGAAATTTAATAAATTTTGATATCTCATATTAGCTGCTGTCATTACAAAATTGTAATTTTTTTATGAAAAATTTATAGTTTTTTTTTATGACTAGATTCCTCATAAGTTAGTTTTTGCTCAGTGTATTTAAATAAAGTCTTTGAATATCTTAATTATTGTTGAAATAACTTTTTGCATTTGTATTATTTCTTTTCTTGTATTGCAAGTTGTAACATTAATAAATTACTGTACCGTGTAAGCAGAGACTTAAACCACAAAATTGGGAAATAAATTACCCACAAGAATAAAGGTTAATTATGGTATTTTACGACTAAATAGTTTATCTATTTGTTGGTAACAAGTTAAATATATAACATTAAGTTAGAAATGTTAAATACCCTACAGAAATGAGGACGATCAATTGATATAGATCATTACTTCAGAATTAAGTTGATTTTCACTTCGAGTGAACCGAATTTTTGTCATCGGGCTGACACGAATGAGAAGGGTGTGGCTCACTTGGTCCTGAAGGTCTCTTTGTGTTAGACGGAAAAGAGAAACCGTAGATAAAGAGAAATCAAAGATATAAGTTGAAGAACTTTAAGGTAGACTTTTGTCTGGAGTCAGAGGGAGAGAATATAGTTGGTGAGTACTATATTTAGTTTAGCAATCAGTATTAGAGAAACCAGTGCGTAATGCTATTTAGTAAATCCGCCAAAGAAGCAAGACCCATACTTACTGCAGGTATTGCAAAACGACAATGTACAGATACCGCAGCTGCTGTGTTTCTCGATAGAGTTCCTTAGACTTGAGTA
The DNA here is from genome assembly GCA_004302925.2 of Cochliomyia hominivorax. Classification (NCBI taxonomy): domain Eukaryota; kingdom Metazoa; phylum Arthropoda; class Insecta; order Diptera; family Calliphoridae; genus Cochliomyia; species Cochliomyia hominivorax. The sequence goes on along the minus strand of PYHX02000158.1, from coordinate 68,606,758 downwards.
GGAATGATGTCCTGCTAAGTAGACAAGTTGGTTCATTACTCCATCTGTCCTACCTAAAGAGCACGTCTCTATACGTTTTCTAATGATGGTGAGTGGCGGTATTTAGAAAAGTCAGACATAAATATACATTCTATTTATTCCATTAAATGTCATAAACAATATCAGTTGATTGTTCCAAATTATAGCTCAAAACTGTCGCAATTGGTCACCTGGTGTTTTTTTTTTCATGTTGACATTAAAATACATATATATTTCCGACTGTAGTTTAAATTTAACAATTGTAGCGTGTTTTCTGAAATAACGCATGAAAAAAAACCAACTGAAAATCTTGTATGTTTAAAATATTTTCATTCTCAAATTAATCTCATTTATTTAGTTAACTCAAACACTTAACCTTACAACTAACAACTAACTGCTGCTAGTTGTCTGATTATATCGCCAATATAAAAACGATCAGTTGAAGAAAACAAACAAACAATCGGAAAAACAAGTTCGTCGTTTTGTGATACTTATTGTCATTAATGTCAAAGTGACAGCTGTTTTGACGGCATAAATTGAAAGAAATAAACAACATTAACCTGTTTCGTTGAAATATTTCTGTTTGGATTACGACTGCAAAAAAAACGAACACTTTTAATGGGTAGAAAAGTTATGTCCAAAGAATACGAATGTGGGAAAGAGTTTTGTAATGATGAAAAAATTTTTTGAAATGAAATTTTAAGGAATGAGGGTAAAATGATTTAAGGCGGCAATGAAAAGTGTAGGTCTCTTTAAAAAAAATAACTTTTTATATTCTTTTCTTTTATACTTAATGGGTTTCCTATGTAATTGATAATATTTATTAAATTATTTACATTCTGCAAAATGTTTTGGTAAATTTCTCTGATCGTTTTAATAATTTAAATAAGAAAATGATCTTCATTTCCGTGTCGTATCAAACTTAAACTTGAAACATTAAATTTCTGTTATTGCTGTCCAAAATGTAACAAAATTTAACATGGATTTTATATTAATGACACAATGCCAGTGACATTTACAACTTCGTCACACCAACAATCATAATTTGGCGTGTTTGACACAACATTAACTGGTTTGACAGAGATAATATAAGAAAATAAATAAAGAAGGAAACAATTATCAATAATATATTCGACTGCACCGAATCTTAAAAGCCTTCCACCACTATATTGAGGAAAATTATCTAATTGTCTTAATTTCGATGGACTGGGAAGTGGTATTATAAAGGAGTCAAAATTGTCAAAATAGTTTCATATATTAAATGCAGTTTAAAATTGCTTACTGCTATAATAGTTTAATAAGCTCAAACACGTTTTTTAATTGAGCTGAATTTCAGCAAAGTTGGTCATAAGGCAATTTGTTTGCATTTTTTCACCCATGTTGACTGTTTACCAGTGTAAGCAATAAAATGTTGTACCCAGTTGAAAATAATACATAAATATATAATACGTCATTCAGAACTGTAAAATTAAATGACCCTCTTGATGGACGATTTTCAATTGTACCAAACCGTTATTCAAAATCAACTCATAAACATTTGTTCTTTGTAGGGTATCTCATCCGCTAAGTCATATACAACGGTATTATTCTTGAAAGGCGCCTTACCAGGAAATCTCACATATATATACAATATCGAACAAATATATATCAAACTAGACTTTTACTGCTTAATTTGATATATAAAAGCTGTCAATAGGACTCCCGTATGAAACAGTTTAAGAAAAAGCAACATTCGATAAAGAAAGGGTACCCTGTCGACCTAAGCATAATCCTAATAATATGAATACAGTTTACAGCTTCAAAAAAAATTCATGGATAAAACAAGTAAAAATGCTGTAGTCTGCTACGAAGAATTTATAAACGAACCTCGTGTAATTTGATTTCCTTTATATGGGAATTAGAAAAAATTATAGACCGACCCTCATGTAATATCGTACTGCGATGTTGGCTTATATTAATCTCTTATTAAATTATAAGAAATAATGGATTGATCCTCGTATAATTTGGCATATCGTTGTAGAATATAATAATAGTACGTGCCAAATATCATTAAGATATTTTCAAAACTGCGACCTGTACTTTACGAAAAATCTTTACATGGACAGTCAACCGAACGAACAGACGTGTTTAAATCGACTCAGGAAGTGATACTGAGTCGAACGCTATACTAAAAAATGGTGGTAGGACTATTTTTTCTGCCTTTTACAATTTTCTGCACAAAATGATAAAACCCGCACCACTTATGGTGGTGTAGGGTATAAAAACTATAGAAACTTTAATTATAATATGAAAAGTGTACTTTTGAATTGACTTCAAAATAATTCAATCAGTCCAATTTTAAAAAGGGATCAATAATTACCTGTAATATTCACAATAATTTGCTTAGTTCGAGTAATCCATATTTAGTGAATGTATCCATTTAGACTTTAGTACACTTTATTAAAAATATTAAACACTTCTCGAAATCACAATTAAATATTCTTATTTGATGTCACAACTTTTAGGATTTCCTTCCTTCCTTGTTATTCTGAAACATATTTTTTTAAACAAAAATTTTAAATTTCAGAACCCATGTCAACATTTTTCATATCAATTCTGAATATTTCTTAAATTTTTGGATCTGGCACAGATATTTATTTTTTAGAATTCAGTTAAACATGTTTTCGGAAACAACGCAGCTGTTTTTTGTAACTCGAAATAGTCATTTGTTAGTCTAAAATGTGACACCGCTATACACTGTTTCCATTTAACATTTTCTTGTCTAGTCCTCGTTGGTAAACTATTGAATCTTCTAAAGTCTCTTCACGATACCCAAAGACACCTTGTGGCGATGAAATGGTAAATGCACAATATTTAACATTTAAGTACCAATTTTATGGTCTTGCTGATCCTAAAACCCCATTCCGGGGAGAACATTTGTATGGGAGGTACCTGAAATATTGGCCAAATTCAATAGACTTCGGCATTGGGCCAAATAACAATATGAAGCATATTTTATTGAAATATTTCAAAGAATGAAACCTTTGTTTTTCTCAAAAGAAACCCCGTAATTCCTAACATCTTAAAAAAAATCTAAACCGAAATCAGGGTGCAAAAATTTCTATTGCCAAAAATTTAAGAACACATCAAGCAAACAAATATATAACTCTCTTAAAATCATTGCCTTGCAATTTAATAAATTGAGGCAAATATTGGAGTGTTATAAAAAAAACCAATCGAATTTTGAAACTTTTTTGGACTGTACAAAAGCCTATAGAGTAGTTTTTAAAAAATTTGTTGTGCCAGTCATCTCCTAGAATGACTGTTTTCAGAAATGCAAACATTATTTTTATTGACACGCCTCAGAAACCAGCTCCTTCGGTTTTTTATATTGCTCCGCCCTTTTTAGTCCGATGGAGAAGTTATATATTATTGTTCATGTTTTGAAACCGGCAATATTTTGTCCCTTAATAGTTTTTGTATCCGACATCATATACTAGTACACACTTCTGGCACTTCGGATCCTTCCTCATTAAGGTCCTATTATTTATATATATGAAATTCAAAATAAGACAATTTTCTTTACAAATTTTATCTTAACAAAATTATAATAAAAACTTCGACAAGATCAGTAAAAAACTAAACGATTTTTAATCCAAAATGATTAGGCCGATAAGAAACAGATTCTTCAAATCCTTTATATTTAAATTAATTCAAAATTAATTTAATTATATAAAGATATATAAATTTTCATTTTAAAGTTATAACTTTTATTGAATTATTTTCTTTTGATTTTCACTTATTTTTTAACTGAAATGTGTTTTATTAAAATTCCGTTTTTTAATCTTCATATTTCACAGAAAATATCTTTATTTTAATTTTGTTTTAAAACGTGAAAATTGTATTCTTATCACAAATTACAAGAAATAATTTCTTACTTCAATTTTGTTGCAACAACTTTTTCACTTGTTAATATACCGATGAAAGGACGCACTTTTCCGCTTTTTTTAATCTTTTAACCGCTTCGTTTAAATACAACCGTTTTCCAAGTTAAACAATCATCTTCTAACCTTCTTAAAAAGTTTAATGCAACATCAACCAATTTTAGTGACTGCAAAACATAAACAATGGACTTGTATGAGATGCATTCATACCATGAGTATTGCAACAATTATAAACAAAATTCACACAAGATCAAGGTCACGTTTCGTTCACAAAAATAAAATTCGGTAACTCGAAAGTTACAATAACAAATAAAAATGTCAATGGCAAAATAATGTTGTTACATTTTGTAGTCTCAGAAATTGATAAGGTCCTTAAAGGGTTAATCATATTTTGCAGATTTTATAGTTAATTTATTTTTGAAAGTTTTATCTAATTATACCCTACACAATCGTAGGTGGTATTATGCGTTTGTGCTGATGTTTGTACACCTACCTTTAACTCATAATCATTTTCTAAGTCTATTAATCGATGTCTGTTTGCACGTCTATCCGTCTACAGGTCGCAATTTTTAAATATCTCGATAAAATTTGTTGCATGTTATTATTTTTGCCCAAGGACGAACCCTACTGACCAGGTTGGGTCCAATTCCTTTCGGAATGCGGTTTTTATCTCATAAAAGTCCTTAATGTAAAGCGCTTTTAACGAAGTTTGGCAAAAATAAGTGTTATGATATTTTTATACGATATCGGTCCATTACATCTCAGAGGTGCCATAAAATATCCTTTCCAAATCTCAAATATACTTCATCTCACATATGCTTTGGTATTGCAAAAATAACTGATCAAATCGGTTAAGGCCGACTATCTAATACCCTACACCACATCGTCGGTTAAAAATTGTAGTTATGAAAAATTAATGAACGACCCTCGTATAATATGATCTTCCGATTTATTCGCAAGTGTAAAGTACATTATTGTGACACTAAAATTTATGTTAAATTTATGCGTTTTAAAATAACTTTTTCTGGTGAAGTTTATATTGGGGCAACAAGAAATTATGGACCGACCATCATATGATTTTACACGTTGATTTTTGCTTATATTTGTTATAATAATTGGTGAATATTACAATACCAAAGTATATGTGAGTTTTTTGTCCTTAAAAGTGAACCTATGAAAAATAATGGACCGACACTTACATATTTTTTCACATTATTTTAGAATAGTATAAGACTTGCGAAATTTCGTTTAAGTCGCTTTGTATTTAGTACTTTTATGACCTTAAAACTGCATTCCGGGAAGAACATTTGTACGGGAGGTAATATTAGACCGCACATGTTCAATTTCAAAAGGCATTGTCCTAAGGCCAAAGTAATAATATGCACAAAATTTCATCGAGATATTACAAAAATTGGTGTAAACTTTTCACAACGTTCTGGACAGACGGACAGACATCGTAAAATCGACTCAGAAAGTGATCCTGAGTCAAACGTTAAAGGTGGATGTAACACCATTTTACAAATATGAGCACAAACGCAATACCCCAACCATCTTCGGTGGTGTAGAGTGTAGTAATACCCTTATACGAGGGTGGTTTATTAATTTTTGGTAGGATATTCAATAATCAGGCTTGGCCGACTATAACTTTATATTTGTTTTAGATTTATGATTGTCACTTATTTTGTGGAAATTATTAATAATTTTAACACGCAATTTGCTGTGCAACAAAGTAGATAATGATGCATAACAAATATTTTGTTTGTTATTTGAGGCAAAAAAATACAAACTTTCTTCATGCAACATGATAAAAAATTGTAATCATAAATTTTGTTTAACCTACACCAACATAAATCTTTACACTTAGTTTTGTCACGAACAATAGTCGCTCCTTCGTAGTAAGAAATCGCTTTAGAAACACTTTCTTTCTTCTTAAAGCTAAAGGCTGTCTGTAGCAAAGTTTTGCTTTAGTCTTCTTATTTTCTTCATTATTACTTTTAATAATTTCACTGTCGCTGTTTTTCTGAATTCAGTGGAATGGAATTGTATGAAAATGATTTTGGAAACTAATCTTAAAATTTTGATCATGACAGAATTTCCATTTATAAAAGATAGTCAAACCTAATATAAATTTTTAATCCCGTTGACATTTCTGTTTAAAATCTACCACACTTTTGTGATCTTCAATTCTCTTTTAACAACAGTTCAATATCTCACCAGCGCCCTTAGATCCTTTTTTGTGGGATTTACCTCTCTGCGTACAAATGAAACATTATTGTTCTTGTAGCACTTAATGGCTTGCTTACCATAGTGTGAGGATTCAAAGTCTGGCCACATTGCAAAGTCTTATTTATGAAAGCAGCTTCTTTTGTTGACATTCTTTGATGCAAATGATTGTTATCGCAACTGCATATCTTTTAAGATCGAGTCAAATTTTGGAAAATTTTTCACTGATTCAAGGTCCCACATGTTTCTTCAACATTCGCTCGAGCATCAGCAACATAAAATGTTTAACCAGGAAGTTGCGAAAATCTGCCAGAATATACGTTCCATCATCCATTATGCAGCGTAAATATTATTTAGAAAATTTGCATTTGGCCTCTAAATTTTTAGCAATATTCCTGTCAAGAACTTTTGCGTCTTGTATGTTGAATTTATCTGGTTTCCTTCCAGGTGTGCCATTCCGGAACCATATTGTATCAGGAACATTGGAAACAGGTTTACAGCAGACCTTTGAATGCTTGTTTGTGGGTTTTGTTGAAAAAAAAAAAAAAATATATATATATATATATATATATATATATATATATATATATATATATATATATATATATATATATATATATATATATATATATATATATATATATATATATATATATATATATATATATATATTTTTTTTTTTTTTTTTTTTTTTCAACAAAATCCAACTCGGTTCTACAAAAAATACGTAGAAAATATTGATAATCGATTATCTAAAAAAACAGTAAATTTTTCATGTAACTGTTTTACTGGACAGAATAAGGGGCGAATAGGATCATGGGGAGAAAATTTTGATTATCGCATATCTAAAAAACTTGAACAGCAAAAGTTCACAAATTCGACCCCAAAAACATGCTAAAGAATTTGTTTTACTGATCAAAGTAAAGGACGGGTAGGATCAAAGGGGAAAGATATCTAAAGAACTGTAAAAGCGGAAGTATTCGAATTGGTTCCAATAACTTTCCCAGGGATCTTTATTACTGGCCATATTGTCGATGGGGAGGGATACCCCCTATCTATAAGAGCCACAAAGCGCACTGGATCTTGGCTACTACTCTACATATCACCCATAATCGTTCTCATAAAAAGTAACATGTTCTTCTCCAGAAGCAATATTCTACTGCTTATAATTTGCTTCGTTCCAAGAATTTTTATGATTGAAAAATCTCAAATATGTTTAGTTTTAAAAGAATATTAGTGCGGTATATTTTCTCTGAAATTAATCCTCAGTATTTAACGTTACCCTCTACTCTCTAGTTAGTTAACAAGCGCCAAGATTACCGTTACAAGTGTTGCTTCAGTTTAAACTACAAATCATATAAGTAAAATAAATCTTTGTCTCATTTTCTTATGTAATAAAACATATAAAATTTTGTCTCCATGCAACCCAGTGGCATGATATCCATTCATACGCTTTTTACAGATTTAACAATCTCACATTAGGATTTATATACTTCGGCCAATCTAAAACACTCTTGAGATAACTTAACTATTGCTACAAGATCTGTATCTTTTATATGGAAAAAACGCGTAAAAGTTCAGCCGACAATTATGTTACATATATGAGATCCTGGGTGGTCTAATCATTTTTAATCCAATTAGCTTCAAAGGATGTGCTAAATATATTTCTAAAAATTTTCTAAAATTGTCATGATTTTAGTATCAAGTTACTATTTGTCTACTAATTATAATTCTACATACATTTTAATGTTAGAAAACTTATTAAAAACCGTAAAATTAATGTATTTTAAGTGACCATTAATCTTGGGAACTATTAGGAACAGGTGCTTTCATTTAGTAAATAAGAATACTTGTTAGATGTTTTACTACTGTGAAAATTGAAGTTGGAATTTAAAACTTCAATTCCACAAAACTATAACTCTAATTATATATCCAATTAAATATCTAAAGAAAATAGTGACATTTTTTCCAGGGGCAAAATAGATTTATCTGCCCATGAGTAAATCTCTCCACAAACCTTTTCAGGATAATATTCCTGCTAACAATTCTTAATTCCGGGTCGTATTGTTTTACCAACATTTGATGAAAAGTTGAGTTCCTAAATTGGTTTTTTCTCGTTAGGAATTGATATGTCTTTAAGATCTTTTTAGGTTCCTCTTTTTTATTTAATTCACAGAGAGATTTTACACTTGCGATCTATCACAGCTCGGAAATAGATTTTTCATCTTAAAACATGGGGTTTTACATGATATCAGATCGGCGTTTTATGTTTATGTTTTCGATTTTGATTTAAGACTAACAGGTCCTGAATCTGGATACGACCTACATTCACAATACCTTATACCAATTTTTTTTTTACGACCATATTGTCATTCCGGGTGTAAATCCAAGAAAGAATTATCTAAGTCCCCATAACTATACATAACCTTGCAACAAATCAAAATTTGAGTTGATTTAGATTGATTATCAATCTTTCATTTTGTTAATTAGGATACAGTATTTTTATTCTTTATGATTTTCTGAACTTTATCGCAAAATTCTTATACTGTGCTTACTGAACTGTCTTACTGAACGATAATCTTATTTAAATTGCCAACTTGTCCTTAAAGGGTAATACTGTTTTTTCTTATTATCGAGTGGTGACAAGTAGGTTGACAGCAGCTTAGATCTCTGCCGCTATTGTGGCACTACACCTATTATCGCAACTTTTTCTTTTGTTTGCTTTCAAACCCAAGAACGATTGTTATGGATAGTACTCCATAGTAATTAACTGCCCAGATCTGAAATGGAAAGTATAATGCTTTACTAATGTCAAAATCTTTCCACAGTCTATTAAAACAAAATCCTGAAATATTGGACCGAACATGGCCAATTTCAATTAGCTTCGTCCTTATGCCAAAATCATAACATGTACCAAATTTGATCTACATATTTTAAAAATTGCGACCAGAAGGGCAGACAGACGGACGGACGCACATCTTTAAATCGTGTCAGAAATTGGTTCTGAGTCGAACGGTATACTATAAGGTGTGTAACGCCATTTTTTCTGTGTGTTACAAACATCAGCACAAACGCGTAATACCGCAACCATCTTCGATGGTGTAGGGTATAATGTTAAATCCAGATCTAATGACTCATTTTATGAATTAAACAAAAGAAGTTTATCTCAAACAAGTTTTTATTTATCTGAAACTGAATACTTTTACTTTTCTAAAACAAACATTAAGAGTGATATTGCATCCAATGGAATTTCAACACGCAATCTCTGACGATAAATTCAACAACTAGAACATCTTTTATCTTTAACAAACAAATTACAGTAATTTAAAATTGCATTTCATGTTATTAACATTCAGTCTAAGTATCTGCTATTAATTGGTGAAGTTTTTTATTATATAATGTAACTGGTATCTCCTACAGATAAAAAATAAAATACATTTTTATAGAACAAAAAAAAAAAAAAACATTAAAAAAATATGTCAAGTCAATTTCATTATATTATGACATATTACACTTTGCATAAAATACGAATTTATAACGTCGAGTTTAAATCTACACATGAGCGAAATTATTATCCTGAGTTTACACTAATAATCCATTTCAGATTCAAGTTCAAATCAATCTGCCAATAAATCTCTCACGCATGTTAGTTTTCTTCATTCTTCCATCAGACAGATGCTTAAGGACTATAATTTGTATTACAATACATCCAAATATTTGTTAAGATCTTAAGTTGTGAATAATGGCACCAACTAATTCATATATAGTTATAAGGATTTCCACGATTTTTATACCTCCACCACCACTAGTAGTGATGAGGATATATTAATTTTATAATTTTCTGTGTAACACCAACAAGGAATCATCTCAGACCCCATAATGTATTTATATTCTTGCATTAAACCAAAATCTGAGTCGATTTAGCTATGTCCGTCTGTCTGTCTGTTGGAAACTTTCTCTCGCCTAGAATTATTACCCAAATTCAATAAGATTCGGCCACATAATTTCTTATTATACCCTAAGTTTCCTTTTTTAAACCAGCTATATCGGGTCATCAAGAAGACAGTTATACACCGACATCTGAGACAACCTCAAAATTCCGGAAAAGAACTTTTTTATTTTTTTTTTTTTTTTTCATAAAAATTTAACTATAAAAATTTAACTATTACATACATTTATATGTTTTTCATCATCATACAAAAAATCATCAAAATTGAATCAATAGAAAAAGAGTTATAAGCGGAAATATGCGAAATGTTGATACAAATCTGTGTCTGATATGGGTCGCAATTTTTAAGATAATTTACTAAAATTTGCATTATACATTTATTTTGATGCAATAAAAAACCCCAAAGAAACAAATTTATGCCAGATTCATTATTTGACCGACCTCCTATATAATGCCCCTTCCTGGAATATGGTTTATAGCTCACAAAGCTCTTCAATATGAACGAATTCTAAAGAAATTTGGCACAATTTAATTTTTGACTGTCTAAAATATATATTATTAATTTTATTAATATCTCTCCATATTTTGATATAGATCCCATATCAGTCCCCTTCCCAAAAAAGAGGTTTGGAGCTTATAAAACTTCTAAACAAGAACCAATTCCATTGAAATTCAGCACAATGATTTTTCTAACTATCTTTAATGTATATTACTAATATGAACGATCTCGGTCCATATTTTGTTGTAGCTCAGATATAAGGAATAAGAAGCATTTATGGTGGAGGGTTTTGAATATTCGGCAAAGCCACATGTTGTATTCTAACTTATTTCTTTAACATACTCCTATCGTCTTTCTTTAACATCGCCTATCCGTCTTTTGTTGTTCTGTCCACGCAAAATGTTTGTTGCTAAATGTTTGATCTTTATTATCGCTATTCAAAACCAACAAATTAAACTAAATAAAAAATATATACCGATATCTGGAACAATTGAAAAACTTCAGTTTTATATCAAACATTAGCAAATACGACCACTAAAAATAAGGTTCTCATAATTGCAAAGTTAAGGTCTTTTACTTTGAATTTAAGTTGGTCACTTTATTATCCAACAAGTTCAAGTGAGATTCATCCATAACGTAAAGCGGGTGTATAATCATGCAGACAAAAAAAGTACCAATTTAATGGAATACAATGAAACTCAATTTTACCACAATTTGGGGAGTCAAGGTAAAGTAAGTAAAGAGAGAAAAATAACTTAAAATATAAACAAATATTTGTACTTTTATCAAACATCCGACATGACGAATTTTTAATACCCTTCAACTGTATTACTTTCATGATCAGTGCACTTCAAGAACGGATTACAAATTTCCACTGTTTTGATGTTTATTGAACATGTTAATTGTGATAAAAACCTAACAGGTATTTTGGTTGGGCTTCCATTTAATTTATGAGATTTTATGAGAAATATAAGGATCTTGAAAGTAATGATTTCAAGTTATCGAAAAGTGACTGAAGTTAACTTCTGAATTTTATTCCTGACATTGCGATATTACATAAGGGATTTTATAACATATTTAGTTTAAAGTGCATAGAAAATGGAATTCTAATTGAAACCTGACGTACTACAGAAATACTCCATCTAAAACATTACAATATGCTTGACAAATAAGTGAGCCACAGTGGAAATCATAGATCACATCACATCAGCGACATGTATATTTTCCTTAGAATACTCTCGAACAGACATACGTAGTCGTAAAGACCTTCCAAAGATTTGAACCCAGAAGAGCAACAGATTCAGATATAAGCCAATCATTTGAGATGTGTGTGCCCGGATAATGTCCACCATTTGTGACACGTGAAAAACTAAAGCAGGGTTTCAACATAGTCCTTTCTGGGGGGAAAATTGAGGACTAAATTAGCAGACTAAGAGAAATAAATATGCAGATGTTTATGGCACATCTGCTGAGTGCTTCACATAAGTGCTTGAATAACACTGACAATCAAACGAAAATTCTGGTAAACTGAAGTTATAATCGATAATATAATTGAGGACATTATGGTAAACATACCTTAAAAGAGTGGTCTCTGCACTGCCAAGCGTAATTAAGAATAATATCGAATATAATTGTCATAAGATATCTGAAAAACATCGACTTTAATACAGACTCCATAAATCTGGTATTGTTTGGAATGTCGGGCTCTTTTGTATCTTTATATTATAGATATCAGGAAGCCATTTAAGCCAAGATGTAATCTGAAATACAATGTCGTGACGAGAAATACTTCTTAAACTTTTTTAAAAGTAGCGAATGTATTCTATAATCACCTTTTAATATAGTGTTTGATATAAAAACTCGGTAAAAAATTAGCCTCTATTGTCTGAACTTCGCAGATTTTCAATTCATTATGGCTAGTATTATGCTGGAAGCCTGAGTAGGTCTTAAGAAATGAAAAGGGTGATAAAGGCAATACCAAGAATGCCATGGATAACAAAAATTAATATATTATTATACATTAATATATTGTCATCTTTTTTAAAGATATGTATCATCTGTTCCCGCATGTTCAAGACCTAGCCATATGCGAATTTATAACTCTGAGGAAAACACGAAAGCGTTGGTAATATCTTGAATATAATTTGGAAATAAATCAAATGAGAAAAGAAGCTCTGAACCAATCTGGATGATAAGTATTCTAACTGAATAATAAGTATTATTACTCTATACTTTCCTCTGCGACTATATCTTTATCGATGTGGAATGAAACAATAGAACAATTCTTATAATGTATGTGAGCTTCCAAAGATTGAATTCTGAAGCCAAAATGTATACCGACATACATAAAACCTTAAATGTCTTTGCTCAAAGAGCAAATTTCGACTCTCAACCAACCGAAGGTCTTAGAGGTTACAATTGATACAATTGATATTAACTTCGCAAAAGCTGCGAAGTAGTAATAAGGTCATCAAAGCACTAGTTAGCAGGAAATGGGAAAAGAGAAAGGAAATGAAAGATACCTAAATGGTGAACTAAAAAACGATTGGCCAATCAGTGATAAATTATGCCGCACCAAGTTGCCAAAATGCAGCCGCAAATTACGCCGTTTAGTTCTAGCACAACAGAGTTCAGATGTTTAACTCAATTTCTTGACCTGTGTTTAAACCAGGACCTATTAATACATCCTATAGAGAAGTTACAATTTCAAGACCTTGAGTTAAAGATTTAGTGGTTATTTTAAGCGCCAACAAGAGACAAATCCGTGAACACAATTAATGGACTCAGAAGTTAATAAAGTCCAAAATGATTTTTTCTTAATGGATTAACAAACCAAATATACCCTCATTCATGTAGTGGTGGAGGCCCTAAAAATGTGGTCTCCATACACACAAACCAAACAAAATAATTTATTTATCGTGCTTTTAGACATTTTGATTACAACTTTGGAGAACAGTTGCATACAACAAAATGAAGAAAAGGAAGAAAAGCTTGTGTTTTTGAATTCCTTATTATATGTCCTCCACCACTACAAGTGGTGAATAGGGTATATTAACTTTTTCATTCCGTGTGTAACGTTGAGTGGTAATCATCTCAGACATCATAATGTATATATATTCCTGCACCAAATCAAAATCGGAGTCGATTTTGCTACGTTCATCTGTCTGTTGTTGGCAGGCACACATCTACAAAAATTTACAGAATTCAATGAAATTTAGCATGAGTATTTGCTGAAGTCCCTGAGAAGACCTTAATTAATAGACCGATATCTGATAAAATCTCTAAATTCAAGCGAAGAACTGTTGTAAAATTGTCATTATAAAATCTTGTCAATTAAGTTATATGTACTTCATTACCATTTAAAAATTGTCATAGTCGGGTCAGTAATACAATGTGGTAGTGTTATATTTAGAAAAATTGCTATACATCGTATATATGTTTGTGAATATTTGTTTGAGTATGAACGAACGAAACATAACACTCAATTGTCGTGGAGGGCAAAGAAGAATCGGCATAGTCAACTATAATATTCTAACTTGTCTCTAAATCATTGTTGCAAGTTGGAAGTGAAAATCTTTAACATCAAACCTTTCAAAGCGACAAAAAAGCATTTCGCACACACAAGTACCAAAACGCAATGGTGCAAAGTAAAGACAATCTTGATAATGAATAAAGAATTAACAAATTTATGGTTTAAGAAATATAAACAAACATATATGAATTTATACCAAACCCTAAACTTGACCTTTACTTCTTTATCAAGTCACACACCTAAAGATATTTTATGGACAGACAGATTCAACAAACATTATTCCAAAGTGATTATCTGGAGGAATTTATTATGATTATTTTATAGAATTTATTTGGAAATGTATAAATTCATAAATATATCAGTTCATAGGAAATGTTTGGTTGTGGAAGCTTCATATACATATATTAAAGGAGCTTTTACTGTAAATGAATTTGCTTACGACTTTTGAAATATTCGGAATATTGTAAACAACTTTTTTACACTTAAAATCTCAACTCTAAAATAATTCCAAATGCGTGTTCACATATCAATCGTGAAAAGTCTTAAGTATATTGATTAACACTAAAGAAAGGGTCTTCTCTTAAAATTTGTATGTAAATGGAACATGTATTACAAATTTTCGTTAACGTAGTATTTTAAATCACTAAAAAACTTGTTATTTGAAACATTGATTTTCGAATAAGTAAATTCACGTAAAAACATTTATTTTTATATTTTACGCAGATATTGGGTGATTTGAAAAGTATCTACAGTTTTATGCAACTACAATTATAGGCAGTCATAGACCCCAAAAATTACCAAGAAGTTTCTTCAGTGGACTACCAGATGGCACAATCAAATGCTTCCAACCACTGTACACTTTTTCGTCACCAAGTATATTGTAAGGAGACAGTGAAGATTTTATGTTCGCAAACAATTGTCTCTCTCATACCTAATAAGAATGCTATATTTAGCTATGACGAACCTTTAATACCCTCCACCACAAATTCGTGTGAAGTTAGTACGTTAGGTTCCGTAGATATACATATACACACAAACCTAAAAACTCACATATTGTAGACAATTTAACGAAACTGCATCGCTTGAATTTAGAGGTTAAATCAGATATCGGTGTATATCTTTTTAAATACTGAATCTATTTCGGTGGTTTTAAAAAGCAAACTTCCTAGGACCGTATTGAATACTTAGGCCAAATTTCATTGAACTCTGTAAATTTTTGTTTATGCGAACGTGCCAAAAACAGACAGGCAGACAGTGGTTTTTTAATGGTTTTAAATAGAAAACTTCTTGAGACAGACGGACATAGCTTAATCGACTCAGATTTTGATTTGATGTGAAAATATATACATTATGAGGTTTGAGATGATTCCTTCTTAGTGTTACACACGGAATGACAAAGTTAATATACCTTCTTTACCACTTGCGGTGGTGGAGGGTATACAAAGTTATACTATATCAAGCCCGACAATGAAATGCCCACATTGTGGTTATTAATTGTACCTGTAAAAAACTATAAAAACTTTTTGTTTTTAGGACTGTTTCAAACTACTTGAACAAGTTTGATTTACCTGTTACTTGTTAAAGGCTTTACGCATCTTAAATTGTGGTATATCATGACGACCCTTGATATACCATACTAGAAGGATTCGATTAAAGCTTGATTTGACAATATAACCCTTTTGGATCTGCACGAATCCACTAGTCAACAAGTCCACTGAAAACCGTTTAACCAAAAAGATTCCTAAGACTAAGTGTGACGCACTGGATGAATCCGCTACATCCAGTGCATCACACTTAAGTTTAAAACTTCATTTGTACTGTTTGCTTGCAGCAGACATAGTGGTCCAATCATAGTACATGATGTATTACGCTTATAAGCAAATATTTTTAAAAATATTTGCCAAAATTGAACCATCTAAAAAACTAAAATCGTTTTGTAGTCGATGAAATATATCATTTAAGTGAATTATGTGTTCTCACCCGGTTCGTTCTGTTGAAAAATTGATTTTGGTTAAGTTAGATCATCAAGCTGCCACGATAATGAATATTCACTTGCGGTATAAAACCACAAATTCCACCAAAAACAGCAGACGACAAAACTATCAAAGATTGCAACAAACTATTGCCAAAAGCACGACCGAATTCTTCAAACCAGAACAGTGACTGACAAGTTAAAATCGTTCCTTCTCTTTTCATTCCGACAACTCTAGCAAAAATCGTTTGAAGGAAAATCATGCATTAATTCAAAAGCGACAATGTCCAAATACTGCAGCAAATGTATCTCTCAAAAGCGTCCTTAAGATCTTGAGGATGAATGGAGTCCAGACCCCATCCAATCTTGACCATAACATTCTGACAATCAACATGTTGGTTCATTTTCCATCAATCTTTCGCTTCTCGATGTTCCTTACAGGAGTTGAGTGATAAACTACTCAGACAATCAGTGTTCTCATCTGTGAGGTTCACCCACACCTTTTCGTCAGGACATCAGCCTCTAAGTTGCCCTGATTAGTCACATGTCCATGCACCCAGACCATTACTTTCCCGGATTAGATACCTGTTAGGGATCAAATGATATCTCGACTGTATATCTTACGATACATCGACAGAATATATTGCGATATCTCTCTTAATATCAGCAATCGCATCTGAAAAACATTCGAATATTGAATTCCTCAATATCGACTTCGTCCCCATATTCAGAGACGTCGGTGTAGATGCTCAGTACACTTCCATGCGATGAGCTGAAAATATAAAGGCAGGAAATTTGTCAACCTCGTCCTTTTGGCGTACTCAACAATTAAACACTTCAGAAATATTACTGATGCGAATTTGGAACATATATTCCAAATTACGATTTGGATCCAAATCTGTTGCATCCTTAAATAAATCATCATCTTAAAAAGATCATCAGAAATTCTATAGCGATAAAATTATGGCATTATGTTGCAAATAAATAAATGCTACATTAAAGTAAAAAAGATGAGTTTGATCCGAATGTTACAATCGTGAATAACTTGCATATCAAAACACCCAAGAAATATTCTAAATTTACTTGTCCTTAAGAATCATTATTTCCATGTTCAATTTTAAATCCCTCTGCTACGACATGTGTCCAAAAATTTTGTTCCTACAAATTAAGGTACGTTTGAAGCTTTAATGCAAAATTCACTCGTTATATTTGACCAATGAAATTGATCCTTTGATCGTTATGACCAACATTGTTGTACCTTTTTACTTTCTTCCATGTGTTTTGTTGCTCTCGTGTGTCAGTGTTTCTTCACATTCTTAAGATCTTTAACATGTTCCCTATGATACGATCATTGCTAGTGGGTGTTGTTATTTTATAGCATTAAGAAAATTACACGATTATCCATTGATTTTTAACAACCTTAAGGCTTTTTTCAATACTTTTATATATATTTTGAATCAAAATAACATGCGGATTGACTTATATAAACAGGATAAAAGAACAAGAGATGAATATATAACTATACATATATGTACATACAAATGTTTCATATATTTAGTATAGAATATTCATATTATATGAAAATACTATTTTTAGATTTTCTACCACCACAAGTGGTGATGACGCTATATTAAACTTGTCATTCGGTTTGTAGTGTCAAGAAGGAATCATCTTAGTATATATATATATATATATATATATATATATATATATATATATATATATATATATATATATATATATATATATATATATATATATATATATATTCTTGCATCATATCAATATTTGAGTCGTTTTACTATTTCTATCTATCAGTCAGATGTTGGTATGCTGACATCCACAATAATTGTCAAAGTTCAAAATTATTGTCTTGGGAAGTTTTTTATTTAAAATCGGCAAAGTCGGTTTGCTAGAATTAAAGTTATAGACCCATATCTGATACAAAATCCTAAGACTGAAAAATTTTAATATCTTATTAAGTTTTAATGAAATTTGACACGCTAACATTTCCTTTGTTTAAAAACTTTACCCACTATAAAATTTTTGTATAGGTCAACGTGGAGGAGTATTCCCGTTACAAATAAAACAAACTTTAACATCGCATATCTCTATAACTAATGCACATGAATAGCGGTTATAAATTATTGCAAACCAAAAAATTTGAGAGTCGGATCCCCCAAGAAACGAAACTTTTATTATCGTATATCTGAAATTTTTCTTCAAAATTCGGAACTTGGATAAAGTCTTAATAACGAAATATTATACACTAACACAGAGTGCTTGTTATGGGAGGTATGAGAAGCAGTGTTAGCATTGGTGCAACTTTTTCTGTAACATTTTTCAAATTGCCACTTTTTGTCCCCTTTTTATAATTTGGATTTTCGATAATAGAATTTTATGGTATTTCATTAGTCTGATTTCACGTCGCAAGTTTGAATATAATTTTCTGAAATTTGTTATATATTTTTATTTTGATATAAAAATAAATCCAAAGGAACTAGATTGTGCTGGGGCCATTATTTGACCAAGTTCCTATGTATGAAACCTTCCTGGAATATAGTTTTAAGCTTAAATATTTACCAAATTTATCATTTTTAATTTCATCAATGTCGTTTGCTTTAACTATAGAGTGAACTAATTTGTGCAACGCCTGTTCACTTTATCGTTAAAATTCACTTTATCAAGATTGAAAAATAATTAAAAAAATCATTAATTTCTTATTAAAAATACAAAAAAATCATGAATACATGTTTGTAATCTGCAAGAATTTTGGGTTTTTGTACAGCTTTATCACGGAACCTATATAAAATTAGGTTATTTTCGTAATCATTAGGATTGTGCTCACCGAATTCAGTGGCATTTTCAAAAATTTTCACAACTTGAGTTGCTCGAATATATTCGTTTTCCAATAGAACCTCAACATCATTATTATCGTTATCTGTGCCAATACCAAGATCGTCTTTGTCTACATCGGGAATAACATATTCAATATTGCTCCTTTTTCCGATGTCCTCTGCAGACTATTTAAGAAAATAATTAGGCATCTGTAGTGTTGTGAAATTAAAGTTAAAAAACTTACGTCGGAATTCATATCTTCTAACATATCCAAAATGTCGTTTACTACTTCCTCGGTGTGGTTCTTTACGCTTTTTTTTACACAACCACTTAGTAAAGGAACTCAACACTTCTTTATCATGTCTGGCGATAACTCTTCCCAATACAACATTAGAATGTTAATAGCTTCTTTGGATGTTAATTGTTTCAAAAATTCATTTGCATTTTTCTTTCTAACGGCCCACGGTAAAAGATGTTTTTTTGTAATAAAGTTTTGTTATATGTATGACATTTTGATCCGTCGGTTGGATAATTTGGGGGCATATATACCACAAAAATAGATCCTTCTGCTGAAATAAGTTCTTGCTCTGCCGGATGGAGCATTGTCGAGAAGCAAAATGGCTTCAGGTCGTAGCTGTAAGTTTAATTTAATTTTTTAGCTGTAAATTTAATTTGACCTTAAGTTAAAGCAGGCTAAAATGTGTAAAATATGAAACACAAATACCAAACCTAACGGACGTATGATACGTGGAACCATTCCCTAAGTACAGATGTTGTCATCCAGACGTTTTTTGAATTTATTCGAATATATTCAACCGGTAAGTTAAACGATCTAAACGATAGCATTTTATTCATTACTGCTAACATATGTTTTTTTCCATCATAATCTTCCAAAAGAGTTCAGATTCATCTGTGTTGTATATTTGTTCAGCATGTTCTTTTATTAGAATGGATCGACGGTTCTACTGTCAGAGGAATGCTTTTCCCCTCATATTTTTAATAAACAGATTTCATAAAGGGGCTTTAAACCCTTGGAACAGTGTCGAGTTGTTGTTGATATATTTTTATTGCAATTAGGTATTTCTCCACTAACTGGTAAATTTTTAGAGCGTTCCTTTAAAAACAAATTGTGGAGTATTTTTTCGACGGGAGGACAGTTTGCTTTTCGCAAATTTTTTTATTTAGAGCATTATTATTATTATTATTATTATTATTATTATTATTATTATTATTACATTTTTAGAACTGTAACTCCCACTTAACTCTGCAATAAATAATAAAAGAGAAGTTTTGATTTAAAATGTATTTTTTGGCAAAAAACTCCGAGTTCAATTTAAAGTGGTAGGCGATGCCATTTCTTTAGAGTCTCCAATGTAACAACTTGCGCGTTCATAATATCCATTAGTTCATACTACAAAGTGTTCACTCTAACACGATTCCACTGTAATATAAAACATGTTGCAGTTGCATACACTTAAGCAACATTTTATATATTTTTTTGTAATGAAATCTTTAAAAAAGTACTCCACAACAGTAAAACATGTTGCTTCTTAAAAATATCTAATATGAATCTAATCAATATATATCATGTTAACTTAAGTGTTTAAACTCATATATTAACTTATAATGAGTAATATTTTTGACAAACATTTAATCATACACAAATCATTACATTTGAAATTTTAATAAAAAGTTTAAGTAAAATTTAATAACTTCAGTTAAAATCCGTTAATACATAACAATTTTTATTAACTTCGTTTTAAATACTAAACTCTTCTGAAAGCTCCCCTTAATATACCAACTAACACGGAAAGAGTCTTTTAGTTTAGTTAGGAAAATGTAGTAGAAAGAAGTTTTCCTGGTCCTTTTAAATTATATCTAATGATTATTGAATGTTTATGTTGTTAACTGGTTTAAAACCATCGAAAATAGCTTCATACTTGGTTGTAAACAGTGTTGTAATTAAATCATTATATGTCGGATTTATGACTAATTTCGAGTCACTTCTTTTAATGTAGATTCTTATTATGATATAAACAGATGTTCTGCAGTTATAATGGAAACTTAGAATATTAAATAATAAAATAAGGTGTGGGATCGAAAAATTATTAACATACATATATGTTAATTTAAAGCGAAACCACTTAACATGCTGTTTTAATATTTTTATTTGATTAAAATTATTACAACAAATAAGGCAATATAGTTTTAATCATGAATAATTAAATTTTAAATCTTTTTCGGAAACCCTTCCATTAATGTTATTGTGTAGTGCTTTCTGTCACTCTGCTTGAACAGATAGTCCATATCCGTTTAAAATCTACCGCTCTCTTACATAGCGTTTTTTTGATTTTCTCCAGTGTGCTATCTCTTTATTGATCTTAGATCCGAGCAGTTTTGAGAATTTGCCTCTTTTGATACAAGTACCACATTATTCTTGTTACGATCAAGAGCTTGTTAACCATAGCGACATAGTAGACACATTGAGCGTCTGTCTGTTGACAACGCTCAATAAAATTTGCTCTAAGTATTTGTTGTTGTTCTAAGAACTTTTCTTTTTAAAGATGGCAAAATCGGGTTAACAAAATAAAGTTATAGATCGATATCGGAGATAACTTCCTAAAACTGAAAAAATATAACAACGGATTGACTAAACAGCTTATTCAACGTGAAAAACTTAACAGTTAATGTCACATAAATTTATACACACAGAAAAAATAACATGAAGCAAAATCAACGTTGAACATAGTTGATTTAAGATTGAATATTTCTTTTTTCATTTAGTTTAAGTTTAATGTTTCTGCGTTTGTGATGAACTTATATTTTACATATTAGAATCTTTCGATGCTAATAAATATAAGATAAACAATAAATTTTAAAAATTTAAATTATTTATATTTTAATTAATTTTACCTTGATTTTTTTTTGTGTGTAACTAATACGGGAAATTGCCCTACATTAGACTACGACTAACTTTAAATACACTTCCTTTTCCAAGAATTACAGACAAGCATAGTCCGATATTTTTTATATTTATTATACATATTAATATCGAGCAAAGTTTTGAGTGGAAAATTTTATTAATTTTTCTTATAATAAAAAATATTATCGGCTTAAAACCCTGTTCGTGGAGAATCATCACTAATATTTAAAACAAACTATAAATTTTTATTAGCGAATTTCAGTAAAATACTTTAATAATAACAAAAAAAAACCTCGTATAATTTTCATCAATAATACAATTTTTCTTTTTCTGACAGGTTTCTTTACAAAGAAAAATCACATTTAAGTTTTAAATCCAAAAACCTTATAGTCCGGGCCTTCTCAACTTCAATCGATTTTTTCAGAAATTTGAATTTAATTTCTAAAATCGTATATGCTGAATCTTTAAACAGAATGCAGTTGTGAAAACTCTCATATCTTTTTAATCATTTGGGAACGAACTTTTCCTGACCTCCAATTAATGTGGACTCTATTGATTTGTGTTGATCATTAAAAGGGAGTCTCTATGGGAGTAACTCCCATAGAGATCCACTTCCGAAAAATCACTAAAATGTGCAAAAAAACTCAAACAAGTGTTAGAAATTATAACCAAATCTTGACAATTAACAATATTTGGGTATACTTCCCGTATTGTGTAGGAAAGTTTACTCATATTTAATATCTGCAATATAAAATCCATTTATCAGATGTCGTTTCATTATGTTTAACTTTACAAACAGTTATTTGTCATAATGTTTCGTCATCATGTTGTATTATTGTGATGATTTCTTACTTCCACAAACCACAAAAATGTATTTAACTTACATTGATTGAAAGAGTCTAGAGAAATATCTAAAAATAGTTTTATAGTTTTAGTCTAAAAACAATGCAGGTGGGATTTAAGAATTATTATAAATGTCTGCCACTTTTTCATTTCTTTCTATATGTAACGTCTGATAATATGGAAACGGGTTTAAGAAATTCTGTGTAAAATAAGTATTATTATTGATCTTACAATGCTGCAATATAAATTTTTTTTTAATAATCGATCTTGTGCCTTTTGAATTATAAAATTAAAATTTATTTGAAGCCATAAAAAAGATCATTCTATTGAGGTAAAAAAATGTCTATTACGTGTAATAATGTATAGCAGGTCAAGCCCGACTATCTAATACCCTGCACCACATCGTCGGTTAAAAATAGTAATTACGAAAAATTGATAAACGATCGTCGTATAATTTGAGTTTCTGGTTTATTCTTGAGTGTGTAGTTCATTATTGTGACAATAAGATTTATGTTAAATTTATGCGTTTTAAAATGAATTTTTCTGGAGGTGTATGGTG
The DNA here is from genome assembly GCA_004302925.2 of Cochliomyia hominivorax. Taxonomy (NCBI): domain Eukaryota; kingdom Metazoa; phylum Arthropoda; class Insecta; order Diptera; family Calliphoridae; genus Cochliomyia; species Cochliomyia hominivorax. Next base: position 68,583,479 of record PYHX02000158.1, on the reverse strand, counting down.
CAACAAGAAATTATGAACAGACCCTTATTTAATTTTGCACATTGATTTTTGCTTATATTTATCTTAATTTGACCAATTAATATTACAATACCAACGTATAAAAGCGATATTTGGAATGAGGTTTGTATGGGAAATAATGGACTGATCTTCATATATTTTGGCACATTGTTTTTGATTATTATAAGACTTACTTGTGCCAAATTTCATCACTTTTTATATAGGACTCTAATGATCCTAAAATCCCATTCCGTGTAGAACATTTGTAAAGGCTTCAATAAGCTTCGTATTTAGGGCAAAATAATAATATGTACCAAATTTCATCGAGAAATTTCAAAACTTGCGACCTGTAGACTGTTCACAAAGTTTACATGACATACAGACGGACGGCATCGTTAAATCAACTCAGAAAGTGATTCTGAGTTGAACGGTATACTTAAAAGTGGGTGTAACACCAACTTTTCTGCATGTTACAAACATCAGCACAAACGCATTATACCCCAACTACCTTTACTGGTGTAAGGATATATATTATTTATTTAACTAAACATTGTAGGATCCCACCTAGTGGAGTTCAATAGCAGGGGTAAATGATTTTACTATAGGTCACCAACTGGTCCTGGAATCTCCTAAATTTTCCGGGAAAATCTCGGGAACAGCTTTCCATGGAGAAAACCTAGTTCTGCTACATTGCAATGTTCCAATGAAAGACTAATTGGAACACGTAATAAGTAATACTGATCAAAAGAATTATTTTATTGCAAATCTTTACGAACAGAGCTGTCTTGACCTATCACCTAATGTAGGTCACTTAAAAAAGATCAACTTTCAAGGTAACATTGTCATTTAACATAAACTATAAATAGAATTAAAATTTGTTTACCAACGTGACAGATAATCTCTGCAATTGATTGACAGTTAAAATAGATTAAAAAAAAAGAGAAAAAACTAAAATGCCTACAATTGGGCCTCTAAAAACACTTTCAATTTTTTAAGAATGCAACTTAAAAAGGAACTGGTTGTTGACATCTGTTGCAGATGTCATTGCGCTATTAAAGAACAAAGCACATTTTTATTAAATTCAAAGATCCACAAAATTGTTTTCAAGTTTAAGAACGCAATAAAGATTAGGCTTATAAACTGATTTCATTTTTAAAAATAACTCTTACAGTAACTTGGATGTAACCCTTAACTCCAGTTGTGGTGAATGAGATTATATTCGTTGGCCATTCTTTGTGTAGCACCATTAAAGAGTCCTATAAGTCACAATTTTAGAGATAATTTATCATATAAATATATCTTTATATAATAAAAACTCCAAGATACTCTATATTGGGTATCTTCCCGAAATACAGTTTTAATCTTATAAAAAACTTAAATACAGACCAATTCTATTAAAATTTGCCACAATTGTTTGACGAATATTTATTGAATCATGTCCGCCTGTCCGTTCCTGGATCGGTTGAAATGGCGTTTATGGCAACGACTTATATCCAACCTATAGGATTAAAAGTTTGTATTGACATCCAGTGGAAAAAGGTTAATAAGGAAAGGTATCTCTATATTTTTTCGTTTTTATTCCCTACACCGCTATAGGTGGCTGGTATTTACGTTTTTCTTGATGTTCTCTTGACGACAACAGATTCACTTTCTGAATCGTCTAGCAGTTTGAATATATCAGGTAGTTCCCATAAAAATTACCGCCCGGAATATAGTTTAAAACTCTCAGATGTGAAATTAGCCAAATAAATTGTGCGTCAGATCAAATCCATCACTTTAAATGGCATAAGTCTCTGAAAAATTTTAGTAATGTGATGTTTTGTAAAAATTTATACAACCAACTAAGCACCGCACAAACTTTCTGAGGATCGGTTCATAATTTCCTTTAGGTTGCATAAAAACCCCAATTCCGTTAATCGCCGGAAATGAAATATTCACCTCAGATAGGTGACAAATATTTCAGGTACAGGGAATTATATATTCGGCCTTGACCGAATATTTGATTTGCTCAAGGATCTGCCGTTAGCTGTTTCCAATGTTATTAAACAGTGACGGGAGAACTTGTCCGGTGAAAGAAAACCTGGTTTAGGTAGAAGGAATGGTCCACATTATGTTTTCAAAGCCAAAAATTAAAAGCATTTTCAAAAGAGTCTGCTTAGCTCTGTGTTCATTGTTTTGGATAGTAATGGATAATGTATGACAAAACGTAAGTTCGGGTAGATTTTTCGCATTTTCATGGTCAAAATTTTATGTTGCTGATGCTCGTGGGAATTTTGAAGAAAAGTTAAGACTCTATTGTAATCAAAATAAAAAAGTCCCTGGTATGGAAAGCAATATTCAGTTGTGGCAAAAGAAGTCAATCGTTTGTTACAACGGACTCTAAAACAAGCTGTTTGCATTTTTTGGTCATCCTGTCACTAAACAAGCTCTTGAGTGATACTGAACAATAACAAGGTATTTGTAACAAGAGATATAAATCCTCCAAATTGCCCCGAGCTAAAGCTAGTGGAGAGATATTGAACTCTTCTTAAACCAGAATTGAAGAGCTAAAACTAATTTAGTTCGAAAATAATTTCTGTATGTATACTGAATTAGTGTTCTATATATCATCAACATCAAAATCTTAAAAGAATTAAAAAAACATTTAGTAATAACATATATAAAAGAAATAAAGTAATATTACATTCGAATTTAACGCTCTTTCCCGTTTTTTTTTTTTTTTTTTTTTGTATTTAATAAAATATTTGGATATGATTTAAAATCGTATTCTTTGTTAATTTCAATTAATCCATATCAACACGCTAACAACAAAACGATTTCTCCAAAATTTGAAGTGTTTGTATGATCAGAATCTGGCAACACTCTCAAAAAAGTGTGGATTCCATTTAATAAAGAGCAGACGAGTCAAAAATATCAACTCTGTACTAAATTTATATTTACAGTGATGCCAGAAATATTAAGTTTACTTGCCCATTTCAGGATCAAAGGGGAAATTCAAAGAATTCATTACCTTTTAAAATCACATGTTTAATTTCAGCATTAAAGGCTTTTTTGATTTTGAAGATGCAATTAATGCTCTGTATAATAGGACATATAGTGACAGTGTTATTTGTTATGTTTTAACAAGGTTTTTTCACCGGATGTGAATATATAAATTATTTGATATATTAAAAATATATACTTTATTGAAGTTCTTACGTATTATGACATAAAATTTGTTTATAGAAATAATTTTTAGTTTTCTTTTTTAATTTAAGAGACATAAATGAAGTAACAGAACGGAACAAAATTAAAATTAACCACATAATTTCAAATGAATATTTCGGAAATGGAATTTAGCCTGTTACAACATCGAATAATAAAAATTATAAATTCTCGTCTTTCTTGATCTCATTTTATAAATTTTATAATTATAATATAAGCTAAATATTATTAAATTTCCAAAAATATTAAAATAACCTTATATGCAACTAAAACAAAAAAGAGTATATAAAATTCGGCATGAGGATTGGACCAATACAAAATTAATGTGTACGTAATTTAATTAAAGTTTCTTCAACCCTATTCATGAAAGACATCTATTTGAAAGCTACCTGAATGGATAAACCCAATGTGAACCATTTCAATAGGATTTGTCTCTTGTAAAAAAATAATATTTCATAAGATATATCCAAAATTATAACCTGTGGAGCGTTTACAACATTCACATAGACGATTTGACAGGCCAACGATGTCGACAGCAACGGTTTTCATTATTAGACGAAAGAAGTATATACAAGTTAAGGAATGCGTGTGGCCGTTCAGTGACGAATTGGAGAAATATTTAAAATTTTTGAAATGCTGCCTTTAGAACCATCAGAACAGGCTGTCAGTAAGCAGTTACATTAAAATGTCATCGGAGCAATCAATATTATACCATTGGACCATACCATCCCAAACCTTCGTTCAGCATTTGGCCAAGGACGTGGACAAGGATACGATACGATATTTTCTAAACTGCCAATTCAATACTACCCCTGTTAGCCCAGAAGATCTGTGGACTTACTCAATTGAGACTACCCGGTTCCTTAACATGGAGTTGAACTAAAACATGAACCAAACTTGTTCATTTTCTATTGTTACAACAACAATTATAAAATTAAAAATCATGATTATTTTCGACTATATATCAAATAGCAAATGATTTGCCCTTGGACCAAATTTTATTAATATAAATATACGATACTGTGACTCTTCGCAAGGTTTAAATGGATCAATTTATAAATCAAATAAGCGGTTCTAAAACTTAAAGGACTAATATATTTGCTAGTTGCAAAAATTCCCTCCGTATCTTCCATGGAGATTGATTAATTGTATTTTTCGTTTTTGTTTCTACATAACTTTATCTCTCCATCTGTGTTTCAAATATTATTAAAATAGGTCGAAGAACTTTGAGTTTATTCATCTAGACATCGATTTTATATTCAAATCACTATAATAATTAAATTACTAATATACATTTTGGCCGTTTTTCTGCCTTTAAATAAGAATTCACCATCAAATTACATCTGGCATCATTTCGATCGTAATGAATTTTTCTAATTTAACAATTGGCAACACTGATAAAATTTCTTTTTATTTTATAAACGACAAGTGGACAAAAGCAACAGCTAACCATGTCTGGAGAAGAAACGTCAGCTGATCGTAATGTCGAAATTTGGAAAATCAAGAAGCTCATCAAGAGCTTGGAGATCGCACGCGGCAATGGCACCAGTATGATTTCATTAATCATTCCACCCAAGGATCAAATATCTCGTGTAAGCAAAATGTTGGCCGATGAATTTGGCACAGCCTCAAATATCAAGTCGCGTGTCAATCGACTGTCAGTTTTGGGTGCGATTACCTCGGTACAGCAGAGATTAAAATTGTATACTAAAGTGCCGCCGAATGGTTTGGTCATCTATTGTGGTACCATTGTCACCGAAGAGGGTAAAGAAAAGAAAGTTAATATCGATTTTGAGCCATTCAAACCGATCAATACGTCATTGTATTTGTGCGACAATAAGTTCCACACCGAAGCACTTACGGCACTTTTAGCTGACGACAATCGTTTTGGCTTTATTGTGATGGACGGTAATGGTGCTTTGTTTGGTACCCTACAGGGCAATACACGAGAAGTTTTGCACAAATTTACTGTCGATCTGCCAAAAAAGCATGGTCGTGGTGGTCAGTCCGCTTTGCGTTTCGCACGTTTGCGTATGGAAAAACGTCACAATTACGTGCGTAAAGTCGCCGAAGTGGCAACGCAATTGTTTATAACAAATGACAAACCCAATATAGCTGGTCTCATTTTGGCCGGTAGTGCCGATTTCAAAACTGAATTGAGTCAGTCTGATATGTTTGATCCTCGTTTACAATCCAAGGTTATTAAACTAATTGATGTTTCTTATGGTGGTGAGAACGGTTTCAATCAAGCCATCGAATTGTCTGCTGAATCTTTGCAAAATGTTAAATTCATCCAGGAAAAGAAACTGATTGGACGTTACTTCGATGAGATTTCCCAAGATACAGGTAAATACTGTTTTGGTGTTGAGGACACATTGCGAGCTTTGGAATTGGGTTCGGTGGATATATTGATCTGTTGGGAAAACTTAGATATACAACGTTATGTATTGAAAAATCATGCTAATTCCTCGACGCCCACTGTTTTGCATTTAACGCCCGAACAGGAAAAAGACAAGACGCACTTCACAGACAAGGAAACGGGCGTTGAAATGGAATTAATTGAATCCCAACCATTGCTTGAATGGTTGGCCAACAATTATAAAATGTTTGGCGCTACTCTAGAAATCATCACTGATAAGTCACAAGAGGGTAGTCAATTTGTACGTGGTTTCGGCGGTATTGGTGGCATATTGCGTTACAAGGTCGACTTCCAAAGTATGCAGCTCGATGAATTGGATAATGAAGAATTCGATTTAGATGATTATTAGACAATTTTTCTTTTTTTTATACAATTATTTACAATAACAAAACAACAACGTCCACAAGACAAAAACTATAAGAGAAGATGATAAATTAAACGAAAGTAGAAGAAGGATTAAAAAAGTAGTTATATTCCAAATGGACTAAAGCGAGGTAAATGCAAATTATTAGATAATTGTTATTGTGAAGAGTGTGTTAAAGGTAATTAAAATATATTTTGAAAAGAACGGCAATTTTGAAAATAATTTGGAATTTTGTTTGTAAATTAGAAACAAAATTTTGGTTTAGATCTTTACAATTTAAATGAAAATACTTAAAATTCTCTTAACAATCAATTTCTTGCCGGGATTTTGAAAAAATGTAAATATTATATAAATTGAAAAAAAAAACTTAAAACCTTTAACTAACTATTGAAATTATTGTAGTTACTAATTGAAAAGTGCCAACAATTGGTTTCAGAGGGACTAAATTTGAACACCAACTGTTGCCTTCAATTAAAGTCCTTGTTCCAAAAATTTATCATCTTTTTAAGGGATTCTTCCATATTTCCAATTACATGAAAAAAATTATCTAGCAGTCAATTATTTAAATAACAAATATATTTTTAAACATAAATTGTTAAAAACAAAAACTTACATCAACAAATTAAAAAAAAATAGCAACATCTTAATTGATCATAAGTTCGTAAAGGGTTAAATTGAGAATTTAAGCGTCCTTTTATGCCCCTTAAATAAGTTGTTAATTGAAGAATGAAATAAAATTTAGCCTCTTACCATATGATCAAACTCAAGAATTGGTTGTCAAATGTTTTCTCTTAAATCTTTGTTTTTATATATAATAATGGAAAACTATATAATATGGCCTTTTTTATTATAAATTTGATAAAACCTTAAATAAAATGAAATATTAAATTCAAATATTTACAAGGTCCACAAAATTTATTTAATTATTATTATTTTTTATTATTTTCAATTAAAATTTAATTGTATTTTTGCTAATTAAAAGAAAAGAAAAACGCCTTAACTCCATATTTGTAACAAAGTTTTCTCTTTTTAACAATAAAATTGGAAAAACTGATCTAGAAAATCCTAAATTGTTTACGAATTTTATTTATTCAATAAGTGTTTTAAATTACAGATTGTGGACTTAAGTGATTTTGATAAAATGTTTTAACAGTTTCGCTGTTAGAGATGATTCCTTTGGATTGATGCAATTGTTGTTGCTTTGATGTTTCTTATGGTTGTGGAACAGTTTTAATCAAGCCATGAGTTTGTCTGCTAAATCTTTGCAAAATGTTAAATCAACAAAAAAGAAACTGATTGGCCCCTTCTTCAATGAGATTGAAGACATATTGCGAGTTTTGGAATTGATATTTGTTGTTATATCAGATTTGCTGTTGTAACAGTTTGACTACAGTTAGTTGTCTCGACTTTTTGTATTATTTCCACATTGTTCTTAAGTTCTTACAATTTCAGATAGTTTCAACAAATTCTTAGATATTTCCATCATCATCAGTTTGCGAGAGAAAATTATTCACCATAAAGCAATATGGTCGTTGTGGAAAAAAAAAAATTATTCTAGTAGTTTAAAAAAAAAAAATTTATTCTAGTAGTTTTTGCTCCGGTAATTCGAAGGATTGGCCACGGATTTTTATTCAGGAACTATATTAGTATTAGTAACATACTAGCCGTTTAAAATCGTAATGACTTGATGGCATGTCGGGTCATATGCCTTAAAAGTTAGGTTTAATTCCAAAAAATAGATTAAACATTGCCGTTTATCGTAATAGACAACATTCAAGAGGATAAAATTGGTCCCATATGAATACGTTAGAAAGACGGAAAATCGTCTGTAGGAAATGATGCTTGATCATTACAAAATATATAATGTTTCTATTGTTGTTGTAATAGTACCGATGTACCCGAAAGTTCTTTCTTTGGGAAAAAACTTTCATTTGATACAGGTCGTTCCGGAACGGAGATCCACTTGTGGTGGGAAAAACCATTTTTTATTGTTATTGTTACTATAGATAAAAAATGGATGATTTATGATAGAAATCAACGCTGAAATCGAATATCCATGACCAGAGGATCTGTAACAAAGTTATTTGAATCGTTTTGGGAGAGCAATGATTGTATACTGGAAAATTCTACCAGATATGAGGTCATTATCTGTCATTTTAACAACTTTCTGCTTTTTGACTATCGTTATATCCTTGGCTCTTCTTGCTATCATTTGCATATCTATACAAATGATGATGTAGAATACCTTTCTAAAATCAAATAGAAAAAAATAGACATAGAAAGTCCTAATTTTTTATTTAACCAGAATTAATAGAAGAAACCTTGTGTTAATAATAATGATGATTAAGTTAAATATACTATACATTCATATATAATGAATTTTTATTTTATTTATAAACTTACCGGTACATACTGGTATTATTTGTTTTTGCATGTTACATATAATTAAATTTAAAATCTGTGAGTCACACTCACCTATAATATTTATTATTATTTTTTTTTTTTTGCTGTTTACTGTTTTATGCAATAAGAAAGTACTATTTTGTAGAGACATTTATTTTGGCTACAATACCTACAATACAATACATACATATACATACGTAAGCATTTTATAAAAATGAAATATTTTAAGTTCTTAAAGAAACAAGCTTTCGTCTTAGAATTTTAAGGGGAGCAGCGAAAGTAACTATTAGCTTCGTTTCAAGAGTAAATATTATACCCTACACCACTGTAGGTGGTTGGGGTATTATGTGTTTCTGCGTATGTTTGTAACATGCAGAAGAAATTGTGTTACACCAACCTTTAAGTACACCGTACGGCTCAGAATCACTTTTGAAACGATTTCACGATGTCCGTCGGCTGGATGTCCATGTAAACGTTGTGAACAGTCTACAGCTCGCAATTTCGGAGATATCTCGATGAAATTTGATAAAAATTATTATTTTGGCTTAAGGATGAAGCCTTTTGAAATTTATCATATTCGGTTCAATATTTTAGGTACCTTCCATATAAGCGAAGACAAGTTAGTCTTATAGTATTCTAAAACGATGTGCCAAAATATGCTAGGATCTGTTCATTATTTCCCATAGGCCTCGTACAAACCCCATTCCAAATATCACTTTTAAAGGCAAAAATCACACCTATACATTGTTACTGTAATAATAATTGGTCAAATTGTGATAAATATAAGCAAACATCGATGTAGAAAATTATACGAGGGTCGGTTCATAATTTCTTGTAGCCTTCATTAAGCCCCTCAGAAATCTTTTTTGAAACGCATTAATTTAACATAAATTTAAGTGTCACAATAATGTACTACACAGTTCAAAATAAATCGGAAAATCAAATAATTCGAGGGTCGTTTATTAATTTTTCGTAACCATCATTTCTAACCGACGATGTGGCGTAGGGTATTAGATAATCGGACTTGATCAACCTTACATTCTTACTTGTTTTGTATTACAACGGTCCTTAAGAAATGTAAACAACATTCAAAATATTTGAATTTGTTCAACAACTACTTGACTTGACTGGCAACGACATACTTGCTTTTAATTGCAACCCTGTTACAACTGTCAACAAACACTACGTAATTTAGCAACTGTATGTATGGAAATATATACCAAACACATTTCAGAGAAGAAACAAATAAAACGAAAATATTGCAAATTATTAAAACAAATTTTGAATTTTTACGCATTAATATATAATAATAAATAATGGTGGATTTGGATAGTGTTGAAACTTCTAAACCGCCTCCTGTGGCGGTAGATGAAACAGTCGAAGAATTACCTAACAACGATAAAAAACATCAATTATGTCGACTTTGTTTACAGACAGAAGATTTAGTAGAATCTGATAAAGTAGTGGACATTTATGAAGAACCAGGTGTTGATGAAAAGGGTGATAAAGTTAAAGCAGTAGAGGAGCTGCTCTATGAGTTGTTTAATATCAAGGTATGTATTTTGCTTTACCAAAGGAACCATCAATGTAACAATTGTTTTTTTTAGTATGACAAAACTTGCACAAATCTGCCGCATATTATTTGTCATCGTTGTTGGGATATGGTACAGGCTTTTAATAGCTTTCGCTGTTTAGTTCAACATTGTGAAGAATTGTTGCAAAAACGTTTAAAACTTTTGCAAACAAATGCTTTTGTTTCGGATAATGAAGAAAATAGACCTGGTTTAAATGGTAATCCTGGCGTATTTGTGCCGGATGACGATTGTGAAATTGAAGAAGTAAATCCTGAGCAAGATTTTGAAAGTTCAGAAGATGATTTTTCAATGGAATCCGATTCTGAGCCGGAAGAAAATGTTATGCCGGTAAAGGTGAATGAACCAATTTTACCTGCAAATGTTAATGCATCAAATGTCAAAAATATTGTCAAAAAGCCTCCTAGTTTGGTCACTCCAATTAGTAGTTTAGGAGATCCGCCAAATATCAGTGATTTTAATGCACCCAAAGAAATGCCATCAGCTAATATGTTAATGGAACATATGAATTTGGAGTTTACAATAAAAAATACCTACTCGTGTCAGTACTGCGATATGTCTTTTACCACACAAAACGATTGTGCTGATCATGAATCCCGCCATGATCCAGATGCCCCTTATGTTTGCAATTTCTGTCCAATGCGATGTACCAGTCGCCAGGCCCTGATTGGCCACATTAAGGAAGTTCATGATCCTGAAAGACCCTATGTGTGTGCTCTTTGCAATAAAGGCTTTTGTAGACGATCTGATCTAAAGAAACACGCTATAGTGCATACAGGCGTGAGGCCGTTTGTCTGTCCTATTTGTGCTAAAAGTTTTTCACGTAATACAAATCTTACCAAACATATGCGTATACATAGCAGTATTAAGCCCTTTGTTTGTAAACAATGTCCGCGTTCGTTTACTACTGCTCCTGAATTAATGCGTCATATACGTACTCATTCGGAAGGAAGAACTTTTAAATGTTCCAAATGTTCAGCAACATTTCCACGTAAAGATAAGCTTCAAGCTCACGAACAGTCACATTATCGTAAAGAATCAGAATTTCTATTGAATCAAGCTAAACAGCCGGGACAACCAAATATACCCCTACCACCTCAACCCATGGAAACTATGGAGAATATGGTAGTACCGATTAATCCATATGCTAATGCAGATATGAACCATGCAAGATCGGTGGAAGATATGCAGCGTTCATTATATGCTACCAATCAATTTAAGCCCGCTAATCCACCCATATTTCAACAAAGCAAACCTGCTCCACCCGCAAAATCTTCGCATGGCCGCATACATACCTGTGATATATGCAGCAAATCCTTTACCCGAGAACGTGATCTCCATCGTCATCAGGCTTTGCATTTAGATACGCTTTTCACATGCAAACAGTGTGGACTTGGTTTTAGTCGTCGAGAGAAATTGACTCGTCACGAGTTGGAACAACATGGTCCCCAATATCCTTGTGAGATATGTCGCATAACATTCCATAAACGTGAGGAATTAGAAATGCATTTAAAAATGCATGAACTGCAACAAAATGCCGCTTTATCAGCCCATCAAGCTGTTTTAAATGCTGCAGGTGTTGTTCATGCACCCATGGAATTACAACAAATTCATCATCATTTAGTGCCGCAGACAATGCAACAAGTGCAACCGCCACCACTACCACCAGTTCCTGCAATGGCTCCACAACGACCTTCAGCGGCTGATTTGTCATTCTATAGTAACATGGTGCCAACCATGAATTTGGGATTTTACAGTGAGACACGACCGGAAGATCGTAATGGTATTTAGGTTTTGGAATTTGTTAATCTTGCTACGTTTTAAGTTTTATATAAATAATAATACAGAATGAAATTTTAATAAAAATGTTTGGTATTTAAAATAAAGATTTCATTCATTTTTAATGCATAAAATTTTTGTTTTGAAATAAGCAATTTTTATACTACTGCATTATCACATACTGCATTACCAATATATCGTAATACGTTAATATTGAACACAGTTGCACAAGTCGGTTGTTGTAATAGCTGGGGTGTATCCGATAGTTTTCTTCGGGAAAGTACGTTCATTTGATACTGTTGCTGAGTTGACAATCTTTGTCTGAGAATGACACTTGTCGTTCCGGAACGGAGATCCAATTGTCGTAGGTACGAAACAGGTAGGTAGGGAAAAGTGGTGGTCTATATATAAATTTCAGAAAATGTGAGAAAGGGGTATTTCGGTTGAATCGCGTACTGTTGGACACAGTACTGTCGGACCTAAAAGATCTCATAGTTCGTGTATAAGCCATTCATTTTTGTGTGTATAATTCATTTTATTTCCTTTGGTAAGTTTCCGAACACCGTAATTCGTTTAAAGGAATATGCATCAGTGTATACTTTGATAATTACTCCTCTTCAAATTCAAACAATATTTTTGGACCCAAATAGTGCGTAGGTCAATTTCTCCGACCAGGACCCACTTGAAACATGTCATTCTTCAAATCAATCAAAAAACAATCAAGAATGTCAGTATGAACGTTTTAGGACCACTGTATCGAAGTAATGGTACAGAATACAAATTTTCACTATTATCATTTACGTTTCTGTATGTTCTGAACAGTAAATTGGAATCCTCAGCTACGGTTCTAATATTCTGAAGTAGCCGTTTAGCACTTGAAGTTATAATTCCATTTAATTCTTCATATGAGTGTTTTTTTGATAGAGATAGCGTACTATTAAAAGCCACTACTTCTTAACTTAAAATCATATTTCATCGGTAAAAAAACATAACAATATAACAGTTACGATTAAATAAAAAGAGAAAGAGCGTAACTACGTCTTCACTGAATGTATCACTGACATTCTCTCTCTTCCTCTTCATTTTCTCTCTGTTGTGCTTTTTTCGGTTTGTTTATTTATAAATTTCCTACTCAGAATACTAAAACTTAATGTGTCACTCGTTTGAAATGTTAAACACGAGATGTAAAACTTAAATACAGTTATACTATTGCATACCATACAGTTGTGATAGTGACAAAATTAAGTTTTTTCGTGGAAATTATTTAAAACTTATTTTATTTTTTCTTATTTTAAATAATGGATAATTATAAATATATTAAGACTGGAAATTTTTATATTTGATGTAAATTTTAAACAAGTAAGAATGTCCTCCACCAAAAGCCATAAAATTATTTTTTGCTATACATTTTTTTCTACTAAGCCGATTTTGATTTGATGCAGGTATATACATATATAAATTATGGGTTTTTAGATGATTCCTTTTTTGCGTTACACACGGAATTACAATGTTAATATACCCTCTTCATCGCTTGTTATAGTGGAGGTTATAAACAAACTTATTAGGTCTTCAACTATTTTAAAGATTTTCTAAAAATTTCAGATCTTTTAATGGTGAAGGATATAGATCGAAAATGTACATGATGTTGAGAAGGCTTAAAATTTAAATAGTTTGATATAATCAAATATCGATTTTCTCAAAATTTCAAATCTTTTAATGAAGAAGTATATAGCTGGAATAGATTCTCAAGATGTTGTTGATTGAAAAATTTTGCCTAATATTTCCATAATTTAGTTTTATATATGTGATGCGTTGACAAGTAGTGCAATAGGCTCATAAGGGAAAGTTGTCCATTCGTATTATTTCCTCATTAGGTAAGATTTCAATTACAGTCTGTTGCTTTTATGACAGCCTAACTTGGGTTAAAAATTTTAATAAAAAACGTGTGTTAAGAATTTTTCAATCTCACTCCTTACAATAATCGTTTATGGATGAGAAATAAAGTTTTGAATTAAGAACTCTTGAGCATTTACATTAATGACAAAATGTTTGATGTGCAATAATGTGACTGCTCTGTAATGGAAATGGAGAAGAGCTTTAAAAAGGAATCAGTATATATTCACTTTTTTGTTTTTATTAATAAATCTAGAATACAGTGTTTGTTGTGATGATACGGTGTATAAGTAATAATTGTGGTGGTTTTGTTTTGTTATTATATTTCTTCTATTTCTTCTACAAAGATTAGTGTATAATAAAAGAGACAGACATGCTCTTTTAGATTGTGAGTTTAATTGAATTTAATTCAGTTTCTTACTGACATTTGGTCCAACACCACTCGCTTGTTGGTGGTGTGTTGTTGTTTGTTGTCTATTTTAACTATTAAAAATCAAAACCACATATTCTATACAAACAACTGTCTGTTTATACCGTCAAATTGACAATTGACTGCGTTTTTTTTTCTTAAAAGCACAAAAACATTATATTTTTTTAAATAATATATTTTTGTAATTTTTATATATAAAAAAGAAGAATAAAAATATGGTCGAAGGCTGAGTGACCTTTTTCCCCCACACTCACACACACGCCCCTTTAGAGGAATCAAAAACCAAAGAGGCGTACATACCTACACGAATACGCGTTAAATAACTTAATATAATGAAAATAAGTAGAATAATTAAAAAATATATCATCACAAAAAAGTTCTTAAAAGTTTTGTTTTAAAAGTGAATTTAAAATTTTATTAATATTAAATAATAATTATTTTCAACAAATTAATAAATAAAAGTGTAATAAAAGAAAATATATTAGAAATTCTAGTGAAAAAATTTGTTTTTGCAAGAAAAGTGATACTATTTCTTTTATATAGTATGTATATGAAAAATAAACAAGTAAGAATGTTTGACCGACTATAATACCCTACACCACAATGTTGGTTATAAATGTGAAACTAACATTTATATGAAATTATGCGTTTTAAAATGATTCTTGTGAGGTGTTAAATGAAAGCTACATGAAATAATGGACCGATCCCAGTATACTTTTCCACATCGATATTTATTTATAATTATCTTAATTTGAACAACTATTATTACAATACTAATGGATATGTGAGATTTATGCCCCTCAAAGGGGTTTCGTATGAGACATATGAGAATAAACCGATTCTCGCCTTATTTGGTGCATCGGTTTAAGATATTATAAGTCTTATTTCAGTAAAATATCGTTAAAATCCCGTTTTATTTACGACTTAAAACTTAAAACCTCATTCCGAAAGGGCCTTTGAATGGGAGGTACCAAAAATATTGGGCAATTTCAACAGGATTCGTCTTTTTATGTTAATAAAAGTGCAAAGTGTACCAATTTTTATCAAAATATGTCAAAAAACTGCGACCTGTAGAGTGTTCACCACGTTTAAATGACAGCTAGCCAAACGGACAGACATAGGAACGAACGGACGTACATCATTAAATCGTTATTTTTCTGCACATCAGCACAAACGCATAGTAACTCAAACAACTAACGGTGGTGTAGGGTATAAAAATAATAAAGCAAAACATTTCCAATAATATAGAAAATATTATAACAAAAGAAAAGAAAATAATAAATAATTCCATTCTTAATAAATTTATAAATTTAAATTTATAAAAATAAAATTCGCACAAAAAATAATTCCCTTCTTTTTCCTGTGAAAAAAAAACAACAACAAATTTAATAAAAGTGAAAAATTATGTACATGTAACTTCAGCAAAAATATCGCCAGCAACAACAAACAACAAAAAATCAACAATAAATTAAACCACAACAATAACAACTAATATTATAAACGAAACAACCAACAAACAACAACACATGATTAACATACAGATTTACAACAATAAACATATTTACATTTACACTACATAAAAAAAACAAAAACAAAACAAATTATTTAAATAA
Source organism: Cochliomyia hominivorax (assembly GCA_004302925.2). Taxonomy (NCBI): domain Eukaryota; kingdom Metazoa; phylum Arthropoda; class Insecta; order Diptera; family Calliphoridae; genus Cochliomyia; species Cochliomyia hominivorax. The sequence goes on along the minus strand of PYHX02000158.1, from coordinate 68,567,785 downwards.
AAACAACATTACACTTTTCACAAACAAACAAATAAATATATACACACACATCCACACACACATCTATATTTAGGAAATTTACATAAATTTTTTATTACAAAAAACCAACCCGCAGCAATAAAAATAAATTTCTTTGGTTTTTTATTTTGTTATTATTCCAAAAAAAGGATATTAAACATTTAATTAAAAATCCAAAACACCAGGTGAGTGAAAATATATTCCTTTATTTATATATAAACAATATTTATTGTTTGTATGTCTGTATGTGTATGTGTGTGTGTTTACTCACCACCAATAATAAGAAATTTTAATTAGTTTGAAATACAAATTTCTGAAAATAAATATCCTTTCATTAAAGGGAATGTTACATAACAAATATTAAGAAAAAGAAAGCATTGTAGATCCAATATTACGTTTTAGACATTATTCCATTTAAGTGAATTCCTGTATATATTATTCAAAAGTGTTTCAGATTGCAGATTTTGTTAGAGGATACTAAGTTTGCTTTGAAGGGCTTGTAAGGAAAATGTTTCTATTATGTTCACGAATTTCCTTTACTTCTACATTGTAGCCTACGCCCTGACGCAGTCCCGAAAATTATTGGTCTCGTAAAATTTATTAAAAAACATAATTTTATACCATTTTATGAGGCATATAAGAAGTTATGGAACAATTTGGTACTGCATTATTCTAGTTGGTTGTAATAATCTTAAATATATGAAATACTAACTTCTACCCAGAGCGCTTTGCTGCAGAATCGTGATATGCATAAAAATACATACAATGGCGATTTGGCGAAGTTGGAATATTTTCGCCGTAATAGTTTTTCAAATATTCCATTATTAATATTTGCTTTGAACAAAAGATTTAAAGCAATCCTTTCCGATATAAATTTGGAAACTAGTGTTCTTTGGTAAAGTAAAATGAGATACTTTCATTTTACTTTGTGTGGGGGATCCTCTTCTACTGCATTGTGTCCAGTAAAACAATTCCTTGGGATAATAATTGAGGTTAAATATTAATACTTTCAATTCAAAAGTTCTTTAAACATTCGATAATTTTTATTTTATATGTAAGGGGCTACCACTCCCTTGGTCCTTTCCGTCATGCATTTTGTTCAATAAAACTATTCTTTACGAAAATAATTGAGTTGAAATCTTGTCATTATACTCAAATCTGAAGCAATTTTATCTCTTATAGTTTAAGAGATATTAAGATTCAAAAAAATAAAATGTTTCATTTTGATCGAAGTTTTTATGCAATTTCTTAAAATAACTTCGTCCAAACCTTGGCTATTTTCAATTTCATTTTGAAATTGTGAAATTTCATTTAAAGCGGTATAGCCGTTCAGAAGTTACAGACTTATATCCTTTAAATTTTTCATAGAAAATAGGCTGCAGTGTAGTGATTGGAGAATCGGTTTCGATTATGGTTTAAAATCGATTCTTTGTACCAAAAAAAAACATTATTTTCTAATCGATTTTATCCTGTCAAATTTATACTGAAATAATGTATTTTTTTAATCCGGCATTGAAGTGATACTTTTGAACGTATTAGGTTATCAATAATTTCAGAAACCTTTTCACTTTACAAGTAATGTACCTCTATTCCAATGAGGTTATAGATTTTACAAAATCAAAAAGTATTTATACTTTATGAGCTTTTAAATAATTTTTTTTAGATTTTACACATGTAATGGTAAATTTATTACACACTCGTACACACATTCGCAAAGGATGATATAAATTTACTCATTGCATGATACATGTACATATATCTCGAAATTAATTTCACGAAATGAAATCCATGTTAAATAATAATATTAAGATGCTTAACAATTTTTAATTAAGTTAATTTACTAAATATGTTTTCTTAATGTCACATTAAAATTGAAATTCTTTAAATTAATTGTAAATGGCGACGCTTTATTGTGACAAAACGTTATCATTGCTTTGACATCCTAATATCTTCCCATAACCTGTCATATACTTCACGCAATTCTTTAAATAACAAGGGGGTTGTATATCCTATTTAATTTTAATTTATTTTTCTTAGTATAAATTAATTATTTTGAAAGGCTGTTTATGTTTCCAACATAATTAATTTGTCTTTTTTTAGAATTACATGCACATCTGTTGTCATACACCCTCACTATATATATAGTCCATAGGTATATGTATGTGTATTTGTATTTTAAACTAAAATTGAAAGCGTTTCTTCTATTTTTTTAAATACTGTAGACAAAATAAACTAATTTTGTGATATATTAATTTAACTTTCTTCAAAAACTTTATATTACAAAAATAGTTATTTGTTATAAATAAACTTATGTAGTGATAATTATATTGATTTTGTTTATACCTACAGATAAAATAAAGGATAATGAATTTAGGTCAAATATAAAAAGAAGGAACACAATATTTAATTCCTTTTCTTTGTGTCCTTTATTTTTATAGGATATAATTTTATTTAGTTTGGATTTAAATTTTATATAATAAAATAATATTTTGAAACATCTTTGACAGTTGTTTTAAATGATTTTGACAGTTGACATATGTTAATATTAAAATCTGTCAGTACAACTTTTTTGAAAAATCATTAAAGCATAAAATGTAATAAAAAAATAGTTTAGTTGGTCAAGGTCGCCATGTTTAAGCTTTAATATTATAATGACTGCAGAATAATGCCTTTTGTTTAAATATCATATGTGATTATGTGTTATGAAATATTTAAATCCTATTTCACCACAGAATCAGTACTGAATTCTCTATTTGGTCTATTGACCAAAAAGGTTTGAATATATGGCGCAATCGGTTCTGATACACCTTATAGAACCATGGCCCTGGATTATTTTCAATTCTAGATTCGGAGCAGCATTGCCAGAAAGTGTTGCTCCGAGACAAAAAACATAATTTTTTATTATACGATTACAGCCCTTGATTGATAAATTCGGTGCTATGAATCGGCTGTAGTGGTAACTTTAGATGATACGTAATGGAGAAATATTTAGAGTTGTCAAAATTCAGCCTAAAGAACGATAATGGGATATACTCAAATATCTTCAATGCAACATCTATATGAGAAGACGAAAATCGTTCTGGTCAAGGAACATAATGAAATGTTAAGTAAACACTTTCTTATTGGATCAATATATCATATATGAAGTCTTCCCCAAGGCATGTTAGAAATATTTCCGAATGTATAAACAGAGCATACACAGATATGTGCAAGATCCTTTTATTCGGAATTCGTATATAGCAGCTTTGTATGACATTCACAGAAACGCTAAATTCCACGATTTCAATTTACCGTATAAATGTCGGCCATCCGCTTACCACGCGAGATCTACAAGAATAGTTCTAGTGCAACGAAGATTGGAATGGAACAATAAGCTTTACATAACCTGGTTTCGTATTGACCGCGTCGTCCCTAACATATGTCATGGCCAAAGACCACATGATACACGACATTTGTTTAACTACAAAGCCAATCCTACTTCTCTTAGTGCAGGAGATCTATAGACTTTTCCTATAGAGGCGACACAATTTCTTGGCCTGGAGTTAAACCAGAATGTGAATCACAACAAATAACTAACTTGATTTACAAAAATATCAACAACATTTATCATTTGATTAGAACTTACAATATCCATATTAAAAATAGTACAAATAATATGGAGATAAATATTCCATATTATGAGCAAGCTTAAGAAGCTTTGGCATGTCAAGGTGCATTTGAGTCTCACGGAGACATACTCTGAGGTATTGAAATCAGACCCTGTCTCCTTTATTCTGGGAATGCGAGAATCTGGGAATTGAGCTAATCAAATGAGTTATAATAAATATACCGAAGGCGATCTCTCAGAAATACGAGATAAAATCTCAGATAACTGTCTGAAGGATCTTTGACAGGATAACTTTAATTTTAAGTTAGGAATAAACAGAATACAAATCAAACAGAATTTGCATCTTTGTACAGATATCTGTAGCGGCATTCTCCGGCGACTCAAATACAATGGAATGGTATATACGAAATCCCTCTTAAACTTATTCGACACAAAAGTTTAATCTTCTCTTTGGTAAAGAAGTGAAACTTGGAATGCTTTCACTAGTGACATACAAATGGTCCAAACAGCTGTGTTTGTATTAACTCCTACTGGGAAATAAGAGGCCAAAAAGTCCTAGTGGCTAAAATAATTCTTTTGTTTGTGTCAATAAAAATGATATCTTCAAATAATAGTGATGCTGATGACGAAATATACACAGTTGTAAATTGAAACTATATGGAGTTGCCTGAATATATGCTACACTTTTTTGCTCTTGTACAAAGCCAATTCTTGTTTAAGGATCTGAAACATTTTCTTAACCTCCGTGCAGTAGATTTAATTAAGAAATCACTCGTATACTTCATAAAGTTGCAAATTTATCAAAGTCTTAAATCATATCATTTTTGAATTTGTCGAAATTTGTCAAATTCCATCAACTTACTAAACATTCCAATTGTAGGGTATGTCAAATGGTATTTGGTTCTCTGTGTACATTATTATCGTTATTACCCTCTAATAAAAAGTTATTATATATAATTTAATATTTTTTGTGTGCTTAAAATGAATCAAAGACATTCCAACACTTTTCCTTTGACATAACACCATAACACATTTTTTACTTAGATTTACACAATTTTTTTTCCTTGCAAATGTTTATAAAGGATTCTTTTATTTTACCTTCTTCTACGTTTCATACTCTCTTCATTATTATCTCTAACTCTCCTTTGAAGCATATCCTAGTTTTTCTTTTTGTTTATCTTTTACATTTTCCACTAACGGTTATGGTGGCTAATGAGAGAGTGAGAGCAAATACTAGTATAAGAGAGTGATTTTCAATTGTTGTCATTTTGAATGGAGGAGTTTGCGCATTAGAAATAAAAATAACTTTATTTATTGTGTAATGCATTTATTTATAAATTCTGTTATATGGTTTTGTTGTTGTCATGTTAACCGGCATGTAAACATGTTATTCTTAACATGAACAGACGAGGGATGATATAAAATTAAGTATTAATGCCCACTTTATAGGGAATGTATGAGAATCTCTTTAATAAAATTGCATATGCAGATACAATAATATTATTAACAACAAATATGGTATTTCTGAAGGTAGAAGTCATTAACGACTTTTATCCTAACGAATTTTGCGGGTGCGTTTGATAACCTTCTTTTATTTGTGTAAAATGACAACTGAATGTTATCGATTGTAGAAAATTTTACAGTCAATATGCACCAACTCAAAAAGTTTTTAAACAATATGACATAGAAGACAAGATATTTGATATTATTATGGGAGTTTTAACACATCCCAGTATTTGTTCTTTCTATCTACAATAGATCGAGGCAGAATAGAGAAGGAAATGCATTTTGTACTCCCTGTATTTTTTCTCTTAGCTCCGAAGGTATAATGATTTTATCATTGTTTGGCAAGACTCCAAAGTTATTTTTACCGTAAAGATTGTATATAGTCTGGTTAAAAAATTAAAGTCGCGTCATGAGATGAAGAATGCAAGGTGTGAGTCACACAATTTACTAAAGTGCCATCGCTTCACAGTCATCGCTGTTTATTTATTACGGTATTTATTGTATTTTAGGATCTAAAATTTCATTCAAGAAATCTCAATCAGGGTGCGACGAAAAATCGGTCAATTATGGGAACTTATCGTAGTCCGTAATACAGCATTTTAGGACTGTGTTGACTTTTAATTTTCGCATTAAAAACGTTTATTACTGAACCATCTATTGGTAAATAACTGGATCGTAGTTCTGATAACTTTATGATGACAGGTCTCACCTTAGTCATCCACATGCCGAATTTGTACTTATTTTTTAACATTTTACCCTAAAATGGCTATATTGCGTAAATCGTATATACTGGAAACTAGAACATTGTACTACTGATAAGTAGCAATCCGAGAAATTAGCGCTTAATTCAATATTTTTGTGTGTTTTTTATATATATAAAATGAAAAAAAACATGCTATCAACTCTTTGCCATAAATTAGCACAATTTATTATCAGTTTATGGAAAATATTTCTAATCTTAATAAAATAAGAAAATAGACATAATGATGGTGAACGTGTGTACACTGTCCCCAATAAAGCAATTTTTATCAATACAATAAGTTTACAATAAAATAGAGTAAATGAAAATTAACGCTAATTAAAATTAGGCGACTCATGCTTGTTACTCATATTAATTAAATAATATTATAATATGTGGATACTTAAAAGAAATGCTGCCACACTTATGCTTCTTCTGCATAAACAGCAGCTTTATACAAAATTCCTAAAAATGACCCCCATGCTTTTAGGCAAAGAAATTTTTAAATATTTAGAAATTAGTAAAATCTGAAACTAAATCATATAATTACTTTTATCTTAATAAAATTAGTGAAAATTAAAATATATAATTCTGAATACATAAACACTACGTTAATTTCCATTTTTACATTTCACTTAAATCAAATCCCTTCATCTGGCATCATTCTTAATATATAAATAAAAATAATTCTATAGACATACGACTTTATTTGTTCCCACAACTTAAAGTATTTTAATCATACGATGCATTTGCAATCGTGTGATGTTGATTTATAGAAATTACGAAGTTCAAGTTCATTATACTATGACAAGGAATATAAATAACCGAAACCGATAGGCAGACAGAAGTTTATACGTGCGACAGCGCAGCTATAAATAAATTCATTCACAAAATTACTTTCAAGTTGTTAGTAAATTATAGAGCTACAAATTACCATTTAACTTATTTAATTTTTAATTTAGGAACGCTCATGACTAATTAAGGTTTCGAAACGTTAATACTTGAAGTACTATATATGTAACTACTTATCTTATAGCAAAAGTGTAAATAATAAAGAATGCTATCTTTGGATCTTAAATGTCCGTAGCAATAAAATGTTTCGACTAAAGAACAACCTTAGTCTGGTACTTACGACCAGGTCACCCTTAGTCGGGACTAAAGGCACACACTTTAGTCTGGGTTAAAGGTCACACACTCTAGTCTCGACTAAAGGTCACACACTTTAGTCTCGACTAAAGGTCACACACTTTAGTCTCGACTAAAGGTCACACACTTTAGTCTCGACTAAAGGTCCACACTTTAGTCTCGACTAAAGGTCACACACTTTAGTCTCGACTAAAGGTCCACACTTTAGTCTCGACTAAAGGTCACACACTTTAGTCTCGACTAAAGGTCACACACTTTAGTCTCGACTAAAGGTCACACACTTTAGTCTCGACTAAAGGTCACACACTTTAGTCTCGACTAAAGGTCACACACTTTAGTCTCGACTAAAGGTCACACACTTTAGTCTCGACTAAAGGTCACACACTTTAGTCTCGACTAAAGGTCACACACTTTAGTCTCGACTAAAGGTCACACACTTTAGTCTCGACTAAAGGTCACACACTTTAGTCTCGACTAAAGGTCACACACTTTAGTCTCGACTAAAGGTCACACACTTTAGTCTCGACTAAAGGTCACACACTTTAGTCTCGACTAAAGGTCACACACTTTAGTCTCGACTAAAGGTCACACACTTTAGTCTCGACTAAAGGTCACACCACTTTAGTCTCGACTAAAGGTCACACACTTTAGTCTCGACTAAAGGTCACACTTTAGTCTCGACTAAAGGTCACACTTTAGTCTCGACTAAAGGTCACTTTAGTCTCGACTAAAGGTCACACTTTAGTCTCGACTAAAGGTCACACTTTAGTCTCGACTAAAGGTCACACTTTAGTCTCGACTAAAGGTCACACTTTAGTCTCGACTAAAGGTCACACTTTAGTCTCGACTAAAGGTCACACTTTAGTCTCGACTAAAGGTCACACTTTAGTCTCGACTAAAGGTCACACTTTAGTCTCGACTAAAGGTTACACTTTAGTCTGTCCATATTTGCAACCTGTTAGAGATTGCTGCGAACTGTTGTCAAAGAAGCGCATTCGCAAGCCCCTTATTGCAAAACTGTTGCAGAAAATTGAGGAAAAGATGAGTAGTTGAGTATGAATGATTTATTCAATCTGAACTATATCATTCTAGTAATCAACACTATATCATTGTAGATGAACACTTCGGGATATTAAAATAATTAAAACGATGCAAATTTGTGGTATCTGAATATTAATTATTTGCATGACCTGAGAATGCGAACTTTGGGACTCTGTGGAGCGGCCCTTTAAGGTTCATAATGTTTAAACTTTTACTAAGCGTTACATCTTATATTGAATTGACTACATACAATCGACCAGTCTAACAATTAAAGTCTAATTTCATAGAGTTTAATTTGTTTAAGGCAATAGGTCCCTTAATGGTGCAGCTCATTAAAAAGTCGAGTTTGACTAACAATTGATTTTCTACTTATTTAAGATAAAATTCACATGTGTTAAAAGTGTTAATAGACATTTATTAGAGTCCATTCAAAAAATAATTACTACTATAGATTTATGATGGAGTGTTAAAATTTTATATAGAATTCCGCAGTAAATTGCATGAGAAATAATGTAAAATTAAATTAATATTATTAAGTTTATTATAAATTATAATTTATAGATTTATTATAGATTATAATAAAAAGTGGCGATCCAGCTGTGGTATTTGGGGATACAAATAGAATATTTGTGTTTTTTAATCTTCTTTCGGGTGGGACAACAGTTTTATTTAAGAATACTGTTTTTAATTTTTCAAAAATTATTTTATAATATTTTATAAGATTTGTATACAGCGTAAAGCATAAGTCTAGGTACCCTAATTTGAGTATAAAATTTTTTTGAATTTTAGGGAAAATAAATAAATGTTAATATTTTCAATCAAAAAAAATTTAAAATAATGTAAACTTTTTTGTAACTCTATATTAGGGCTCCGCAAAAGTGTAGGTACTGTAAAAAATTAAAAAAAATAAATTTAAAATGTTATTACAAATACGATAAGTAGGGCATCCCATAAGATTAAATAATTAATTTAAATGATTTGGCACTGAATTTACAAGTTTTTTTGTTTAATTTGATGAAATTTGCTGCCGTGCACTCAAAAACAAGTCTTTCAATTATTTTTTGTTAGACATTTTGGTGGCTGTCCAAATTATTGGGATATTGTGGAGGATTATTATGAGCGGTAATATGTTGGAAGTAATAATCATTAAAATCCTAATTATTCGTCACTTTTGTTAAAGTTGTTAGATACCGTCTTGTTCTTTATTTCCTTAATAAGTTCCAAATTGCCTTCACCTTGTGCTGGCATTCATCTCCATACCATTATATCACCAAATGTTCGCTTTACTATTTTACGGGTGTTCTTTGGTTTAAGAGCTTCATTATGTCTCTACATGTTAATGATAATTAATTTTTCTATTTCTTACACTATTGTAGAGTTTCGCGCATACTGTGCGAGCATTCTCATCTTGTGTTATTTATTATGAGGGAACCTTTTGTAGTGCAAAATATAGAAATTGATCATTTTTAATTATTGATACTATTTGTTTGTTCTTCTCTAATAGCTAATTGTTTCAGACATCCAAATTCTGATTTATTTATTTAGGGTGTACCTACACTTTTGTAGTGGTATATAGGAAAAGTTGTCCAAAATTCATTTTATTTTGTTGAATAAATAAGAAATAAATTAATAAAATATTTATATTTAAAAATATTCAATATAAAATTAAAAAAAATGTTTACTCAAATAAAGGTACCTAGACTTATGCTTCACACTGTATGTATTAATATAATCAATATTTTAATAATTTCCCTGTATTAACTCATAAATATGATAATGCAATTTTAAATATTTTTTATAACTTTTTTTGGTATAATAATCTTATCTAATGTGATTAGGGTTTCTCTTTTTCTGGGGTTTTTTTGGTTCCGGGAATTTAAGAAAACCATTTTCCGGGAAAAATTGGAATATCATATATTTTATAAAAGTAATATTTTAATAGTTTTCTAAAGAAAAAACTTAAATTGTATTAAAATTAAGTATATTTAGCTCTGCCGAATCTTAAATATCTTCCAGTCAAATGTGAATCGATATTCTTGAAAATCAGAGTCAAAGATATTATTTTCTGATTTTATTCAAATAATTATAATAATAATTCTAAGTAATTTAATGAATTATTTTCTCATATGGGAGCCATATTGAATATGGATTGATGTTCTTAAAATTGAAATTTACGCCAAGTCCAAAGTTATTTCAACCGAATTCTATTGAAATACTTATATTTAAGAATTTAATAAATATATAAAGAGAATTATAAATGTGATTTAGTCTAGTAAATGCCAATATTGATGAAATTATTCCACAGTAAAGAGTTTTTAAGCAAACTCTCTATTCCGAAATGAGGTCTAATTGTTCTAAGCGTGTTTTTATTTAAAAATAAGATTTCTTAGAATTCTTAGTTGATACTTTCTGGAGTTACACGCGAATGCATATACCTTCTTCATAAATACCCGATAGATATTTCCCGGGATTTACAGAAATGAACGTTTTTGACATGGAGAAACCCTAAAATGTGACCTAAGTATTCCTATTTAATCTTATACTTATAATAGTTAACTGTATTATGTACAAAGTATTTTTATTATTTCTTTTTTCTTTTAAAAAAATATAATATTAATTTGCAAATATCCAATTTCCGTCAAATGTATACTTAGATAAATATCTATTTTCATTATAGTTCATATTAAAATGTTAAAATTGCAGTGTATTTGTTGTTAAATGTAAAAAAAAAACATATGATCATAAATAAATATTTGCTATTAATAATTAAATTTCTTTTATTTAATTTATTTCTGTTTACATATCTACAAGTAAATAAATTTTTGTCGCAAAGTTCAACGATTTTAATCCGTTGAAATACACTTAGAAAAAATAGCAAATAAAAATCAGAAATAAAATTGTAAGTGGTAGTGTTGCTTTCGGCGTAAATTTTGTTCATACTCTAGAATGTCTATATTAGATAGGAAAATATTAAATTTACTCTCATCTCAGAAGGCCACCTGATTCCAGAAACTACATGGCTCATTTTCAAATTCCTTTAAATAACACATTCTCTTCTTCCGATTAATAGCAGATAACTATTATATTCCTTCGGCTATTCTTGAATAGTAACCAGCATTGTGTGGCAAATCTCCGAAAAGTTTTAGGAAGCTGTCATTTTTGGATGAACTTTAACCTTTCATACTATTTTGTTAATCATCGTGAACGGCCCCTACGTTTCATCCTTAAAACATTATAACACAGTGTTAGCAAATTGATTTTTGAGGAAATCATCTATAAGTCTTTAGTGGCATCTTAATTAGAGTTCAAGTCCCTATATAGTCAGGGCGTAGACGGTTATGAATTGAGACAAAAGTTAGTTAGTCCTTTAAAATATATGTTTTTAGTGTAGTTTATTTCTTATTATATTAATTTGAAGTTTTAAATTATGCTTAAATTATGCTTAATATATAGCTGTATATGTGAGGTAAAGTTCCAACAAGTATTTTCTGCCAGACGGCTCTTAAAATAAAATAGTGATCATTTAAATGAAAAAAGGTAATTTTTTAACATGATTTATACGGATTGAGATTTTGGATGTTTTCGTATCGGAATCGAATTTTTAACACCCGATCAATTCAGAAATTAAATAAAGCTAAATCGACTGATTTGATGTAAGAAAATATATAATTTATGTGGAAATAAATGAGTACTTCTTGGTCTTATAAAGGAAATGATATAGTTAATATAACCTTTCTGTAATGTGCGATAATTCTTTTACTTTGATCAACATGAATATTACGTTCAGTTAAAAATTTAAAGTCAATTCGTGTGTTAAAAAGTTTTTCACTCTCATTCCTTACGTTTTTATTACATTTTAATTACAAATGTTTAAAATATTATTGAAGTAATATAAAGTTCTTAATGAGATTTTTAAACCCTACATTTGATCTCATTTATATTCATTTACAAAAATATTAATTATGGACTCACTTCTTGAACAAAATTGTGGTAATTAAAAAATGTTTTCATAAATTGTGGAGAATTGGTTAATTTTTCAAAATTTTAAGTGATTTTAAATGTAGGATTACTACAGTGGAATCGGGTTACAGTGAACACTATTTAATATGAAGTACTGGATACTACGAGCGCAGAAATTGTTAAATTGGAGACTTTAAAAAGATTCCTTCAAATGAATTTTTGAAAGAATAAACATCCAAAAATGCTACTAACATTCCTATGTTGCCTTGGAAAGAATTATCGCCATACATGATAAAGAAGTATTGGGTCCCTCAACTAAGTGGTGGTGTAATTGCAGAAAATATTAAAGGCGAAGAAGAAAATATGCCTTAAAATTTATTGGACATACACGTAAAGAACCACACCGAGGAAGTAGTAAACGACATTTTGGATATGTTAGAAGATATGAATTCCGACATAAGTTTTTTAACAATAATTTCACAACACTGCTGATGCTAAATTATTTTCTTAAATAGGCGGCATATACTGCGAAGGACATCCGAGTATGGAACAATACAATATAGAATCTATTATTACCGATATAAATAGAGACAATCTTAGTATTTGCACAGATAAAGATAATAATAACGTTGAGAATCTATTGGAAAACGAAAATATTTGAGTCCCTCAAGCAGTGATAAAGCGATTGTGTTGACTGAGTACAATACTAATGTACTAACCTAATTTAATTGATTTTTTTTAATAATTTTTTTTAACCTAATTTAATTAATTTCCAACTATTCCATTATCCACAATGTCTTATGTGACATCTCCGCTTATACCAGCAACTTGGTTTTAATCATTGAATTTATAAAATTCATAGTCTGATTCAGATTTGTAAATATATACAAAATCAAGCTTTTTATAAACACTTTCTTTAAATTCTTCATTATTTCTTTAAGTGTACGTTCTAACACAAACAACACCACAAACATATTAATCGTTGATATAGTAATATAGTGATAAGAAACAAATTTTTTTTTTGTTTTGGTTTTCATTTCAACACCAAAGTTTCAGACAATTTCAAAAAAATCTCAACAGGTGGATTTTAGTATTGTTTAAACAGTCGATACATAATCTACAACAAACTTTACCCTGTAAGTCCCTTGAGAACATTAAATAAATAAAAAAAGAACAACAATTGTAACAACTAAACACAAAAGTGACATTTTAACAAATTGCGAAAATAATTTGTCAATTATTAATTCAGTGTTTCAAACAAAACGGAATTAAATGCAAAAACAAAATTAATCTAAATGATTAAATGATGATATTTAAATTAATCAATAATGAAATTGTTATAGTGTGTTTTTTTTCGAGGAAAAATAAAAAATATGATAAGGAGTGAAATAAAAAAATTCTTAACATACGTTTTTCATAAAAATTTCCAACTTTTACAATTTACCTTTTCGAGGAAAAATAAATAAAACATGTAAGAGCTATAATCGATCAAGCCCGACTATTTAATACTCTACACCACATTGTTGCATATTAGTGGTAGTTATCAAAAATTAATGACCGACCCCCGTATAAATATCTTATCTAATTTGTGTTTATGAGTGCAGTATATTATGGTACTAATATATATTTAAAATATGTGCGCTTTAAAAGGACATTTTCTTTGGGGATAATGCAGGACCAACCCTCGCAAAATTTTGTACATCATATTTGCTTATATTTATCTTAAATTTTATCACAATACCAACATATTTGTGAGATTTAAGCCTTTCAAAATGATATTTTTATGGGGGTTGTACAAAACCTATGAGAAATAATGGACCGATCCCCGTATAATTTGGCACTTTAGAATTTTATAAGATTTATTTGTGCCAAATTTCGTTAAAATAGCTTCACATTCAAGACTTTTGTGACCTTAAAACCCTATTCCGGGGGGCTAAGTAAAATAATGGAACCATCATCACCAAGTTTAATGGGCCAAAATAATGACACGCGCCAAGTTTCATTAAGATAACTCTAAAATTGCGACCTGTATTTTACTCACAAGGTTTATATGAACAGCCAGCCAGACGAAATGACGAAAATCGTTAAATTGGCTTAGAAAGTGACTCTGAGTGGATCGGTATACTCAAAAGTGATGGTAGCAATATTTTTTCTTTGTGTTGCAAACATAAACACAAATGCATTATACTACAATCACCTATGATGGTGTATAATATAAATGGTGATAAGGAGTGAGCTTAAAAGATTCTATTTTCGGACTTATTTTATAAATTATTTAGTGACCAGAGAAAAGTACCTTCTAAAGTTACTAAATATTTCAACGAAACCCTACTTGGTCCTACAAAAAGTTGGCCAAGCATCCGTCAAACTGTTTCCAATGTTATTAAATAGCACTTAAGCGTGGATAGAAAACCTTATTCAGGTAGATGGAATGGTCTACCTGATGATTCTAAAGCCAAAAAAATATAAATCGTGTTCAAAAGAGCTCCTAATCCATCCTGTAGGAAAACATGTCAGTAAGCTCAATGCTCGGACTATTTAGTGAAATCTAAAAAGTAAAATCTAATGCAGGTTTAAATACAAACAAGACTCGAAAAGTTTCTGATAGAAATGGTGTTAAAAATTTGGAGGCCAAAAACAGAGCATGGAAATTGAAGTCAAGTTTTATAGCAATTGTTAAAGAAAAGTTTGGGATCCAAACTTGGTGATACCTATTCATTTAGGATGTGGCTCTAAAATGGAATGTCCAGTAAAGACGCCTATAAAGCTCAATTTTCCCATGTTTATAATATTCCTCTTTTCCTCTGGGTCATTCCATAATATTCTTGTAGTTATGCCAACCGTATTGGTATTCAATACTTTTCTGTATGACTCTGGCTTTTAATTAAACGAAAGTGATTGGATTTTTAAACTCACAATATCAAGGTAATGTGAAACGTTCCATTTGCGGATAAATCTTTTATAGCCTTCAGGGCAGTCCATGAAATCGTATACTTTGATTCTAAAGTACGAAATGACTTTTGGCTGTCGTTAAAATATAAAGATCTCTTTATGCGAAATCAACCAAGAATATATCTTAACAATTGACCTTTTATATCCAAGGACTAAATTGGAATCAATATCTAAAGATTCAAACTTCGGTAAAAATTGGATTTGTATAAAAATTATTATTTATGAACCAATGATCAGTTCAATAGAATATCACAGGAAGTAGAGCTCATAAAAGTCTTGAAAAGTTTTCGGCGCATAGTTCGATAACATAAAGAAAATTACTTTTCGTAATTATATCAGATCTAGAAAAGTTCTTAATTGTCATTATATATTATGATCAATTTTATATGATTCAATATTTGATAAAAACATGCTATAAAGTATTCTTAAAAATTCGTTTGATACAATGATGATCTATTTAGTTACGTATATTGTAGCTTGGTGATGTCCAAAATTATTTTTAAAGTAGCGTGTTGATATACATATATATATAAATTTCTCTAAGTACTGTATCCATTCATAGACATCAAATTCTGAGTATATTTTGCTATGTCTGTCTGTTTTAGTCATAATCACATCCATAAATATAATAAATAAAATTTCTAATAGAGATTCTTTATTCATTATTCTCCAATATCAATTTTTTAGGTAAAGCGGTATAGACCTATAACTTAGACAGATTCAGAAATTAAAAAAAGGAGAGTAATAGAAAGTTGTAAAGTACATTTTTAGAATAACTCGAAAACCGGATTTGTGAAAATGTCGGCTTTTTGAATACTTTATTCAGACGGTCATGGATAATAAATATCGGCATTGATTTATAATTAATGCTCAAAGCTGTGATATGCTTGAAGTTTAGTACCACTGTTATCATCTGAGTACTGGATAGCATTAGTTGAAATATACCATCCACTTTTCATTGACATGCTATACTGCCCTCCTCCACTGAATGGGTAATAAATATTTCTGAACTTGTTGCCTCTCATTAGAGATTGATCTTAAGATGGAAAGAACTGAAAGCTATAAATTTTAAATACTAAATCATTTTGAACGAAACGTTTCTTTACTCAAAGTTTGTTTCAAGAATTGATTCCAATACAAATTGCAAAGCGCAACGGTGAAAGATTAACGTATTCATTTATAATAAAATCAGCCCACTTGCATTCTGATTTGGAATATTTTAAATGACATTTACTGCATATTCAAATTCATTATAATTTTGAAAACCTTAAAAGAATTTTAAAAATTATTCATAGAAAATGTTGTTAGTTGAAATCAGTGTTGCCATTAGTGCGACTTTAGTCGCAAATTGGGACTTTTTCAACTGCATGTGACCTTTTTGTGTACATTTTCAAATTCCTCCTTTTTGTTGAAATTTTTTTATGGGGTGAAAAATTAAAATAAAATTCATCATTTGTATTTCCTCGAAATACATAATGGAAATTAAAATTCCATTAAATTAAATTAAATTAAATTAAATTAAATTAAATTAAATTAAAGAGTAAACTAATTATTATACCGTCCGCAGTTTTAAAGATATCTTAATGAAATTTGCATGTGCCGTTATTTTGTCCCAAGGACGATGCCTCTTGAAATTGGTGATGGTGGGTCACTTGGAAGGGCTTGAATCTCAAAAATTCGTATTGTAATAAGAAAAAGTCAAATCAAGATAAATATAAGAAAAAATCAATGTTCGAAGTTTTACGAGAATCAAAATGTCCCTTTTTGTACGACTTTTCGAAAAATCTCAATGGTGACGCTTGTTTAAATGCAATAAAATTAAAAATTTTTGCATTAATTTTGTTTTTAAACAACAACTAATGAAACGCCGATTTATAAAATAGTGAGAACGAATAAATCTTGATATGTATAATGTTCGAAATATTATCCATTATAATTAACCAAATTTTACATTTCCAATTTTTCTGGTAGCATATAGATTCTTTACCAAAAAATGCTACAACTTCGAGTTAAAAAATGATTCAAATCAATCTCTGATTTCCTGATCTGAAGAGAAGCGTATTTCAGTAAAGGAAAATACAGTGCACTAGGGCAGATGAACCCAAACATTCACGGATTTCCAGATAGTTTCTTTTCGGTCTTGCAGAATGTGGTCAAACGTTGTCGTGATGGAAGATTATAAAATTTTCTTATATGATTGATTGTTCTGATCGTTTTCTTTTAACGATCAAAATTATTTCGGTAGAAAGCCTCCTGAAATTATCTTGGTCCTGAAATTATCTTATAATCAAACCAAATAGTGAGCATTAACTTTACGTAAAGGTTATTGGACTTCAGAGTTGATTTGGCTCTTTGGGGTTTACACAATAAGTATTTGAAAATATAAAAAGTTCAAAGGTCATGTAAATTAAAAAAAAGTTCAATTTCTCTATTCAAAATTTGCATTAGAATGCAAGAAGGATACAATTCCATAAATTTAAACCCCTCATGGATTAAGATTCATCATGGTTATCGCAGAATATTGTTAAATGTACAGAATCGAATATTCCAAACTTACGTTCTGTATGTATCTAATTTTTATTAAGTAAATCATCTACCACTTCCTATCTGATCAACCTTATGGGTACTAACGTAACTAACTTTTTTGCACTTTTCAATGTCTTACTGCACAGTGGGACAGAATTTGGAAATAAATCTGTAACTTTTGATAGGCTTGACGAATTATAACTTCAGAAGTTTGGACGCCATTCTGCCTCCATTGTTGGGGGTGCAGAATGAGATACATCGACACAAATTAAAATAGCAGAGGAGTGAGAGAATAAGGTATTTCAGACAATTTTTGTGTCAGTTTTCAATTTATGTCCTCTACTATCCAAACTTTAATTTTCCTGATCATTCTGATATATTCAAGTTGTTCTATACAGACACCCAGTCTCATTCTACCATTCTGCTTACAATTGTTCATTTGTCATTCGGTGGAATATTTCAGTGTTATGGTAACCTCATTAGGTATATATTCGTAGTAAGAATATAAAAATTATATTCGGTAATCAGTCATAAAATCATTAATACAAATTTTGTGTCATCTCCAAGTACTGATACTAAAATTTTATATTAAACATGAATTCACTAATTGCACGATAAACATTGAAATGTTATCGATAATTTATATGAATAATTGAATCTGTGTTTGTCTGTTTGTTTGGAACTTACTGGACCGATTTTGCTGAAATTCACAGAATGATCCTCATATACGCGAAATCAATAAAAAATTTTCGATAAGATCATGGGGAGAGGTACCCCCTAGCAAAGCAAATATTGATTATCGAATATCTAAAGAAATATATTAGCGAGAATTTTTAAATTTGGTCCAAATAACTTTTTAAGGAATTTTTTTACAAGACAAAATATAGCACGAATAGAATTAGGGGGAAAGGTTACCCCCATACAAAGCAAATTTTGATCATCGAATATCTAAAGAACTGTAATAGCGAGAATTTTGAAATTTGGTCCCAACTATTTTATCAAGGAACTATTTTACTCGACAAAATAAAGGAAGAATTGGATCAGGAGGAGGGTAGCCTCCATACAAAGAAAATGTTGATAATCGAGAATCTAAAAGACCACTACACCAAGAGTTTTCAAATTTGGTCCTAATAAATTTTTAAGGTAACTGGAAAGAATGTAGGGCGGATGGGACCATGGGGAGAGGTGTTCCCTATACAAAGAAAATATTGATTATCGAATATCTAAAGAACTTTAACAACCAAAGGTTTAAAATTCGACCCCAAACACTTTCTCAAGAATTTATTTTAATGATCAAAATATAGGACGGGTAGGGTCAAGGGGAAGAAATGCCTCTATACAAAGCAAATAATGGTTATCAATATCTAAAGTACTATAACAGCGAGTGTTTTCAAATTTGGTCCCAATCACTTTTTCAAGGAAGTGGACAAAATGTAGGACACAATGCAAATATTAAATGAAATTTTAGAACGTACAGGGCCAGGACATTTGGAAAAATGTCCATTGAATAGTTTGTTTGTTTATACACGTTGCGATTTCTGAAATTTCTTTCGAGATCATGGACTGGGTAGAATGTTTGTGTAGCAAAGCGCAACGGGTAAAAACAAGTTATTTTTTATAAAAAATTTATTAGATTCATTTCGATGTTTATTGGAATTTCTTTTTAAAAATGATTTAATATATTTTTAGTATTTCGACGATAAAAAAGGCTATAAACAATTTTGTGATATTGATCATTTGAAACTGATATTGATTAATGGAATCATAAATGTGATGGTAATTAATTTTTATTAAACAAAATATTATTATTAATCAAATAGTAAGATTAGTAGAACTTAAAACGTTAAAATGTTATTTAAAAAAGGGGGAATTTGACTGGTGAATTGTAAACGAAATACGAGTTGCCTGTTATGTTCTTTGCCCTATACGCGTTATCCCATTGAATGCGTCTTGTTGTTTTTTTAAATTATTTAATTAAAAAATTATTTAATATTACAATTGTATGAATTTTCTCTTTCCTAAGACACGCAAACAAAATTCATTAATATTTTATACTCGAAAATGTACTTTTACTTAATTTTAAATTTAAATGAATTAATAATCTTTTGGAAAAACAAATATACAGTCATGGACATAAGTGTAAGCACAAAATTGAAATTTAGATAAAATGCTAATTTAATAAGAAATCAAGCAACTGAAGCTTAAAGATCATTAAACATCTTGATAACTAAGGAAAAAACGAGAATGAGCCAAAAAAGTACGAAAAAATTTATCCAACCAAAGAACTTGCTACAGCAAAATTACACGAAGCTGTTTTATACGAAATTCACAATATCATCACTGTACGTACCTTGAAAGTTTCACCTGTCGAAGGTATTTATTCCGACCGTTAACCATTCGAATGTCCTTTAGCTTATGTCACTGTAATTACGTAAAATTTTCGAAGTAGGAATAATGTTCTCAAAGCACTAGCCGAGAGTAATTGGAGTATGTCTAAAGAAACTTTACTAGTCACCTATAAACGATTAGCCAATATGTGCTAAATTAAGCTACTCGATAGTGGTCTTGGTAAATGATACACAATGGAGTAAAAATGTATCCTTAAGAACCATAACGGGCTAAACACAAACGTCCTCAATACAACATCTACATAAGAAGACAAAGAACTTAGCGATTAAGGAACATAATAAAATGCTTAGTTCAGTTCCTTTTTGACAGTCATCGAAGCATCATCCCAAACTAATATTTTTAGTTATTGTTTGTTTCTCAAAATATTTCGGTAATTTTTTTCGTGTTGCACTGTAAATTGCAATCAATAAAGTTATATCTGTCAAGTTAGTTGGTTAGTTCCAAGAGCATTGTCCAAAAGTCATCTCACTTGGGTCTAAAAACGACTGCTCCCATTGTGTTACCCTAGTAAATAGTTCACTTTTCTCCAAAGATCTCCAAACCAGCCAGTACCTGCATAGAAAGAAAATAGCGATTTTAGATCACATTAACAAGATCACCCTGCTTAAGAGGTTCCAAGGTTCCAAACACGGTGATTTCAACCTAAGACACGACGTATGAACTCCAATAAAGACTTCCATTCAATAAATTGTTAAACATTTTTGACCAGTGCGAATTTTTGGCGGCCTAAGCAAGAGGCAGTTTTGGTGGACCACCAACATCTGTATCCTTTTCCACACTGGTTCTAATGAAAAATTTAAACTAAATGCTCTGTATTGGTTTGTACCAATACAGAGTGTCGAGGGTCACCCATAAATTTCTTAGTTGCTTTCTTTCTATCATTTGATTGCTCTCCCTTTTACAAAATATATACTGTATTTTAATTTTCATTTCATGCCTATCATTATATCCGCAACTGTAACATAAATGCATAATCGTTTCATTTATTTTAATTTAATTTAATTCAATTTAATTATTATTGCTGCATTTGTTTGTTTCAATTAAATTTTTAATGGTGTTGTGGGAATTTCTTATCATACCATTTGTTTGGAATTGAGTACATATTGTATTATTTGCATTTATATGAAGTGGGACTGCTTAGGAAGCTAAAAGAACTTTGTAATATTATTTTATTGTGTCATATAAAACAAAAACAACAAAAATCAAAATTTAATTTCAATTGTGTTTTTACTAATTTAAAGAATTTTATTTGTTGTTAAGTTCCATTAGGTTTGCATGATTGCTTATCTATAGGAAAATAATATTATATGTATATAAAATGTGTATGTGTGTACTTAGTAAAAAATATTTATTGTTATAATTGTCTGAATCATTAATCAAAGTCCAAATTGAAATTCCTAAAAATATGCTTTGATTTAGTCACTAGATACGTAAAAACTTATTTTGTTGTTATTACTTAAGATCAAGATACGTTTTTAACTCTTTTTTATTCTTCAACATATCGGATCTTCCAAAGAATTTAATTTTAATTTTAAAAAAAAGAGTTTTATTTTTATATCGCTTTTTGAACAAGAGTTTAATTCTAAAAAATTTTAAAATCAAAAAGATAAGAATAAGAAATGTACAAGCACATTTATGTTTCTTTCATTTTTTTCTTTTCACCCATTTCGCAATTTTGAGGATCTAAAAATGCTTTTCTTTTTTAATTTTCGCTAAAAGAAGAAAAAATATTTTTTTCCGATTTTTCACAGAGCAAAATCGAAAAAATAAAAATTAAAATTTTAATTGAAAAAAAAAAAGATTTTATTTTTTTAATCTCCTCAAAGAGGAGTAAAAATAAAGGTCATTTGAAAATAGAGATTTATTGCTGGATCCTCTCTGGAGGTGTTTATACCGACGTCTATTGGTCTGGCTTTTTAAAAAAGTTGAATAGAATTTGACATCTAATATTCTTTTATATAGGAGGTAATGCAAATTCAATTGAAACTGAGATAAGCAGTTCGTTATTTCAAAGCCTAAAGTACGTCAGTCCATCGTTATTATTTTTTTTAATACAGCTCTTGGAGTAACAAACGTCTCCACGGCTTCTTGTACCATGAAGATCCACTCAAGCGCCATTCTTATTATATAATATGATAATATGACCTAGCCATTATCATTTTCTACGTTTTGGATGTATTATTTTGGGTTGCTCGTAATGTAATGTTCCAGAAATCTATGTTGTTGATGTTATTAGGTCATAACTTTTTGCATATAATTCTGAGGCTCTTGTTAATGCAAAAGTGGTGTATGATCAGTTTTCACTTCCGTACAACAGTGAAACCTGACATCTCCTCTATTATTTACGCCTTTATTTGTACCCAGATAGCAGAATATATCGACGTATTGGCGTTGTTGCAACATGATGATATCTGTGCTTTTTTATTGATTTTCATTGTTCCAAGTCTTCTAATTTTGCTTGCATGTTGGAAATCTTATAAGAGAGTAGACAAATATCATCTGTAGAATACAAAACCATAGTTTATCAGTTTCCATTTCTTCTGTTGTATAATCTATGACGACTTTACTGAATTCCCCGAAATGTTCTCTTCACCTTTTTGTTTGCGCATTATTATTAGTCGGAAATGTGTCACTGTGATTAGTGACAGCTTGGTCCCTGCTACACTTACACAATTGGTAAGACAGTTTATCGGTTGGTGTAATTTCATTATGTTATTTTGACCTTCGAAACTTGACAAGTTATCCAAGTTATCCAAGTTATCCAAGTTATCTATGAATATTTGCATATGATCATCACGAAGTCTTCTACACATTATATGCAACATTGACAAAGTAATTATCAAAGCTCAATAGGTTTCAAAAAGGGAGCTCAAAAAAGCCATTTCAAAAAATATGCTTGAGAGTTATTTATATCTTACAGTTTCGAGTTATTTGTATTTGAAATTCCAACTATAACAAGACTACTAAACTCTCAAATTCCTTTAAGAAAAAAGGATGATAGTGATAGTAGATCATCAAGTTCAGGAGCGTCGATTCCACATTTTATCTATTTTATTCATCTCAATTCAGAATAGTTACATATAAGGTGAACAACTGTTTCCTTTTTTAAATCTCATCATGGTAGCTCCGATAAAAGCCACTAATGGTGGGACCCTATATACTATATTTAAAAGAGGTGATGGCAGAAAGTATAACTCAAAAATTTGCAAGGTTTAATTTATGAGAAGGTTTAGGAAGGCATGGGACGGACAAGGAAACTCTTGTATCATAGTTGTAATAATACATCGAAATGAAGAGATAGAAAGACAAGAAAGTAAATTGGGATAACACAATTGAAATTGGGTTGGAGCGTAAGATGTACGTTTAATGATCCCATATAATTTTCTTATATCAGATTTTCTTTTAAATCGACTTTAAAATTGAAATAATAACAATTGAAAAAATAACAAGTCTTAATATCACCATTATTGATATATTCCCTCTACTTGAGTTTGAAATTATTGATTTTCGTAATTTTTTAATAACCGATTTGAATATTATTTTTTTATTAAATAATAATTTTTGGAAACACTTTTAATAAATCAAAAAATATTTGTTTTAATAATAATTTTACAAATAAATATACATATTTTTTCATTTCCAGATTTGTCCAACAATAGAAAAGATGGCGTGTTTTTGTGAAATGATAGGACTCGCCTGTTTAGTGGCGCTGCTTATGAGTTTTTCTAATAAGGCACCATATCAGCTGAAAATGGCCATATTTTTAATTGGTTCAGGAGCTATTGTACTTATTTGTATACCATTTATGATATTCAGACCAAGAGATTATAAAAACGCATTGTAAGTATTTTAAAATAATTAAAATTTTACAAATAATCATATTTCTTTCGGTTTCACAAATAGTGCACCTGCTTGGGCATGTCGACAGCTGTGTAAAGCGTTAGGTGTGACAATGGAAGTAAGAGGTCTAGAAAATATACGCAAAAATACTGGTAGTGTAGTTTTAATGAATCATCAAAGTGCTTTAGATCTTTTAGGTAAGATAACAGATATGGAGCTATGAAAATATATAATGTGTTTCATTTTCTTTTAATTTTTAATATAGTTTTGGCCTATTTGTGGCCCATTATTGGACGGGCTACAGTTGTTTCTAAAAGAGAAATTTTATATTTACCCTTTTTCGGTTTTGGTTCCTGGCTTTGGGGTACTTTGTTCATAAATAGATCTCGTAAATCAGACTCCATAAATGCCTTGCAAAAAGAATCAAAAGCCATTAACGAGAGGGGCTGCAAATTATTACTCTTCCCCGAAGGTACACGTAATTCCAAAGATACCTTATTGCCTTTTAAGAAAGGTTCCTTCCACATTGCCCTCCAGAGTCAATGCCCCATACAACCAGTTGTTATTTCCAAATACTGGTTTTTAAATAGCGAAGAAAAAACCTTCCGACAAGGTCATGCCATTATACATATTTTACCCGAAATTCCTACAGCTGGCTGCACAAAAGACGATATGGATGCACTTATCGAAAAAACTAGAAATATTATGCAATCGGAATACACCAAACTTAGCCAGGAAGCTAAGGCCATTAATTCCAAAAAACAAAATTAATTCAAACAACATCTCTTCAAACACAATGAACTGCAGCTGCAGCAACAACAACATCAAGAACAAGAACAACAACATGTTAAGCAAAACGAAGTAAACAAAATTTAAAATAGATAAAAATTCTAGTTTTAACTCAGGTATTGTAGCATCAATTTCCTAAAACAACAAAAGCAACAACCAAAAATTTATTTTGTATTGATTACAAAAACAAAAAAACCAAACGGACAAAAAATATCTCTAGATCTAGAAACCAAAAAAGAAAAACAAACAACCAAAATTATTGCTAAAGCAATTTTGCTATAAATCGCGGAACCCACAATAGAATGGGAAAATATGGAATAACAACAACAACAGCAATGAGTTTGTTTCTCCTCGTCAACAATAAGTTTTAAACATTTTTCTCTCTTCTGCTTATCGTAACGAAGTAAAGACAACGTGCGAGTATTTTGTTTGTAAAGAATTTCTTTATTTTTTATTATTGTTTAAGTTATTAGATATTGTATTTATTCTATATTTGAAATATATTCATAGTAAATTTAACTAATTTTAATAAAAATGCGTTAAAAAAAAAACACACACACAGAATTTATGAAACAAATTATAGTTTTATTTTATAAAACTTGAAAATTTATACGAGTAAAATTAAGAAAATAAATGGAGCTGAGGTGTTTTCGAGTTCGCATGAATTTTTGGCGAATTTCTTGAAAAATCAACATATCCGAGATAACTAAATTTGTAGGGTCACTGACTACGAAACCGATCAGTAAGAGGTTTGCACTTCCCCAAATAAAGTCGTAGATACTTTAGCTGCAAACATGTGATTCTGTCTCTAACGGTTTAAAAGTTACAGTTTTATTTTAAAACAAGTAACAAAGTTATAGTCGGTTAACATCCGATGAAATATCTAATATCTACGAAAACCACCATCGTAAAATTTAATGTTTTGATTTCTGCAAAGTTGTTTAATATGGGTTTAATATGGGAACTTAATGCCGATCTCAAAAAATTTTGAACATCGATTCTTATTTTTCAATAACTTTTGTCCTTGGGACAAAATAGTATTACTTGAAAAATTTCATTAAGATAACTTCAAAATTGCGGCTTTTACTTTGATAACAAGCTTTACAAAATGCCAACCAATTTAACTTGTTGCATTTTCAATTTAAAAATTATTTATCTTTATTCTTAAATAATCTTTATGTGTCTTAAACAATCGTTTTGTCGATAAATAAAGGAATAATATCAAATGCATACTTTCGGATATAATTAAAAAACTCACTCAAGACTTTAGAAAATGCAAATACATAGAACTTAAAAACTATAAGAAATAAGTATCACATATAAGGTGTATTGCGTAAGACTCCCACGAAGACTCTTAACGCGATGTCACATTAGCTACCTACAGCTGTAAGGTTATTTGCTGGAAATCCGTGGAACAGAATCTGAGCTACTTCGCACTCGTATTGGGATTGACTGTTGAATTTCAAAACCCTTTTTTCGATACAGAATTCTCAATTACTATTTCTGATATCTTTGAATCGAACTCGGAACGCGACACTGATAGTTTCGAAAGTGTTAGTAAGAGACTCTTACTTTGATGTTAAAGTCCCAATAAGACTAAATTTTTACCAAAACAAGCGCGGCCAACTGGCTAAGGTATATTCGGATATTGAGAAATATCATGCTCTATACTGACAGCAAATATACCATTAGATTGATAACAGATGTTTATGTGACATCAGCGTTCATGACTACATACTGGGCAGTCCCACGACAATTGGATCTGCATTCCGGAAACATCCGGCTACCGAACGGGCAAAGATTCTTAACTAAGCAGCGACTGTACCAAGCGGAATTTTTCCCAGGTAAGAAACTCCAACAGCAACGAAACTGTTACAACAACAACTGAATACTATATGTCCTTTAAACATAAAGGGACATTCAAGGATTAGGCTGATTTGGATCTTTATTTGATGTGACAAAGAAGCTTTCACTGTTAAAAGCCAACTTTAATAACGTTTCAATTTATGACATTTATATTAGTTTTGCCATAACAGCAAACTCCCCAGCCCTGCAATCAACACACATGTCTTTTGTTTATCTTTTACACAAACAAAATATGGCAACACAAGAATAACGAAATTCTATATTTTCAATAATTTTGTAAACAATTACAATTTCATAAGAATTTTATGTTTATTTTATAAAAAATATTATAATTTAAGAAAATAAATAATCTTACATGAGAAAATGGGAGTAACTGGTCTATGGAAATTAATAGAACCATGTGGAAAACCTGTACCGGTAGAAACGTTAGAGGGAAAAATTTTGGCTGTCGGTACGTTATTCTTGAATTCTAAAAGAAATAATTATCTAAAAACTTAATTCCTTTCATTAAAGATATATCAATATGGTTACATCAGGCTATCAAGGGGTTTCAGGATAATAAGGGAGCTGCTCTAAATAATGCCCATTTATTGGGATTATTTCATAGGTTATGCAAATTAATGTATTACCGGGTTAAACCAGTGTTTGTCTTTGACGGTTGTGTGCCGCAATTAAAAAGGGATACTATTGTAAGTTTTAGTAATAAATTAATTATATTTTTATAATATCAATATACCAGTAATGAGGATTTGTAAATTGTGTTACACTAAAGAATAACTGATACTTTGGGAGATAGGTACATTATATAGAAAGAACTTTAGATCAAAGACTCAAACAACCAACTGCCCAATCACTACTTCTGCCTCCTGAAATAAGACCTTTCACTTAATGCTTTAATCCTACCAATCTTCCAAATAAGAAACCTATAGATGGCCTTGCCAACTCTCAAACACCAGAATCTTCCCTAGCCTAGCTCTTGCAAGTTCGTCTGCAACTGGCAGGCATCCACTACAATTTGATATTAGTCATACATGAGATGTAACCTTACTATATATCCTTTTAAGGCCCTGAATGCTGCCTGAATATCAATATATATTGCAACATGGAATTTCTAGGAATGTGTCCCAATATCTTCGCTTGCAAAAATGTAGAATATTCCTATGTCACAATCCTGAAGATAAGCATCCGCACCAGTGCCAAAGTCTGTTTTGGATTCATCAGTGAAAATAATTTAATCATTAAGATATCTTTTAACGCTCCAAAGTTAACAAATTTTGACCGACATGCCGCTATCCCAGCTCTCGTAGTACTACAGTGTGCTCTGCCCAACAGGAATTCATCAGCTCTGACTCATTCAGCCAGATGAGACTCCTAACATTCTAATGGACGTAGATCTAGTATCACATCAAAAGCCGCTTGCGATGTACTCCTGTTTGTATTAGTGATTTCATCTGAAACTTTCCAGTGACTAAGTTCACCATATAATTACCATATGCTACTCTGAAATATCTTCTATTAAGTATAAGTTTCTCCAGTTATTCATTAAATTAAATAAAAAAGAAATGAATACCCAACCGACTTACCCTTAAGAAAAGATAAAGATGAATCTCCTATGTCTTTAATAAAAAAGTCGATAGGTTGTTAGGTATTAAATACTTTAGGCTTCATGTGACATGTCTTACAAGCTTTCAGAATATATCCACCTCATCGGAATGTAACATCTAGGAATACCTTATCTAAAGATATTAACGTGGAGATTTTGTAACATAGTTGAAAAAAACACGATAATTTGTAAGTTTCAAACAATTTAACTCAGCCATCTCCTCTGGCTTACTTCCCGACGAAGAGAAAAACCTCCCATTATAATTCCTCATTATTATCCTTCAAAATGCTGCATATGCTATTATTGCCACAAATCTTATGTCATAATATATTTTCTTATTCAATCCTTATATAGGCACGACGTCAACAACAACGTAGTAAACTTAACAGTGAGGCAGATCGTATACAAGCGCTGCTATTACAATCTCTGGCGAAAGAAAAGGTTGTCCAGCAGGCGTTAGGACCAAATGCTGAACTTTTATTAACTTCTCCTATTAAAAAACTAACTAATAATAAAGCAATACGTAAGGAAGATACCATGGATGAAATGTTTAAACTTCCCGAATTGCCATCTGCTTCTAAGAATAGTTCAAGAACAAATAATGAAGAAACTGGCGATGAGTCTTTCAATGATAGCTCTTTTTGTTCAGAAGAATTTACTGCCACTGGTAGCTCTACGGAAGATTCTTCATTTGATGAATCAAATCCTCGTAATGCTTACAATGCAAATATTCAAGCTATCGATGTGAGAAGTAAAGAATTTATGCAACTACCAGCTGATGTCAGACATGAAATATTGGTGGATATTAAAGAGACCCGTAAACAATCTTCCTGGGGCCGTTTGCATGAATTACCCTCACGTAGTGATGATTTTAGTTCATTTCAAATGAAACGTTTGCTTAAAAGGCGCGATGTCCAAGTCAGTCTTGAGACAGCCCAAGAGGAAATGGGTGGCCATACATTAACTTATGCAGAACTAACAAATATCTTTAGTGAAGAGGGCATTTTAGAAACTGATTTAGTACAAAAGGGTACAAAACAAATATCATCAGATGAACATACACGTTTTCTGTTGGTTAAAGATTTAAAAAAGAAATTAGCCCAAGTTAAAGAGGAACCAATAAAGGCAGAAAAATTACAAGACAAAGAGGAAAAAAATACTAGTATAACAAAAGTTGAACCTACAACATCAAAGAGTGAAGATAAAAAATTGGGTAATGAATATGATGCGGATTTAGAATTAGCTATTGCTTTATCTTTGGAAGATAATGCTGACAAAGTATATGATGAAAAAGACTATGAATATGATTCAGATGAGAGTCTTAAATTAACTAAAGCCCAACGTCAGCATTTGCAAAATGCTGCCAAAGGTCCTGCCCGCTCATATATGATTGAATATGCCGGCATGAATAAGGAAGAAGTAGCAGGCATTCTGGAGAAATCTCAAACAAATGAGAATTTCGATGATACTTTAGACATTGAACGTTTAATTGGTGACATAAATTATGTCAAGGATAAAAAGTAAGTTCTTTAATTTATATAATTTCTTTTGTAGTATTAAATTTGGATTTTACATTTTTTAGAGAATTCACGGAAAACATAGCTAATGATAAAAGTAGTAATAATGAAAGTCAAGATATACGTCTTTGTGTAACAGATGATTCTGATGATACTGATTCCGATCTAGAGGAAGTTGAGGATTTGGAAGCAGAAAATACGCTTAACAAAAATTGTACATTTTGTACAAAACAAAAAGAAAACATCACTACTAAAGATTCTGATGCCACAGATCCGGAAATGGAAGAAGTAGAAGATGCTGGTATTTTAAAAAATAAATTAATTAATAAAAATCTTGATTTAGAAGATGAATGTGTAATTGAAGAAACTCCTCCCTGTCTACTTGAAGAGGAAGATCAAAAACTAAAATCATCTACAAAATTAAATATACAAATTGATTTAAGTAAACCTTTGGAACCAGAAGATGATTTATTTGCTGATATATTTCAAAGTTCTGAAACAAAAGAAGAAATAATAGAAGAAACGCCTATTTCCATAAAAGATTCACAGGATGAAGAAATTAAGCCTTTAAAGAAAGAAAAAATATCATTGCTCGATGAAGTATCTCAAGCAGAAGAAGTAATAATACCAGAGACACCAATTTCAATTTTGGATTCTCAAGATCAGTTGACGCAGAAGAAGAAAGAAACAAAAGAAACGATAATATTAGAAATAAAACCTCTACCAAAAACTGAGAATATACTTTCTATTTTAGATGAATTAAAGCAACAAGCTAATGATATTAAAAATATAAAATTGGAAAATATAAAACTCAGTGATTCTATTATTGAAATCTCAGATGATGAATCCCATTTGAAGGTACTCAACAAAGTTAAAACGGAAGTCATAGAAATATGTGATAGTGATGATAATGAAAAACGTCCTTCAACTCCACCTCTACAGTTAACAAGTTCCACAAATCAATCTCCAAAATTAAATTCCAAGTCCCCTAAATTAAAAACTCCCTCCAAGAATCATGCAATTACAGAATTTTTCAATGTTGATTATGTTGTTAAGCGAACACCCGATAAACCAACAACAGAAGACAATGAAGAGATACCTAAAGTAAAATCACCATTTTTTGTACGTAAAACACCAAAATCTGGACAAAAAAGTGGCAGTAATTCACCCACACCAAATAAGAAACTCTCCAAAGCAAATAAAACTTTATTTGAAAAGGAAACTGATAATTCTATAAATGATGCAGACGATAATATAGATAAAGATTTTGTACCTTTGAAAGAAGCAAAAACTGTAAGTGGCGAAGATGTTTTAAATGTAGCAGCCAATATATTAAAACAACAAAAGACTGCAGATGAACTTAATACTATTGCCTCAGATTTGGCCAAAGAAAGACAAGAATTAGAAAAGGAACGTAATCGCCAGGATCGTATGGGTATGTCAATAACAGAACGTATGAATTCCGAATGTCAAGAACTTTTAAAACTTTTTGGTGTGCCCTATATTGTCGCTCCCATGGAAGCTGAGGCTCAATGTGCATTTTTGGATATAGTACAACTCACACATGGTACCATTACAGATGATAGTGATATATGGCTGTTTGGGGGACGCACGGTTTATAAGAATTTCTTTGCTCAAAATAAACATGTTTTAGAATTTCGTTCGGAACAGATAGAAAAAGATTTCAATTGTGACCGTAAAAAATTGATTCAATTGGCATGCTTAGTAGGAAGTGATTACACTACAGGTTGGTTAAGAGTTAAGATGATTTAAACAAGTTATTAAAGTAATTATTCGGTTTTAGGGATACATGGTATTGGTACGGTAACTGCATTGGAAATTTTGGCTTCATTTACCCCTAAGGATCAAATCAATAAAATTGATGACTCCTTAAATAACGCCATACAAAACATTCTAGTCACTTTACAAAGATTTCGAAATTGGTGGCAATCTTTTAAAACAGCAGCTGCTCCTCCCGGTAGTTCGGCACGTTTGGCTTTACAGAAAAAACTGAAAAATATTGAGTTACATGAAGGATTTCCCAATACTGCTGTAGTAGAAGCCTACTTAACACCCAAAGTTGATGAAAATAAAGAAACATTCTGCTGGGGTTATCCTGATGTGGAATCCTTGAGAGAATTTACTAAGAAAACGTTTGGCTGGACTACAAGCAAAACTGATGATATTTTAATGCCCGTCATGAAAAAATTAAATGAGAAAAGAACCCAACAATCAATACGTAATTATTTTAATGTTAAAAATGCTTTAAGTTTAAGACAACTTAAAGTTAGTAAAAGAGTTCAAAATGCTATTGAAAAAATGTCGGGTAATGTAGATTCTGATGATAATCCAGAGAAACCTTCAAAACCTAAACGAGCTAGAAAAA
Source organism: Cochliomyia hominivorax (assembly GCA_004302925.2). Taxonomy (NCBI): domain Eukaryota; kingdom Metazoa; phylum Arthropoda; class Insecta; order Diptera; family Calliphoridae; genus Cochliomyia; species Cochliomyia hominivorax. Next base: position 68,535,880 of record PYHX02000158.1, on the reverse strand, counting down.
CTGCAAGAGCAAGTAAAAAGAAAGAAGAAACGATCGGCGATAATGTTTTGAAAACTGAATCGAAAGAGGTGAGCTTAATTATAGAAGCTAGTAGTAGCAATTCAGAGGCCCGAGGACCAGTAAAACGAGCTAGCAAACGTATCAATATACCTGAAACAAAACAAATTATACCACAAAGAGAAAAAGACTTGGCACAAATGGAAGCAAATAAAAAACTGGCAGCTGAGATTTTAAAAAAGACAGCCAAAGAACCCAAAAGAAAACGTAAAACATAAAGAAACTCTCTAAAACTAAATCTTTAAAATAATAAGTTAATAATAATTATTATGTTAAAATGTTTTTAGCATGCAAAAATTTATTACTTTTAAATAAATATTTATTCCATTAATTCAAATGTGTATAAATAATTATCACGAGAACCAACATAAACATATTGATCTTTTAAACAACAGGGCGAGGAAAATATTTCAGCTTTTAGGTCATAAAAGGCTATTAATTTCCCTTCAATAACATCCAATAACACCATCAAGCCTTTAGTGGAACATGCTAATACATAACGATTTTTTATAGAAAGAGGTGTAGCATAAACAGCTGAATTAAAATGAAATTTCCAATGTAATGTTAATTGCTTCTGTGAGTGTTCAAAATTTAAACAGTAGACATTACTATCATGACAACCAAAGATTATATGAGTATGATTTTCGTTGTCCATATGATGTAAAGTTATACCAGAAAACATATTGCCCTCCGTTTGAAATGTTGTGACCTAAAAATACATTAAAATATTAACACAAATAAATGGATGTATACTGGTACTTATTGCTACAAACGTACATCAATATTAATTTAAAAAGTTTAGTAATAAAAAATGTTAATGTACTGTAATTCTCGTATTCAAAATCTAGGAGTGAACCAGATGGACATAATCAGTAATTATTGGTGTGAAACAGATTTAGTGATTACTACAAGTGCAGGAATTATTAAATGAGTCTTAATTGGATTTACTCGGAAATCTGGGAGTGGAACACTAAAAAGATACTTAGAAAATATAATCATAAGCATGTAGAACTTTCATACGAAAGAGTTGGTGAAATGGATTTACACTTCAGTAGTGAAGCTTATTCCAACGTATGGGTGAGCCTTATGGTGGCAGATAGTTAGACTGAAGAGTCTCTAAAGGTGCAGCGGTGTGCTTTTATGGGTATTGCCGTTACCTTAAGAAGCATACTATTCTCAACATTCTTTCTTGTAGGAGTTTATTATGGGAAAGGACGCGAGTAGATTGACAGAGCTAAGATTATGGAGGACTATGGAAAAGGGCCATTCACGATTTTGGAGTACATACAAGGGCAGCAGTGAAGCTATGTACGTACCTAGACAAGCTTCGGACAAAGCGACTTGAAGTGACAATTCCGCACAGAGCTCGTTAAATAAGAAAGGATAGTCTATTTAATAAGAATTTGGAATTAACAGACAGATCGAAGATGACGATAGGGATCAGTATAGGGATCTGTCTTGGGGGGCAACATAAGAAGCTTCTGCAAATTACATGATGAGAACAGCGTGTTCTTGGTTTAAATTCTAGGAGTGTTAAGGACTTCGGATCGTGCTGATTGCATGGTCATTGCAAAATTTATGGCAATGATATTGTCGATATTTTGAATCGCATGTACATTATAAATATCAATAAAGCCTGCTATAGGATAGGTAATTTGCCTTAAAGAGGTTACAACAAATATAGAAGACAATAACTGACTGTTGAGTATCGAGTGCCATTTGGTCAGAATTTGATCAGTGATAGTCGGATGGGCTTCTGCATATGAAAAGAGCCAATTTATGAAAATTAATTGAGATTATAATTGGATTAGAGTCAGTGGAACAAATGCTTTGTCACTTTTCAGGACTCCAGAAAACTAGGAACAAGTTTCTATAACTTGTGAATGTTATCGACTATAAGATAAGATAAAAAGTAGACTAATTGGATTTGTAAAAAGAATTGTATAAAAAATATAAACTATTCGCTCTGACCGAGTTTGACGACGAATCTTATGTCAAATTATGTTTCCATCAGAAACTTAATTGAAACAAATAACTAAAACAGTTAAACACTTTTTATACAATTTTGGAAAAACATTTTCTTTCAATATAATAAAAGGAAGAATAAAGACAACCATAACGTGAAAACTAACGAAAAGAAAATTATGTTTAGGGTTAAGAGGCTTAAAAAAATACATTGTAAATGCATTCGTGGCAATATGTACCAGTGTATATATAGATATATTTAATTACTTACCACTTTTCCATCTTTAGCACCACATATAAAAACTTTACCCTTAACTTCTGCTAAAACTAAAAATGTTTTATTTTCCAATTGCAGCTTAGAAGCTGTAGAAAATATAGGTGATTCTAGTTTTTGCAACCATTTTATAAAACCCGTTTTTGCTTCCACTAGAGCATAAATACCATCTAAACTGCAGAATAAAATCGAATCTTCCGATATAAGTACGGGGGAGGAAAAAATGCCTTTAGAACCCAATTTTAAACGCCACAATAAAGTTAAAGTCTTAAAAAAAGTATTGGAATTAATAAGGTCCCTTGATTTAATTATAACAATTACCTTTAAATCAAATGCCATTACATTATAATCTTTTGCGTATGAAGCGACAATTATTATGTTATTAACCACTACAGGTTTAGCTTTTATCATCCCATTTACATTTAATTTCCATGAAATATTACCATTAATAAAATCAAAACCATATAAGAAACCATCATAACAACCCACCAAAGCCAGTTGTGGTGAAACAAAGTTTACAGAACATTCAATACGATCATTTAATTTCAAACGCGAAATCTCTTCTCCCGTTAATGCATTTACAGTAATTAATATATGAGAATGAGAGCCCACACATACATATTTCTCTTGATATATAACAGGTGCTGCATCAATACATTTTTTAAGATCACAACGCCAAAGTAATTTTATTCCTAAACTTTTGTTTAGAATTTCCGAATATATCTGCTCACTATGGTGATTAGGTAACTTCTTTTCCGCCAACAATAAAAATTTTATAATTTCTTCAATTGTCACTTTATCGTCCAATAACATTTCCAATATTCTACGTTGATCATCATTAGTATTCATTAATTGTTGTATTTCAGTTGCCAAACTTAAGGCTTGAAAGGAAGTACCACCCGCTTTGGTAAAACTTATATCTGTAGAGTACTTTAAGCGTTTCATTGAGGGATCTTGTTCTGTTTTCTTATAATTATTTATTGGTAAATCTAATACGTTAATTAAAAATTCTTGAAATATTTCCACAGGTGAAAAACGCAAACTTTGTGTGGTTAATAACATTTGTAAAATCTTTTTCTTATCCACTTTGCCATGACGATTTAAGGGCAGTTCATTGCCATAGTATATATTATCAGGTTGTTCATACAATTCCAAATTTCCTTTTAAAATATTAACAATTGATGATCTGTCTTTAATATTTTCATTTCTCTCGTTTACCAGATAAAGTATTAACTTATTTAATTCTTCGTGCCATAGGAAATGGGCTTTATAAAATTTATTTTCAGAATATAAACAATTTTCGAGTTTTTTGTTTAAATAATCTGGAAAGAATTATAATAATAAGTGCAGCTGAAATTGGAGGTTTTGTTTCAAAAAAAAAATATATTATGATTCGTGTTCTGGTTTAACTCCAGGCTTCTATAGTATGAATCCATAGATAATTTGGGCGAAGATTGGTAGCATTGGCTAGGCAATTAAATAATCTTGTGCATCATATAGAAGGCGTTGAGCCTATTGCTCCATCCCGATCTTAGTTGTGCTAGAATACTCTTGTAGACCTCGGCAGATTCTGTTCAATGTCTGGAATGTGAAGTTAGCGTCCTCCAAGTAGGGAGTAAGATTGAAAAATTCTTAACACTCGTCTTTTATTAAAACTTTTATTCCATATATTATTCGATTTTGTTAATATGTGAATATATGAAAAATATGCGTTCTTAAATTATTAATTATTTCCAACAAACCTCAACTTGGTCCTATAAAAAATTGTCCAAATATTCGATGATCTGTCATGGTTGATAGAAAACCTGGTTCAGATAGAAGAAATGGTTCACATAATGTTTCTAAAGCCAAAGAGTAGAAAATATTTTCAAAAGAAATTCGGTAGTAAAGCAGCCCGGTAAGCTCAGTGTTCGGACTATTTGCTACAAAAAGTTAAAGCTAATTTGCAACTTTCTGATCAAATTAAATATGTTGCTGATGCTCGAGGGAATGTTGAAGAAAAGTTTGGATTCCAAAAGCAATCAGAACTTCCCAACAAATGCTCTCGTTAAAAGACAATTGAAGAGCTCGTAAAGGAAGGGCTTCCGAAGAAGGCTCCAAATTTCATCATACCAAGTGATCAAAATTGTAATTACAATGTTAATCAAATAAAACATCAAAACAGTAAGTTCAGTGGTTATGTTTTTATTGGCAAATGTGAATGTCAAGAATTTTCGATCTCACTCCTTTATATGTTAAATTAAAACCGTGGAATTTACGATGTCTCTGTGAATGTAGTTATATAAGAAAACTGATCAAAAGGCTCTTGTAAACCTCAAGTTCTTTTGGTGGTTACGAGTAGGAATTTGTATTTCATATATTCCATTAAGCTAAAATATTATATATATTTAAATATTTTCTGAAAGTTGCATTAAAAAGTCCTTTTAAAAAAATCTCACCCGATAAGAAAAAAGCTGAAAACTTCGTTTTACACAGTATAGTGTATAGTTTCTCATATATATGTACATGCCCATGAGCGATTTTTAAATTTTGTTAAACAGTGTAATAAAAAATTTCACTTACCCAAACACAAACGTTTTCCTAAACGTTTAATAGTATTATTAATACGTCCAATATAATAAACATTTCCCAACTCATCACGTTCAACAAAATCTCCTGTTTTACGATAAATAATTTCATTCGTTTCTAAAATCTTAATATCAGCATCATATTGTGGTATAAAACATCGTCTGAAAGAGCTGGAAATTTCAAGTTCTCCTTTACAATTCTTTGCATGTAAAACTCTTCCAAATTCATCAACAATACGAAAATAAGTTAATTCATCCAAAGATTTACCCAGTGGTATTAACTCTACATCAGATAGATTTTTGATATGCAATTCGTGAATACTACTCCAACAAGATACTTCAGTTATGCCATAAATATTAAAAATACGTTTGTTTAATGTAGAACAATCTAATGGGAACCAAATTTTAAGTTCAAGTTTACTAGGAAAAGCCTCTCCTCCTAAAATTAAGCATCTTAAAAAAAATTTAAATCTTTTAATGTTTTTATTTATTTTTTATATCGAAATTTTACCTTAAAGATGATTTGTTACTTAATATAACATCTTTAATATTTTCTTGTCCAAATAAACGAAAAAGAGAGGGTGTGGTTTGATATATAGTGACTCCTTTCATTAATGAAGATTTTTCTGGAAACATAATTTTTATTAATTTAGTTGGCTTTAAACGAATTTCCTGGCTTGTTATTAAAATCGCAACACCCGTTTTAAGAGCTACAAACAGTTCTACCAAAAATGGATCAAATGTGGCAGGTGAGCCCAAAAGTATTATATCATGTTCATTTATCTTCAATATATCACTAAAATGTATCATTATAAGTAACGTTTTTAATTTAAAAATCTTTAAAACGTCCTACCTTAAAGCTTCAATATTAGGATGTATACATGTATACGGTACATGTACCATTTTGGGTTCTCCCGTGCTTCCCGAAGTAGCTATGGTATAACATAATCCTACATTTTGTAAAATATGTTCAGTATTTAACTTGTATAAATAAAACAAATCTTTTAGAATTTTGATCTCATTGTTTGTTTGCTGTACAATATTTTCTATATAAAGTTTATTGGGTGATATTATATATTGAATACCACTTAACCTTAAATACTTCTCAACATCTTTTGTAGCCTCAAAATCCAAACAATAAAAATGACAATTATGATTGAGAATCCTTTTGAAAATAAATAATTAATATAAACTCTTCAACATCTCTTATAAAAAATTTAACTTACCCCAATAATATTATTATATTTGCCGCGGAATGTTCCTTAATATCTATAGCTATGCCCACATTATTTTCAATTTTATATGTTTGAAAATATTCTAAACAATTCTTCGCTTCGTTTATAATATCATTATAACTATATATCGTTTCCTTTTCTAATGATTTCCTTTCATATATAAAAGTTTTATTTTTATAAATTTGTATTTTTTGTAAATTGTAGCACTTTTTAGACATTTTTGTTTACATTTTTTCAAAATAGTTGACAGCACTTGTCAGTCATTTGTTTATATGAAACATTTACATTTGAAATTAATAGTGCTGCCATACTAGTTGTAAACACTTCAAACACTAAGACCTATTTTAACAGATTATTATATCATCCAATACCGTAAACGGCGATGAGATTAAATTAAATTCGCCAGTCCTTGTGTAACACCGAGAAGATATTAAACAAGACCCCATAAAGAATTTATATGCAAATATAAAAATAAATGTGGCATACTATGAGAAATACAGAAATATATTAGTAATACAAATATGTGACGGTATTGGTAGAAAGTATCCTCCCACCATCAGTTAGGTCCTGCAATCCATGTTGAACTACCTGGTCTCTTCAAAGATTCAAGTAAACTATCTTGAGTGGACTTGAATTGGGAATGCTGATTATAACAAGTATCTGGGTATATTTCTGGAAGCTTTTTTTAAATGAATATCTTTTACGCCTATTACTCGTACGGGAACATTATTTATAGCTTGGTATTTAGGTCAACGTACTGTTTGGTGGGAGACAATGGAGATGAGATGTTGAAGGGATCTTTTTATAATATGCAAAGTTGTGTTTCTTTGGGCATCAAAGAGGCTGTTAGAAGCAAACCTCAGGTTGCTCTTAATGTAATTCTTAACCTACTCCTAATTAAGAAGTTTTTGTGCGGACGAATCCATTCTCATTTTCCTTTTAAGACTAAAGGAGAGTGGAATAATGAGGAAAACTGTTTTTTTCAAGAATTTTAAAGGAACTGATTATTATGTGGGAATGATTTACAAATCAGTTGACTACATAGACATTGAACTCAATTTTGGGAAGAGGTCTTCATTCCGGATAGATGCCGCTGGAAAAGAACATATAGCATGTGAAGTGGCAATTCAATCTTTACAACTGAGGATTCTGATACTGAGGTAGTGAAATAGTTTATAAAAAATCTTCTTTAGAATTATTCTATAATGCAATAGAAGATAACGCCCTAGACAGGGATAAAAAGAGTAGCAAGTCATTTAACGCTGCTCACGTTGGGTGTTAACAGAGTTTAATGGAATTCATGGATATATAAGGATCATGGCAATGAAATAGGTATATCGGACATTTTTATGCCAAGATGAGTTGGAGGCAATGGAACATATTTACTTAAATCAATATTTTTTTATTTTGCCATTACCATATGCTCTCTATATTCTATATGACTTCTTATTTGAAATTCAGATAAGAAAATTGATCATTCATGTCAAAATTAATTTCAATTCCATTCCATTCCTAAACAACGCCTTTTTAAATGCAACAGTTTTTCTTGCAACAAACACTTGGCAACTCTGTTCATATTGTCATATTGACACATTTCAATTTGTTTTCATTTTTTTAGTACAAGCAAAAGTTACTGTGAAAAAAGAAATATTTACTATTTGAGACAAAAATAATTAAAAAAATATATTAAATATTAACAAAAAATATTTATATTATTGAATTTAGCACTAGCCGATTTTTTAAAAAGAGGCTACAGTGCAATAAAGTGAAAATAAGTAGTGTGTAAATATTGCTAGAAGTTTTTGTGAGGCGGTCATGTTTAGCAGACACTCACCCTTGAAACGTAAACACAATGAATATCATGATCCAGACTATCCTCAACAAGAGCAACAAATCGAGCAGGAAGAGGAGGATGATGGGAGGCCGGGCTGTAGTACACAATTTTCTAATAAAAGACGAAAGCCGGATGAAGAAATTAAAATGGAAAAAGTTACGAAAAATGAGGATTATTTCAATAAAGTGAGACAGGTTATAGAGAGAGAATTTCAAAAGGAAATTGTAATGAAACAAGAACAATTAGAAGAGATAGACATGAAACTTGAGAAGGCCAAGCACTTGTTGGATAGGTTACGTTATGGCATTGTATCAGCGTATTATAAAAAACAAGAAATACCCTTAACAGCAGCAGATGCTACTACTTTAAGAGGTCCGAATTGTCTTTTCGATAGAGAAGATAAGGGTCCACAAATGCCTTTACATCCCTCCATAAAGAAACTAATAGGCAAACGACCTAAAGATCTTAATGACGTTATTAGATCATGTCCAAAAAGAACTGCAGCACAAAATGCTGTACAAACTATACGCGCCAAATCTCAAATACAAAAACGTGAAGAAAGAAAACTGAAGCAAATAATACGAGAACAAGGCATTGTCATTGATCATTCGAAACAAAATGCCACAGAAAATGATGTTAGTTCTTTATTAAATGCAGCAGCTCAAAATAGTGTAAATAATAAAAATGATTCAACAGGAATTGTTTTAAAACAAGAAAAATCCACGAAAGATGTTGGCAATACACCTTCGGGAAAATCGTTAAATGCTTCTCGCCTTAACAATAAGATTAAACATTTAATTGTTGTTGGAAATACCTCCAAATATATTGGCAACGAAGTGGAGAGAGATGTAAAAGCGCAAACACAAAATCTAACCCATAAATGGTTGGTGTATGTACAATCGAAAGAAACAAAACAACCTTTAGAACGTTTTGTTAAAAAAGTACGATTTTATTTACATCACTCTTACCGGCCCAATGATGTGGTTGATGTTGAAACACCACCCTTTCAAGTATCTCGTCGCGGTTGGGGTGAATTTCCAATCAGAGTTCAATTATTTTTTCATTCCGAATTTCATCAAAAACCTGTACAACTTGTTCACAATATTATATTGGATCAAACATTATCGGGCATACAGACACTGGGTGCTGAAACTCTATTGGAAATTTGGTTAAGAGAAATTAAATCTACAATTACCGCAAATGAGGTTAAAAATGATGTTGAAATTATGAAAAAACCGGAAATTCCTTCAAAACTTAAAACAAATTTATTAACACGTTCTGAGGAGTTAGTAGATGATAACTTATTAGATTTTCTTAATAAAATTGAGGCATCTCCATGTTCTATAAGTGCTGATATAGAAAAAATACAACCAACGGTTGTAGTAACAGAACCGCTTGCTGTTAAACTTAAAACACCAAGTCCGGAAAAATGTAAAACCTTTTCACCCTCACCAGCAAAATCACCTGTTAAAATGTTACCTCTTACAGAGGCAACAAAAATTCCAGAAAAGTCTATAGCCATAACACAAACCACAACATCTACAATTGCATCCACCATGTCAATGCCAGCGACATCATCGGTAGTCGTAACTGCACAATTAAGAAATCCAATATTTACCAATGGTTCTTTAACTTCAAAGCCTATGACTACATTTGTTAGGGTACCCAATAGTTCAGCACAAGTTAGATTTATTAGCCCATCAGCCACTGTCATTAATAACGTACCACCGCCACTCAGACCTTTAACACCATCGGTCGTATCTACAACAACTCCTCAACATCCCTCACCAGCTATGTTACAAAAGCCTCCTATAATTCTTAATAAAGATTGTAAAATTCTGATGCCCTCCGCTTCAGTTGCCTCTGCTGTACGTAGAACTATTCTTCCAATTGCTAATAACACACCGGTTTCGCAAGCACTGCAACTCTCTAATGCAAGTAAAGCACAAATTATGTCTGTTACACCATCTACTCACACGCCTGCAGCACCCAAACAAATTTTACAAAAGAAATTAGTCCAATTGGTTGATTCAACAGGTAAAGTTAAATATATTCAAATGCTAGTGGCTGCCAGTTCGGCTTCATCTTGTGTATCAAATTTAAATACATCATCGGTAGCACCGAAACTGATAACAATGTCTTCAAATTTTGCGAAAAATAATACAGGTAAATTTTTAATATTTTTATTCTACATACGTTAATCCTTTTATAGGGTACTCTTATAGCCAGCACCGCAATAAAGTATTTCAACAGCTCAGTTCAAGATCATAGAAGAGAGTGTGTCCGTCAAATATATTTATTTAGAACGCAGCTAGTAGATCTTCCATTTAGATAGTTGATAATCAGCTTTCAAATTGCTTGCCCATTTGATAAATTGAAAATTCTGATAATTGAAATTTAAGTTTCAGAACTGGCCAAATATGTAGTCATATTTACTTTCTATTTCCAATTTACCCCTGCAGTATTTAGTTTAGGTTACAATTTTTATCCATAGGTTCCTTTGTGGAATGTACTGACAGACATTCGTTATATTTTCCAAATTAAATTTTAGATCTGAATTCGTAGTCATTTCCACTTGTTAGATCCAATGTGGAAGAGTAATTTAAGATTTCTGTAGTAAAGAAAACCCTGTAACCATATCTACATCTTAGACATAACATGCTTATACCTCGAATCATTTATTAACACCCACATTATAGGTCCTACGACAATTTGATGCCTCGCCTGCATTATTCTGAATATTCATATTTGCATTTCATTCACTTACATTGAAGCTTTTATTATGTTCTTTAGAGTAACAGAAATTCCAGCCTTTTTACCTCTATAGCCATCATTATTCTTGCATTTATATTGTAGGATCCCCAACATTAGTTCAGTAAATAAGACCTTTAAATTTCAACTAATCCCATCCAATTAAATGAAGTTTCGAGAGCTCCTTTAATGTTTTTAATGATGTAAGGCTTTCTTCCGGCCTTAAGAAAAAAAATGTGTTCTTCGAATTACTCAGATTGGTCACAATATATCCAGATGTAACATAGTCTATAAAATATTTTGTTACTATCGGTCCTATATCTACCTCTATAACCTCATTTGCGAAAAAATGGAAATACTTATGAATATTATTCTAATCTTGCAGTCACAAATACTACCCAAATCACAAACACCGTTACAACGCCTGTGCTTAAATCACCAAATGGTGCACATTTGATGCCGGCCATGACAATGAAACCAAATATATTTAAAATTGTACCTGAAAGTATGCAAACAAAACCACAAATATTAACATTCAGTACGGCGACAGTTGCGGCTACAAGTACAAATACACTGACAACAACACACAATCAACAACTATTGCAACATTCAATTTCAACAACTACAACACGTTCAGTTGGACCAATAACAGCTGTACCCTCAACGATGATAACATCTAAATCTAATAATGTTACATTACCAACAGCAAATAAATTATCAAAATCAAATGGTAATAATGTTACAACAACTGGTACTAAAAATGTGGTCTTCCAAAAAGAGGGTAAATTGTATATAATTGATCCAGAACAAATGAAATATAAACAGCAGCAGAAAAAACAAATTTCATTACTAAAACCACAAATAAGTTTGCTAAAACAGCAACAGCAAAAACAAACTATATCATCCTCAAACGCAGGAAATAATTCCACAGCAATAACAACAACTGCAACAACCACATCATGTACGACGTCAATATCAAATAATAAGAATATTGTACCACAAGTGCATTATGGCCTAAAACAACAGCGTATCAATTCTATAAATGTTTTACAATTGATGCAAATGAAGAGAGTATTATTTGAGAAACATTTCCTTAGGCAGGAATTTACGAATATACGTTCTGCTGTTGAATTTTTATTACGAAGGTTAAAATTAGTTGTTTCCAAAGATTCATTAGTTACAGCATTTCCTTTCGTTTGTCATACTCTGCCTGAATTTCACTCTCTTACGGCATTTAAACAAAGAGCTTACGAATGGTTGAGAGCCAAAAATATTTCACGTATGTTACGTAATCACAAAGACCTGCAACGCTTAAATAGCAGTTCAAAAGAAACTTTTTGGACCACCAAAGAAATAGCTACTTTTGCCCGACAATATGCTTATACTCCACCCATTAAATCATTACCCCGCCCAGGTGACAAACAACAAACTCAGGAAAATGATACGAAAGATTTTAAGGATTTGGTTAAGAGTGAATTAAAACAAGAACATAATTTACAATATGATACCTTAACCGATCATCAAAAAGTACGTAAATGGGTTGATAAAATATGGCACACTTTAGAGGAATATGAACATCATGAAGATCAACATCAAATTATAGATATTGATGGTATAGAAGAAGATGAACATAAAATAAATAGGAAATCGCATAACCTAAGAAATACAGCATTTTCTCACTCAAATAATGCAACCACAATTGGTGCTTATCTGTCACCACCAGAGCATTTAGAAAATCAATGTCAATTAGTTTCGGATATATGTAAGGATTTAAATATTAAATTAACCCACGAAGAATTGGACACAAAACTATATCATCCTTCAACACAAACTGTTTTAGCACAATGTCTCAATATATTTATAGAAAAACTTTTACGTCAAACCATTGCCTTAAAACAAGAGAAATCGTCTATGCCTTTTGGTTCCTCAGAATCAATATGTACACTTTTACCCCAAGATTTGGCTAAGGTGATAGCTTCGAACAGGGAATTTGATTTTCTTACTAATAATAATTTTGGTTCAGCTATTTTGACCGAATGCTTAGAGTCTGTAAAACAAGAGAAACTTTGATTGTTTTTACTTTTTTCTTCATTTTTCAATATTTTAATTTTAATCTTAGTTTTTATTTTCTTTCATATAATTTTCATTTGTCCTTTGAAAAGTCACGATTTTCTCCATTATGTACGTACCACTCATGATATTTTATATTAAGAATTTCTTTAAAAATTAATTTCAAAATGATGTTATAAATATTTGTATGATATAGTAAATAGTTGACTCAGTCAATAATAAAGTAATCTGTATATCATTTTTTATTTAAGATATTGTAATTTAATTGTAAGTTGTAGATAATAAATAATTTTACTGTAATTTAATAAAAAATAATCGTAAAAAAATAATAAGGTTGAAATTAATATTGTATTATTAATTATGATTTTATTTTAAAGTTTCAAATATGAAGTTATATTTTTATGTTGGAGAAACGCTGGATACGGATATCTTCTAAATGTTTTTCCTTTAAAATAATATGGATAAAATGCCGCATATATTGCCAGAATAGGATATCCAAAGACATGACAGTTACCTACATGTGTAGTTGGGTCATAGAGAAATGAACTAGATTTACGAATCGATGCAACGAATAATTCTATTCTACAGTGCAGACTTCTGGTAAAAATTATTTGAAAACTATCTGAACAGCTCGAAATTTAATTCAGTCCTTTAGAGAATTTGAGTAAACAACTAGGACTCGTTACTGGTTGATCTGATGACCAGGAAATTTGATCTTCAAATAACAATTAGGTCATATGCTACGACGAAATGATGGTGTTCATTAAACCACTCAAGGGCTGGATGCCAAGACATGCCAAAAATAAGTGGACCCATTATGAAGTCTTGTTAGTGGAAGCAGGATTTTTATAAATATTCCCTGATGTATATATTTTAAGGGAACTGCATATTGCCTGCTTTACCAAGAAGTTTTTGGGAAATTTTAATTGATTTTGGATACCAAGCTTTTCTTCAACATCCTTTCCTGTATTAGCAACGTAACATTTTTGACCAGATGACGTTTCGTCATCCAATATGCAGTAAGAATACTTTTTTAGAAAACTTTACTTCAATTTTCGTATTCTTTCTTTGGCTTCTAATTTTTAGCAGCGTTTTAGCTTTGTATGCTTTTAAACCTGCATTAGTTTTAACTTTTCGTACAAAATAGTCCGTGCCCTGAGCTAACCGAGCAGAAAATGCTTTCTATTTTTTTTTACTTTAGAAACCACATGTGACTATACCTTCTACCAGGTTTTCTATAGATTTCGATCACACTTCTTACATTTATCTACTTTCTCCTTTTATAATTCTTCTCTTAAAGTACGTATGTATGCAACGTATAGATTCCCAAACGACTGGGCCAATTTTGATGAAATGTTCACAGTTTGATCCTAATATATCCGAAAGTAACACATGTTAAATAATTCCGATAGCACCAGGGGAGGGATACCCCCATACAAAGAAAATATTGTTTATCGATTATCTAAAGAAATATAATAGCGAGAGTCTTAAAATTTTCAGAAATTATGCTACTACAACACGAGTGTTTGCTTAGGGACAGCAACGCCTTAAAAATTTGCTTTGGCAAAACCAAGTTTGGCGGGTCTGCTTATTAATAAATAAAAATCAAATTATTTGTTTTTAATTTGTTTAGTAAAAATACATTTATTTATTTTTTGTTTTTATTTTTTTTTGTTGTTGTGTTCTATTCATGATTAACAAGTTGTTACTATTATTATTATTATTTGTTTTAATTTCTACTATAAACTACAATTTTCTCAATTATTTGCACTAGAACTAATATTTTTTTAGTTTATTTATAATTTTGTTAATCTTTTTTAGAATATATGTTGCGTTGATTTTAATTATTTATTACTATTTACATATATTCTTTTGTTTTTATAATTCACTATTAGGAAAACTATTAAATCGGGTTATTAATTTTTCAATATTTTGCATAATTTATGTTTAATATGAATGTTTTGTAGAAAAAGAAATTAATATATTACAATTGAATATAATTTAATTTAATTTAATATATGTAAAAGAAATATAACTTATTTCAAATGTTTAAAATAAATTAGACTAAAAGGAAATATAAAACTTAAACAAAAAACGGAAACGGAAACTCGAGTGCCATTTATTATTGTACAATTTAAAAATAAAATTTCACTAAGTAACTATTTAATTACACTAGTTTTTTCTTTATTTTATTATTTATAACTAACAAACAAATAACTTATTACAAAACAAATACTTAATTTATACACTAAATAAATTTTAATTATTTTTATAATCTAAATTACAGTGTAAAGCATAAGTTTAGGTACCCTAATTTTAGTAAAAAAATTCCTGAATTTTAAGGGGAAATTTTTGTATATATTTAACATATTTATTTCTAATAATGTGTTAAACAAAATAAATTAAAAATAAGGAAAATTTTCCGAAAACTAAATATTTTTGCTCAGCAAAGGTCCTCAAAAATAACGGTTAGAGAAGAAATGAAAATAGTACCAATTAAATTAGTAATCTTTTTCAAAAGCTGTTGCAGAGTTCAAGGAAACATAGTATAAAATCGTTCCTGCGGATTCAATACGCAAAACTATAAACAAAGTCTCTTACAGTGCTCACACTGCTCGTAAGAAACCCTACATTAACAAAAGATAGAAGTTATAGTCGTTCAAGACCAACAATTTATTACCCTACATAATATTGTTTTAAATGAACGAATGAATTTTCTAATTTATGCATACGGAGGCTATGGGAAATTTTGAACCGATCCACGTTAAACTTCGCACATCGATTTTTGCTTATGTTTATCCTAATTTGATCAATTCTTATTACAAAACCTACGTATAAGTGAGATTTAAGCCCTTCACAGTGATGTTTGGAAGGAGGAAGAGAAATAATGGATCGATCCTTGTATAATTTGCAGATTATCAATTATAATGCTTGATTGTGCCAAATTTCATTATCGTTTTAAATCTAACACTTTTATTACCTTTTGTATGAGAGTTAGGTGAAATATTGAATGAGTCAAAATTATGACACATGCCAAGTTTCATCAAAATATCTCTAAATTTGCAACCGGCATTTTGTTCACAAAGTTTAATTGATCAGTCAGACAGACTTACGGTCAACGACTCAGAAAGTGATTCTGTTTTGAACGGTATACTTACCGCCATTATGAACTTCTGCTCAAACGCAAAATACGCCAATTTTGGTACAAAGTAATTTTTGCATTAGGAATTCTTTAAGATTATTGAGTGCAACAGGACAATAATCCTTAATATGTTATTATACCCTCCGCCACCAGAAGAGAGTAATATATAACTTTGCCATTCCGTGTGAAGGCAAAGACTAAGAAGGTATCATCTAAGACACTATATGTATATATATTCTTGCATCAAATTCTGAGTCGATTTAGATATTTCCGTTTGTCTGTCTGTTGTTGGCACGTTGACGTCTGCAATACTTGGTAGAGCTTAATGAAGTTTGGCCTGATTATTTGAAATTGTCCTGAGAAGTTATTTTTAAAATCCAGCAAAATCGGAATATAGACCGATGTCTAAGACAATCTTCAAATTCATGCGAAGAAGTTTTACTAATATCAAGAAATATGTACCTTATTACCGTTCCAAAAATTATCAAATTCGGTTCCGTAGAAATTATAGACAAAAATATAAACAATTAAGGTTTCATTGTGATATATAACAAAAACTTTCGTATATTGAATGCATTTGTGGGTGATATATATGAGTGTGTATGTACGTATATGTAAGAATTTCCCAGGCATTTCTGGTGGAGGGTATTGAAGATTCGGCAAAGCCAAATATAACATTCTTACTTGTTTTTATTTTATTCTGTTGAACACATTTATATTTATCAATTTTATTATAAATCAGAAATAAATGAGTACAATATAAACAAAAAGTTATTATAAATTCATAAAATTATTTATACAAAAAAGGGAACATAGACTAATGCTTTACACTTTAATTATTTTTATACCTTTTATACTCTATAAATTTTGAAATTATAAAAATTATAAAAAAATTGGAATTCGAAATTTATGATAAATTTATTTTCTAAAATATTTTTTCTTTTAAATTAAATTATTGATTCTTGATTTTAATTCTTAAAATTTTTATTAAAATTAAAAAATCATAGAATTCTAATTAATATTCTATTTTAATATTTCTTTTGTTTTACTTAAATGAGTGTACAATCACAGCCGTTTACTAATTTTATTTTACAGAAAAAATCACTTTTCTATTTTTATTATTTTTGTATTTTTTTTAAATATTTTTTATTTTAATTTATTAAAAATTTTCTTAAGTTGTTGTTTTTAAAGCCCTTTAGTTTTATTATTTTTTTCAAAAATTTTTTAGGTTTTTGCTGCTTGAAAGTGTTTGAGTGTCTTAAATAATTTTTACTACAAAATAATATTTTTCTAAACATTTTTTCTTTTAAGTTTTATTAAAAAATTGATTTTCTGTTTATTTTTTAATATTTTCATGTTTTATTTAAAAAGTTCTAATTATTATTGTTATGATTTAATAGGAATTTTGTTTTTAATTTGTGATTTTTGCTTTTTATAAAATTATTTTAGGATTTTTTTCAAAATTGTTTTAGTTTATTATTATTATATTTAAATAATACAAATGTCATGGCAATTGTTAAATTAATAAGAATTATCTTTTAAAAAACTTGTATATATAGTTCATAATTTTATAATTTATTAGATCATTTAAGTTTTTTGTATCTTTATATCAGTCAATGTAATGTTTTTTAAGGTCTAAATTTTATAATTCTTTTCTGTGCTTTACATAAAATTGAAATCTTAAATAACTTATAAAAAAGTTTATTATTTTTTAAATACTTTAATTGATTTTTTAATATATTTTTATTATTATTATTTTTTTTTTTTGAAAATTGGAAAAAATATAACATTTTAATTATTTTGTAAATAATTTAAAAATTACAAAAATCAGTCAACAAAAATTGTTTTCCCACGTCGTTTCGGAACGATTCGAATCACACTCAAACATAGATTGACAACCCAGCGACAGCTGCATCAAAGGATAGAACGGTCAGTTAAAACTGGCCGAACTGTTACAACAGGAATTTTTTCGAAACTTGTGGAATGAAATATATTTATTAACATCAATAAACTTCAGTTAACACGAATATAAAATTAATTTTCAGGTTTTTTCTCCCTGAATCTAATTTTGACTGGAAAAGTTGTATTAAAATTTTGTTCTTGTAAGTTCTTTTAATGCCCCTCAACTCAAAATCAATTCCGGAGTCGATTTATCTATGTCCGATTGGTTGTGCAAATTTGATATAAAATTATAGGTTTGATGATAACTTAATGAAATTTGTCATCCTCATACACATGTCCCCCGGAATGGGTGTTCTAGAACATGAAATTAAACAGATTTTATTGAAATTTTTCACGTTGATATTGTATTCATATTTGGTTAAAATGAAATAAATATAAACATGAAACCATGTTTGAAATTTTACGAGAGTCGGCTTATAATTTAACAAGTTTTCTGAAAAAAGTTTTGAAACGCATAAATCTGACAAAAATCGTAGTAGTAGAAATCTGAAAACCTTTATTATACGAGGGTCAATCCATAGTTTTTCTTAGGTACTAATAATAACCGACAATGTGTTGTAGGGTATTTTATAGTTGGACATGACCGACTTAAAAATCATTCCCGTGACAGCCGGTTCTTTGTACCTAAAAGACCCGAAATTATTCGACAAAGGGCTGTCACCCTAGCAACGAAAACAAAGATTATTTTAGCTAAGGAACAGAGAATATGTTTAGTAAGCAGTTCCTTTTAGAATGTCATTCCAAAATTCCGAGGTTACCGTATGAATGTCGTGCTTATAGGCCGTCCACCGGTTCTTAAAGACAATGAATAAAATTGCCGCGATCAAAAAGAGTAGTTCTGGCACAAGCGAGATCGGGATACAGCAACGGACGTAATGCCTACTGGGCCCTTATTAACCTTGCCGTTTATTTATTCAACTGCCAGTCCAATCTTACCTCACTCAGTCCTTAAGATCTATGGATTCATTCAAATAAGGTTTCTCAATTTCTTGGCCTGGAGTTGAGCTACAACATTAACCAAAATTAACAAAAGTTCTTATTCCTACCAGCTGTTACAACAACAGCAACTATCGAATATGACTTTGATACTTGCTTTTTTTCGATATGAAGAGATTTTCTTGACGTTCGTCCGAGTTTGTGTGTAAAGGGTCGCATAACTTCACTCTTTGGAGGCAAGTTGGCAATATTTTGGTTAAAAATAAGCTTTATAGTCTAAATTATTGTCACTGCTAGTTTCTTTTTTTATATAATACAATTTTGTTAACTGATTATTGTAAATAATTTTATTAAAAATCTAAATAAAACACGTTATTAAAGCTGAGCAAATTAAAGAAGTTTAAAAGAATTTACAGTTGTTACATATACAAAATGACAAGGATTCACTTTGGGTTGTACAAACATAAAGGTAAAGTTAAAATTAAAAGAAAAACAGTGATTAAAAAAACTAATTGAATAATTAGAAAATTCGGTATAAGATTCAATACTTATTTTTAATAACATTTCAAAACAATTTTTAATTCATTTAAAAACTGTAAATCCCTTTTTTTGATAATTCTCTAAGTACACTTCGAAAAAAATACTAATTGAAAAAAGAAAATAAACTTAATATTTTATAACAATTATAATTTATAACATAAATATTTTTTACATCATTTCGATTAAATTGGATTATTTTGTTTTTATTTTAAGCTTGTGATTTATATATATATATTTTTGTAAATAGTACTAATAAAGCCTTATATTAAAAAAAGGTAATAATAATAATTAAATATAAATAATATTTACATTTTTTTATTAATTATAAACAAATTTTGTTAGCAAATTATTTAAAAATACATTACTATTATTATTATTATTATTATTGTTATTGTATATGCAAAGTATATACGTACATATTATATATATAAATAAAAATATGTTTACATATATACTATATAAGCGTAAGGCAGGATTTTAATTCACTAATAATATTAATTTTAATTTTTTATTTTTGTTTTCTTCTTCATCTTCATTATTTTTGTTTAAATTTTAAATAAAATAAAAAACTTTTAACAAATAAGTTTAATTATATAAAAAAATCGTTGGTATAATTTGTAGAACTTAATTTATAAAGAACATTTTATCATTACAATACATTACATTGAGTTTTTGTTGTTGTTTTGTTTAATTTAATTACAATTTAAATTATATAAATAAGATCTTAAGTAATAATCAGGTAATTGATGTTATAATCTGATTCTTAGACCCATAATCGGTGATTCTGTAAAGATGTTAAAAAAATGATTAAATAATTGAAAATGTTGTAATTAATTTATATGTTCGTCATTATCTTAAAACACAGGTACGGTTTTTGACTCTTTTTTATTCTTCAAACTATCGGATCTTTCAAAGAGTTTAATTAAAAAAAAAAGAATTTTTAAATAAACAATTCGCTCAAATTCAAATTCAAGATCAAAGGTGGCCTCCAACTTCGACATGTGCTTGGTCTAGCATGCCTCAAGGAAGACTTCAACAATGGTATCCAAGAAGGAACTATTGAGCTCTTAGTAACGTTCTTTAACCGATAAGATCTTTGTCTCTTCATACAGAAGTTGTATAGAAGGCATTTGTATATAACCTGTTGTCGTTCCCACGACAATAGGATCTCCGTTCAGGAATGACCCGAGTTACACTCGGCCAAAGATTGTCAATCCAGCTTCAATTGTATCAAACGAACGTTCTTTTCCCAAGAAATAATTATCGGATACGGACGAGCTGTTTTTAGGTTCTTTTGACTATTTCTCCATACCGTATCAAGATTACACTGGGGATACGGAGTTCTTATAGTATAACAATATGGGCATAAGTACATGCCTACGGATATGAGATCTTAAAGGATCTTCCCTCCTCAACCTACGTACCATCTATAAAAACTCAATCGTATCAAATAGTCTTGTAAAGGTTTATGATTCGATTGGTGTTTAGCAGATAAGGAACTTTCTGTAAATGTTAATCCGTTAGAGATAAATAAAATTTTACTTAATAATAGTTGGTCAGGGACCTGGTCAAAAAGTTATTCTTATTATAAGTATTTTTCATATTTTACAATTTTTTATGTCTTAAAAGAGAAATGATTTTTTTATTATAAAATAAACGTTAAATTTTACTTAATACATTCTTACAACTAGAGTTAATATTAAAAATATTAAATATAGTAAAAAAATAAATAAAATAATTAAAAGGTAAACATGCTGCTACAACAATTAATAAAAAAATGAACAAAAAACAAATTGAATGCAAAAACACACACAACTAATAAATTTTTGGGAAAATTGGAAAGATTTCAAAATAATTATTTTTTATCTTAAATTAAGTGCAAATTAAAAATTTTTATGTATAAAGAAATGCAATTAAAAATTACACATACTATTAAAAGGACTAAAACAAAATTAAAAATTGAATCAAAATATCATCTAAATACACATTACAGAAATAAAAAAAACATAATGGAATTTCAAATATTGCATTAGAATAGAGAGGAAAAGAAAGATAGAGAGACAGCGAGAGAAAAATAATTGAAGAAGAAAATATAGTTTACACGTTAAAGTTTAGTTGTGTGTCCTTTACCTATAAATTGATGAAGCAGATGTTGACCTTGACCAAGTAACTAATAAACCCTCACCTCTACTGCGTTCACGTTTACTATTCAATAAAACTTTTGTGCTGTCATCTGGAAACAGGCTTGTTTTTAAGACAGTAAATAGCAAACTGTAATGGAAATAATAAAAACAGTATTTGAAAATTTTTAAAATCATTGAAAAAGTTCAAGGATTTAATATAAGGAAATATGAACAAACACAAGAATGATGGAATGGACAAGTATGAAACTTACCGTGGTAGAATGGCTACAACGGCTGATAAAGCAATTACCAGCCAATGTATGGCGGAAGCAAAACAACGAAATATCACCCAATAACTTGAAGGAAGGCCAAAACAATTGACGCACATGGAATTGTAAACAATTGAAAATAAATAAAATGAACCCAAACTTAAAACCATAGAAAGCACATGTAGTATTGTCTGTAATTAAAAGATTTTTCTTATCGAATATGAATAAGAAAATTGATTATATCTTTGATTATACCCAAGAACGTATTTCTATAACACCATGTAATAAATTCGTAAATAAACAGGAAGCCGTTATAGTGGCACCAAATTCCCATATACCAACATCTGAACCAGCATAGGCACATAAAGCTATAAAAAATACTACCAGACTTTGATATAGGGAATCTAAAAGTATTATCCAAAAGTCATGAGGTTTATAAGCTAAACCCAAACGACCCTAGAAATATTTTAAAATATACACTTTATTAAAATTGCATTGTTTAGGTTTCAAATAATATATACTAACGTATTTGTAAAGATATGGATTTTTCAATAATAAATCCTCTGGCACACGTTTATCATAGACACCAATGGCTAAAGGAGGCAGCGAGGTAAATATTAAATTATATAACATTAAATACATTTGATCCATCATAACCGAACCAGAGAATCCACAATATAATTGATACCAAAATATTAAGAAAACAAAGGCCTAAAATAAACAATTAAGACGTATTAAATGAAATTGAAAAAGGAGCATTTTTCGTTTTTTTTTTAAATTCAAACTTACAGCATTTTTATAAAAGAAATATAAAATCATACGTGATAAACGATCATAGCACCAATAGCCATGTGTTATAAGCAAACGTTCCAAATAACGGAAACGTGCCACTGTAAAATCAGCTGCCATTACAGCTTGTGTACCCTCTTGGCCGGAAATGCCAACACCCACATCAGCCATCTAGAAGAGAACATTAAAATAATATATTTTTTTCATGAATAAAACTTGGATATTGGATTTTACCTGTATCATAGATACATCGTTGGCACCATCACCTATGGCCAAGGTACATAAACGTAATTCCTCTTTGACTATTTTGACCAAATAGGCTTTTTGCAAAGGGGTCGAACGACAACATAGTACTGAAGCACAGCCTTTGGCCAATTTTAAAAAAGGACGTATAAGTTTTGATCTAAAACAAAACAGGAACAATTGTAATTATTATAAGAAGAATTGTGTCCCAAAAGAAGAAGAATATATCTATTCTTTTTTTGGAATAAATTTACAAAGAAAATTCTTCTGTTCCATGTTCCAAAACTTGTGCTTTGGTGAGGATTAAAAGGTCAATATGTATGATTTTTTTATCAAATTATAAATTGTTGAACCCGATGAAACCAACTTGTCCCAAGATCCACTAGAATATTGCTTATCCAAATCAATTAGAAAACACTTCAAAAACGACCACGTGATATTTTTTTTATAAAATATTCAGTAATTCAAAAGTTTTAGAATTATTTCCAAAAAATGGTTTAAGGCAGCAACAAGTCCGAGTAGTCGCTACAGGTTATAATTATAAAAATCTTACCTTAAATCCAATATGAACGTTAAAGTTTTGCCATCCACCACTAAAGCTCTTGGCTTCAAACGGGTGCTACCTTCGAACGTTGTTACTTTGGCAGCTTCCATTTCGTTTAAATAAAAAGTAATGGCTGATTCGGCAGCATCTCTTGAGCGGGCAGTTAATCTATATACAAATTTTAATTCGATCATATATATTTTCTTTTATATAAAACACTTTTCTATATACCTTATCAATTCCATTTGTTGGGTAAATAATTTCGCTGAATACGCTATATTTATGGCGGTTTCTGGTTTATCACCAGTCAACACCCATATTGATATGCCAGCTGCCATTAGTGATTGTATGGTTTCGGGTACACCTTCTTGTAAACGATCTTCTATGCCAGTGGCACCCAGTAAAGTTAAATTACTTTCCAATTTGGCAAATGAATCCCTCAAACGTCTTTCACGATTTTCCATAGACATTTCTATCTCCTGATGTCTAGCCCACCAATCGGTATATTCTGCCGCATTTAGGTTACGTTTAGCCATAACTAAAATACGTAAACCTTCGCGGGCATAACGATCTAATTGCTGTTGAGTTTTTTCTCTTATTAGACCTTCAGGAGAGTTGGGTGAACAGGGTGCCAGCACAGGCATTATAGAACTATCAGCACCTTTGGTGTATAAGACAATCTCTTGGGTACCGGTACGTCTAACCACAATAGACATACATTTACGGCTGGAATCAAAGGGTAGAATTTTCAACACTTCATATTCCACCAAACCCTTATTAGGGACACTGACCAAAATATGATTTGGACTGCGATTGATAAGGCAACATTCGTAACTGTAGGCGGCATTAACTAAAGCCAATTCATCGGGACTCTCTGCCTCATATAAAGGACGACCATCTGGTGTTTGATATGTGGTGTTATTTTTTTGTTGTCTACAAACAAAAACCAAAAAATTATTTAATTATTACTAAATTGGAAAAAGAAGTCAGTAATTAAAACTCACTGTAATTTATTGGCCAAACGTTTGTTCTGCGTTTTTGCATTCAGAAATGTAGTGATACTATTAATTTTTGAATTAATAGCCGCCTTTGCACGTCCTGTGGGCGATATGGCATGTGACAATGATTTTAATTTCATTGGCGGTGATTCGGAGGTGGGTGTTGATTCGGCTGAACTACTTATGGGCGATAGTGAGGGTATGTGCGATTGTGTAGGAATGTTAAATGCTAAATTAGGTGGTGGTGATGGTGTCACCGAACGTGATTCAGCTAAGCGTATATAACGATCTGCCGGTATGGCTGAAGCCAATTTATTATTGCTCAGTGAAGAGGCTGGTGAAGAGTTTAAATCATTTTGACCAGCTGAAGGTTTAACAGCTAAAAATAGAGATTTGAAATAATTTATATAAAAAAAGAAATCAAAATCTGCCAATTTACCTTTCAATGTCACTGAAGAATCCCCCACCAATGAGGTATTATTACTCTGTACCTCTATTATACCACTGGCATTCATTAGATCACGATGTGGTGCCGCACTTACTATCACTGTATTACAAATGGCCAATACTACTAAAAACTCCTGAATACGTTGAGAGTTTTGCGTTAAAAATATACCCGAAGAACTTAAATTCGCCATATCACTAAGAAGTGTAGCATTCGCCACTAATGGTGGAGCCGGTGAACCAGGTTTTGAATATTGTTTTTCCAGTTCCGATGGTGGATGATTATAATCAATACCATTTACTACACAACGACGAAATAACATTTTATTCTCTGTCAATGTACCCGTTTTATCCGAAAAAATATGTTGAATTTGTCCCAATTCTTCGGTGATATTCATAGCACGACATTCGGTTTGTTTATTAGTATCACGATCGAATAGATCGACATTATTGTGAATATGGAAAACTTGTAATATTTTACACAGCTCAATGGTTACATATAATGATAATGGTATCATAACTTGTAATATTATAATGTAGGTCCAAAATATTAAAAGACCCTCATAACTGGGATCAACTTCGAATGGTAAATAAGGTACAGGAAAATGCTCAAAAGAGCTAAGCCACATTTTGCAACCAACAGCACCAACAACACATAAAATTAACAATATAATTACACACCTTTGGGATCAGGGCAAAAAAAGAGAAAATGACATTAGTAAACGTTAAGGAATCAAGAAAACAAAAAAAAAAAAACAACTGCAGAATTTACCATATAACATCAATGTTCATTTGTTGTTCCACCTGGGAACGTTTATAACGTGGTCCACTATTATTTAACATAGCTTTTGTTTCATGTCCGGCATATACTACAATACCCTCTATGAAATCGGTATTCTGAAATTAAATATTAAATAAAAAATAATAACAAAAATTTTGAAAAGCTCTTTAAGATCTTTATAGCGTCTCTTACCTTAAGTCTACTTTCTCTTAATAGTAAACATTCTGTTGATATTGGTACTCTTTCCCCCGAGGGATGTATTAAGGCCCCATGAAAACGATATAATTTTGTTGTTGGCGCATCAGCCTCTACACGACTTACAAATTTACTGGGTGTAAATATATTTTGTTTATCGGTAAAACCGCGCACCACCTAAATTTAAAAATAAAAATAATAAATAAATCATTGTTTTTATTCTCCTAATTAGTACTTTGTAGGGACATCAATATTGTTACAATAAGAGATGAGCGATATTTCCATGACTGTGACTTAATGTGTGATTGGTAAACCACTGATAACTACAGTGACTGAAATTATGAAATAACAGTTACTTAAAATGGCGTCCTTCCTTCTTTGGTAACATACTCAAATGTACGGTACGCAGTGTGAACTATAATAGAGACTCCAATATTCAAAGAAAATAATCTCCTCTGTCGTCTTTTGTTAAATCTTTTTCTTTTCCGTGATTTTTCATTTTTTTAATAAAAATATTCTTGTTTCCCTTAGAAATACTGCGATCACTGTCACTGTTTAAAGAACAGTGATTTTAAAATCACTTTCACTGGGCACTAAGTTATTACAAAATCACGATATAAAGAGAAAATCACCATAAAGAGAACTTTACTTACTTTTTTAAGAGTGTTGTGAAAAACGGCGATATTTTCGAACAAGGGCCCAAAATTTTAAAAGGAACTATTTTGGAATCCTTTTTAAAACAACTTAACTCTTCCATGTCTCAAAATCAGACGTAAACTTTTCAGCACGGCTCTATTTTTGATCTTAAGCAAATCATGAATTTGGATCAACTACGAAGAAATAGTGCTTCAAAAAATAAAAAGTTTTAAGAATATGGTATGCGAAAAAAGACATTAATTAGTACCGTAAACAATTTTATAATAGACGAGTTGTATAAAGCCTTTAGGAAAATATAGGTAACAATTTTTATGCCACTCTAAGTGCAACATGTTTGAAGTTTGATTGATTAGATTCATTAACATATTCGAGGGAGAATTTATCATAGAATTATGCAAATTTTGGTGGAGCGTTTCTTTATGTGAGTTGAGTTAAGCGACAAAAAATAAAACATTTCTCTCCGCTCCGCCCAAATTGCAGAGAGCTGCTGTCATTTATAGTCTAAAAAGAATTTGTAGTGTAATCTAGTGAATTGAGAAATCTAAAATTTTTATCTTATGTCTTCCTGATACCTCAACGTATATTATTGGAAAACTCCTTGAGGATGCCTTTAATATGAACTGCGAAAAGTGGTATCAGAGTAAAATTCTCAGTGTAAAACTCCATTGGTACTTTTCACACATGGAAGGAAAATAGCAATTTTAATTATCCCTAAATGGGTTATGACTTAGATTATCTAGTTCGACAAAATTTCTTGGAATTCGTTTGGATTGCAAACTGTATTGGAAGGATAATCTAACCGAATGAATAAAGAAAACGTTAATTGCACCGTATTCCTGCCACTTAGCAGGAAAGGATATTTAAAGCCAAAGTTATTTTGGCACTTACATTTGCCATCTCAACAACAGGTAGCGTTACACAGTATAATCAGAGCCATAAGATCGATTCCGACAGCAGCATTAGAAATCATAGTTAATGTTGCCCCTTTGGATATTCATATTAAACAGTTATTTAATAGTTTGCATATTAAACAGCTGCAGATTGGAAATAATTGGGGACAACATGATTGTGTCACAGACTATGTGTCACCATATAATGTTATATTACATGCAACTTAACACTTCTTTTTCGAGTCCTTAATGAATGGACGGAGATGCTTGTAGAATACCTAAGGGAACTGATTTCAGTATTTTCTGCGAAGAGCTCGAAATAGAAACTTGTAATTGATTGACTACAGACTGTTGTATTTTTAAGCTAAAGTTTATGTTATTTTATACCCTACACCACCGTAGGTGGTTGGGGTATTGTGCATTTGTGCAGATGTTTGTAACATACAGAAAAAATTGTGTAACACTCACTTTTAAGTATACCTTTCGACCCAGAATCACTTTCTAAGTCGATTAAACGATGTCTGTTCGTTTGTCTTTCTATCTGTCCAGCTGGATGTCCATATAAACGTTGTGAACACTCCATAGGTCGATACTTTTGAAATATCTTGATAAAATTTGATACATGTTATTTTTTGGTTCAGGAATGAAGCCTATTGAAACTAGTCATATTCGGTCCAGTATTTCAGGTATCTCCTATACTCCCAGAATGGGGTTTTTAAGGCCGTAATAGTTCTAAATATAAAGCGATTTCTACGAAATTCATTTAAATAAGCCCATGGTATTGTAAATCGATGCGAAGGTCGGCCTATTATTTTTTATAGGTCCCACACAAGCCCCCAACCAAATATCACGTTGAAGGCCATAAATGCTTCATATACGTCAATATTGTAATAGTCGGGCTTCACTTTTTTCGTTTTATCTTGCAGCAATAAACACAATATAATCTTCAGTTTGGAAAATACTAAAATCTCAATGTTACAAATATACAATAGTGATATTTCTTAAATGATAGTTCAGATCCTATAAAATCTTTAGTCAGCAGCTGTACAGCTGCACAGTCACAGCATGAAACATGGAAATTGGATAGGTTTTATGGATTTGCAATAATGACTTTGTCAGACTAAAACGTCATAAACGTCTGCTAATTAAGAAATTTACTGCAGTGTTGGAATTGGTGAAATCCTTGTTAACTTTGCAAATTTCGACTGACCAGTCCTCAATAATCGCTCATCAATTAGAAAATTTGCTTCTGTATGAATTATGAGATTTGGAGAATCTTTAAAGCAAATTTCATTCCTTTATGTCCAAATGAAGCTGCAAATGAGTCAATTATCAGACGAGATAAATGCAGCTGCTGGTTTCGGTGACGTTGAAGTTGATGTAGAATTTTGCTGACAAGACTGAAAAAGTAACGTTTCAGAAAAGACATTGTAAATATTTGAGTGTCATAACTTGAAGCCGTCAAAAGTTGTTGATAAAAAAGCTATGGACAGTAAACAATTAGAGTCCATGTTAGCCGAAGGAGTTTCAATATAAGGAATTGAAAGTAATGGACGATGAAAATTGTTATAAAACACAATAAAAACTTGCATAATCATTGGGAGACATGAAGCAAATCAATCAAACGCCATGAAATTCAATCACATATGAATTGAGACCAAATGGAAATGATGTTTGAGTTCTACGAAAAGAACTAGTTCTTGGCATCGTTTTGTTATTGGTGTTAAATAATGCATACGATACCCTGTCTAATAGAAGATCTACTTCTTTCAGATCTTCTGCAATTATTCTTGGTGCAGAACGCCACAAGACAATAAATTGTAGAGCGTAGGTCACTTATGTAACAGGTGGAGAGAAGAGAGAGGAATGAGAGAGGAAATGAATCATAATGGAAACAAGATCTCTATGGATGCCGGTCATTCTAACCTAATGTAGGAGTTTGTTGATGTTGCAACAGTTGGGGGAAAATCTTCTAATTTATATAGTTGTCATTGGGTTGATAATCTTTAGCCGAGTGCAACTCGGTTCGTTTCAGAATGGACATCCAATTATCATACGATTGAATTTAGGAGTTAATGTATTTATGGGTGTATATCTTTATTTCAAATCTGAAGATCCCGACTGATTAAGAGCAAATATTGTTAACCTTTATAAAGTACAATTACTCAGTTATTTAAATATTCATTAGTTTAATTATTGAATCCAATATTTCTCCTTAAAAATTGTTATAAAGAATATTTTCAATTTAAATAATAAATAAGTCAATAATGCGATAAATGAATTTTAATAATGGATCATGAATCATTTAAATAGCAACACCCTTCATTTTACTTTATAAAGATTTTCGTCCAATTAAACATTCCTGCAATCAATTTTTTTCTACCAAACTCACCTCTCTTCGTTTGAGATTTGTTTCACCATCTAAATCACAAGTGTCAATATAACAGACCCCATGGGAGTCACTGGTACGTAATAGCAGTATGTCTGCAGGTACTGTTTCATTATTTGATAAATGTACAATATCACCAACACGTATATCTTGCCATTTCACTCTTTTATAACGTTCCGTTTCACTGTAATTAAATAAAACAAAACAACAAAAATTATGAAAAAGGAGAAATTTAATCAAAAAAATTTAACATTCATTTTAACAATTATTTTTATTAAAATAAGTTTTGAAACTTTGTTTGTTTGTTTTTTAGTTAATAAATACTTTTAAACTTTTTTTTAAATTCTTTTACGTTTTTTTGTTCTCGAGTTGAGAAACTCGTGAATGGAAAAACGTCAGAAATCGATTTTAAATTTTAGCTTGAATAAATGCGTTTAATAAAGAATTCATAAGGTTAAGGAAAAAGTTTTTGCTGTTCAAGAAAATTGTTTACAGGTGTCAAGAAGGAACACGTTGTTGTTGTCCTTCAACTGGTGTGTGAGTGTGTGTACACATTTTTTACTTAAGTGGAGAAAGACACAAATAAAAATGTTCCTAATTATCTGTCGTCTTGTCACATGGGAATTTTCTTACAAGTTAAACGTTTTTTTTTCTTCTTCCTCTTAATATTGCATGTCACCAACTAATTGTTGCATTGTGATTTACTACAAGTTAATTGTACAGTTAATGACAAAAGTACTGGTACACATGTAAGAACATACTTTTTTATTTCTAATTGTTATGTAATTTTTGTTTGTTTATGAATCCCAAGAGTAATAAAAGAGGAAAAAATAAAATTGTTTTTAAGGAGTGAGAGCGTAAGACACATACACACACATTTTGGATTCTTAACGATTTTCCTAATAAATATTTAAACAATTTTCAGGTTTTTTTTTCGACCTCCACCAATACAAGTCGTGAATTTGTCATTCCGGAAGAAATCATTTAGAACCCCATAAGATACATCATATGGAGTTCTAAATGATATCAAATTCAGAATCGGCTCAGTTATATAAGTAAGACCAGACTAATTACACAATTTGTAGTTGTCCTAAGGAGTTTGGTATAAGAACCATCAACATGATCTGCTAATAATTAAACTAATTCTAATAACCTTTGAATTAAATCGGGCCTTAGAATGATTTCTCTATATATACAAATTTCCATTGAAAACATTCTCAGGTCCAGACTAATTAAGCGAATTGGTATTTAAAACCAACAAAGCAGTTCCAGTTACTAAGAAGTTAGAGTCCGTTATCACTGATTCAAATAAAATCGAAATTGGTTCCAATTAAAATTAATCATTAAATAAAATTAAAATGAAAACTTTTTCTTCAGACCAATTCTCATCTATTGTTGTGTTGTATGGCGGGACGCATTACGTTAGGCGAGCAATAAGACAATCTGTCTAGATTCCGCGTCGTGCTTCAGTTGGAATGACGAGTTCTAACAGGAGTAGGCCACAGGCGGCTCTTGATGTGATCCTAAATCTGCTGCTATTAGAGTGTTACCTGAGGGGAGTAGTGTCAAAGAGCCTCTTTAGGCTGAGTGAGACTGGGTTTGTGAATTCATCTAGGGTAGGACAAACGGTTATACTGCGGAAAATGGGCTTAGGGTAGCAAGTTTGTCACAATGTGACAGATTATATTGTTCCTACGGCCTATATTTGGCGATACTCCAAAGGTGTTAATACCCAAAAGGGATTCATGGATATGTGTTTATAGGTATCTAACAGGCTGGACCATCTTCAGGGATGGATCGAGAACGGACGAGGGCACTGGTGCTGATGCCCTTGGTATGTGAGGATGGTATTAAGTTTGCCGAGAGGTTGTAGTATCTTTCAAGCGGAGATAATAGGAATTAGGATCACGTTCCGGTAAATTGCAGCGTAACGATCTATGTTGGTAATCAGGCTGCATTGAATACTTTGAAGGGACATTTGGTCAAGTCGCATATTGTCTGAAGGTGCAAGATATTATTTAGTAGAATCAAGTCCGACTATGATGTAAGATTCCTGGCAACGAGATTTCAGACGAGCTTGCAAGGGAGGAGTCGGGAATGATCCTGGTAGGTGATGATGTGCTGGCAAGGCTACCTATTGGACTCTTCTTTGGTGATATTAATAAAAGACTTCAGACTCAAGTGAACCACGTATTGCGTGAAAGTTCTGGCTGTAGGGTGGCTAGGACCTTAATCCTTAATCCTAAAGGTACAGACAGTTGTGGGCAACTAAGTGATTTTTTTATTTTAACCCACTGTTAACAATGTCTAAAGGAAACGCTTTTCATTTTATTATAGCTCCAATTTCGGTGGGTGTTTAAATACTGTTTAAATGTTTACAAAATCCCCAAACAAATTAACATTTTCATTATTGGTCGGTAACCGTCTATAAATGGCTCTAAAAGGGTATGAGTCATATAGCAAATATTCCTCCCAACAAACTTAATCACTTTCAAGGCGAATTTCAATTTGTTGATTTAACAAACAATTGAAGTTAAATAAAAGAATAAGAGGAAAATATAAGTAAAATAAACCAATAAAGGAAAATAAGTGAGAAACGGGAAAAATGGGCCAAAAAGAAAATATGCAAATAATCATTAGTGAATAGTTTTAAGTCACGTTTTTTGATATGTTTATTTAGTACTTTTTCAACTACAATGATTAAGCGCTTTTTCTCTATTTTCTAGCGTTTTAGCGGAAAAAACTTAAATGTAAAACGGAAATTGTTAAGAAAGAACTTTTAAATGTATACAAATACCAGAAGAGTTGTTAACAAGTGAAAAATAATAGTTTATCTAAGATTAAACGATTAGAGAAATAATTGTTTTGAAATAATAAAAATAATATTTATTATTTAAGTTGAAACACTTTTAGGGAAATTAATAATAATTTTGATATAAAAATAGGAAAACTAATGAATTATTAAAGTGATGACATTTGAGATAGAATATCTAGATAATTTGTTATTTAAAAAAGAAAACAAAATGAAATGCTTAAGTGTCAACTGTCATTGTTTGTAAATGTCTTATTTTCTCTACCTCTCTCTCTCTCTCTCTTAGACCACCTGAGTTGCCAGAAAAATTTGGAAAAAATCGTCAAATTTACTTTTCGAAATATTTAAAAAATCGTCAACATAAAAATACTTTATAAATATAGTTGTTTTCCCAAAAAAGGTATTAAATTTTAACAATTATAACACAAATTTTAATAGTTTTGAATAATATCAAACATGATCCGAAAAATGTGCAGATAATTAGTTTCTAGTTCGCCAATATGAAAATTATTTTGAAAAGATCTGAATTCATTTTTAATATACAAACTTCTGACTTCTTGGGGCAACGAAATGTCACAGTATAGTTCAAAACTACAACATTAATTCTGTATTAAGGTTTTTTTAAATGTAAGTTGCAACATTTTCTTTCCGTCTTGAAGCACCTGCAGGATCCGATGTGAAGGACGACTGCTACTGGAACGATTTTATTGATTTTATACCAAATTCATTATTATATGGACTTTATATATAACATTCGATTCAGAATCACTTTCTGAGTCGATTCATCGGTGTCAGTCTTTGTATGGCCGGCTGGATGGCTGACTGTTCATGTAAACCTTGTGAGGGTAATTCCTTAATTTTTGATTCCTACCACCAACATGTGGTACTAAATCATTGATCGGCAGAGATTAAATTATAATTTTGTGCTTGTGTAGGTGCGAATTATTAATTATAATCTCTTTAGGTACATCGAAAAAATTTTAACAGAATTTGAACACAAAATTATTTTTCACTCGCGGTTAAAAGCAAAAAGACGGTAACTATGTTATAAAGTAATGTTAAAGTTCTAAAAATAGCTTTTATTCTCTTAAAATAAAGTTAATATTTAAATAAGTACATAAATTAATTTCCCGCTAAACTTTTCTTTCAGTGTTTTTTAGAAAAAACACGTTACTGCTAGAAAACTCAAATGAGATTGAATTTGAAAATATGTAACGTCATGTAGATGTTAATGTATTAAATGGTCGGACTTGATCGACTATATATTTTGTTTATTAAAGTCGTATGGATTCGGTATGGATTATATAAAAACCTCGGATAACAAATATAAAATTCAAATTTAATGTTTGTTGAAAATTGTCAAGTTTGGGACATAAATCGTCAAATCGTCAAAATACCATTCTCATAAAATTGAGAAAATGACGAGGAATCATCAAATCTGGCAAAATTGCTTTCACACAAAACTGTTTCAAAATTATCTATTAAAAATTTCAAAACTTCCTCTTTAGCTGATGACATCCATGAATTCATAAACATTGTTTATTCTTTTGTAATTGCATCTCTAATTAAAGTCTCATTTAATTTAGTTTTATTACCAAAAACTTTGTTTTAAATTTCATTTAGATAATTACAAGCCATAATTAAGTTCTCTCTTTCGCATCTCAAATGTTACAAAATTTGTCAAACTTCATAATATTTGAAGTCTTAAAAGCAACAACAACAATAACAAAAATACTCAAGAGAGATTCTAAAGATTAAAGAGTCATAAATGAGAATTTATTATATGTCAACATTATTTGAACATTATTTTGTACTCTTTTTGAAATTAGGTCATTGTCATAAACTACCATGTAATTTACTTAATGATGTACAATACGTATAATATATACATACATACATACATACATACATACATACATACATACATACATACATACATACATACATACATTTAATATAAAGATGTTAAATACAATTTTACTTTTTCATAATTTAACAATGAACTTATTCATTTAAAAAGGGGGAGGGGGTTCTCTAAGGGAGGTGTAGCTTTTGGAAAATAAAGAATACTGTTTATTCTTTATAAAATAATGCATTCAAGTCTTCTTATCCATAAGAATATAATAAAAAGTGAGACCGAGAAAATTTTAACATAAAATTAAATAATTTAAAAATCTGTTATAGACTGAAGGATGAAAGAAAACTGTAGATTTCTTATAACTACAGTATAGTTTAACTAAAACGAATAACACCTATTATTGGTTAGTTTAAGATCATGAGTCAATTGAACCAGGTAAGCGTGTTAATCCAAAATTAGCATCATTTATATATGTGATATATTCGGTGAGTTGTAGTTGATGACACTTGTGCCCACTATAAAGAACAATGTCAGTACTGCAAAACTACTAATACAGCTGCGGAAATAGGAAAAGGTAATTTTCCACCTTCTTTGTGAAAGTCCAGTCTTAAGGTGCAACATGTTCTTGGGAGTCTACATACTATATTATCTAAATGAATTATCCAGGGAATTAAAGACATTATCACGCAGTTCAACTAATTTCTTGGGAATTAAATGGTTTTATCATAAATTTGGACTCAATAATACAGTTTTATACGTTAAGGTACGACGTATTCTGCACTATAAGTGGGCCGACACTATAATAAAGGAAAAACAATAGCAAAGAAAAAAATGACTCGAAAACTTAAGTAAAAAAGCTTCAAATAGGAATACAATGAAATCTACGATACGAACAGGTAGAAATATAACGAAATAGGAACTTTGTGGACCTATGCAATGCTATTCTGTCTCTGGGAATATTAGTAAATGAAATTAAACCAATGCGTTGCCCTTGTTTATTCTGCTGTTTATTATAAGCGAAGTTTATTCAGAGAGGATATGAATTAGGAGACATCTTCATATGAAGTATTTAGATTATATTTATCTATTCTCCTATAAGATCTACAACATTCAAGATTAAGATTAATTTTAGGAAAAACAAAGCATCGATACCACCCAGCTTCAGCGTCAATTAGTCGAGTATTCCGTCAGCATTAAAATTTTTAATTAAAATTTAGTTTTTACTCTGTAAATTTTAATTGGAAATTGGAATCAGTATGTGGAATCCTCTAGTCTCGATTAGCCTAATTAGGCGAAAAAGCAATCTTACAGGGGAATATGCAAATAATTTTTACAAGTACAAGATTGAAATGATTTGTGCAAGTTATATGCTTCCAAAAGATATAATGGAAAAACAAATATGGAGTTGTGGATAAGAAGCAGAATATAGAATATTTCTATCTTGTGCCAACGTATTCAGTTCTCCCTAATAGTCGATACAGCTGTTTACTTCAGCATCAGCTTATACATCTGCTGTTACCTAATGAAACATTGGATTTGTTTACCTCATTTTCTCAGAGAAAAGAGGTGAATTTCCTGGTTTCACAACAGTGAATAATGGTTTGTTTCGCTTACAAAATGTTCCAAAAATATTAAAGACCTCTTTCTCTTAATGATGAACCCTGATAAAAATTCTTTTAACATCCAGCAGTCACAATCGAACCAACAAAAAGAAAAGGTTAAATTATTAAAGAATAATTCCAAAAAACGCAATTACTCACATGACTTATTATCCAGATACTTTTTAAGTAGATATAAAATAATTATTAAATATACAAAGAGAGAGAGAGAGCTCATTTCCTAAGATTTCACATGAACTTTGCGTTCAACAATAAAATAAATAGTGAGACATTTAATGAGACGACATAAAATTTGGCAGCTAAAAAACATTTGTTTTACAAAATACTGACACCATTTCTAATACAAAGTTTATGGATTTTATGATGGTGGTAGTGGTGGTGGTGCTATTCACGATAGGGGCAGTGGTATTTGTAAAGGGAATTGTAAATGTCATTCAAGTAATTGTTTTGAACCTTTTCATAATGTTTCTCCTTGTAACTTTGTTCTTTTTCAGTTGTTATTGGTATTTTTTTCGGTGAACTTTACTATATTTATTATGTTTTTAAGAACATCGGTGAGTGTAAGAATCTTTTGTGGTGTCCAAAGTTCTGGAAATTCTAAGAAAAAAAAAACGAAATTTCCAACGACTAAAAAGATAGTAAAACAACAGTCTGCCAGACACGCAGTTTGAAGTTCTTTTGAAAAACGTTTGTTTGTTAAATCGGCTATTAAAAATCCTTTACCCTATTGAGGACTATATAAGAACAATGAGAACTTATTTACTTATATATGGGAACAATGATTTAATTTTGGCGCTTGATAGTTACGTGGACTTATGATGATTATGTGTTAGGCTCTGTAAGGTACCGGGACACTGTAATAATGACATAGTTAATATTAATATTTCGCTTGCGGGGTGTCTGCGATCATTGTGAGAACAGTAAGTCAACTATAGGGTTCTTCTACAGGAGGTCACAGCACAAACAGAGCATTAGAAGTTATTGTGGAGTATGAAGTTCGTTAATTCACTGATATTCTCCTAAGTGATAGATAGAGTCTACCTGAAAGATATATGGCAGTGACACAAAATTTTTGTAGGCTAAAGAATGATGAGGAAGAGCTAGAGTCTGTAGAACAGCTACTTTGTAACTGTCATAGACTCCAGCATTCAGGGATGGAATGTTTAGGCCAATAAGTCTTAGACGGGCTTGATGATCAACAGACCTTCGGGCTAACAACCTCATTAAACTAATTCTGGCTGACTTCTAAAATCGCGGACTGGGCATAAATACCGATATAGAGCCTTATTCCTTTTCTTCCTATATTTTTCTGATTGGGCACACTTTTCTTTTCTACTTTATCGCTCTCTCTCTCTCTTTTTACTGTTTTTATTTTTAGGTCTCCAAGCCAGATATTTTGTTGGAATGAAGGGTTCACAATGGTTCGTAATAGTCTCCGAGTGATGATGCAACCAAAGTGAAGTAAAGTTACAATCATATGCAGTTTCAATAGACTCTCTTCTTTGTTTTTATTATCAGAAATTTGAAATTTCCCAAATATGTTTTCAAAATGGCGTCCTTGATTTTCTTCATAAGGTTTGCAAAACAAAGTCAGACGGAAGAATGGACATTATTAAACTGTCTCAGAAAGTGCCACAGAATCGTTTTATATAAATTATTTAAGATCGAAATCTGACTATTATTTCCATAAGTCCAAAGTTATCATAAATTTTTTTTGGAAAAAATGTTTTCAATGAAAATCAGCCAGAGGGAAGGATAGACATCTATTAAATAGACACAGGAAGAGTTTTAGAATCTATTAATTCAAATAATTAAAGTCAGAATTCCGACAATTATTTCTATATGAACAAAAAACATCATTAATTCCAAATTATAGTAACATATTTTTAAAATGGCGACCTTAATTTCAATATCATGGTTTGCAACTAAAATCAGCTAGACGGAAGGGCGGACATTATTAAATAGTCACAGATAGTGTTACAGGATAGACGGAAGGGCGGACATTATTAAATAGTCACAGATAGTGTTACAGAATCGATTAATATAAACAATTTAAGGTCGAAATCAGACAATTATTGCTACATGTCCAAAAACAGCATAAATTCAAAATTTTAGTTACATATATTTAAAATGGCGACCTACATTTTTGTATCATCGTTTTCAAGAGCCGAATGACTTGTATTTTTTGGAAAATGTTTTAAAAGAAAATCAAAAAGGCAGAAGGAAGGAGTCAATTAACTGACTTGGAAAATAATTCAGATTATATCAATATATACAATTTGATGTAGGAATTATGCTGTTATTTCCATATGGTCAAAATTTTTATAAATAAAATTGCAGCCTGTATTTAAGTTTTAGTTTACGAGGAAATGACAGGTGGAAGGACCAACATCATTAAATCATCTCAGAAAGCAATACAGAAATAACTATTATTCCCATATGTTACAAAACTTATCATGAACCAAATAGGGTATTTAGGGTATTTTAAACTTAATTTTTTTCAAAAATTTTAAATGGATATCCAACCAGACGTAAGGGCGGACATTATTAAATAATCTCAGAAAATAATTCTAAGTCGATTAATATTTAAAATTTCAGTTAGAATGAATCAATAATACCCATAATACTTATATTGGTTTAGGGTATTAAATACTTCGACATATCATGAAATATGAATGAATTGAAATTACTAACCAAATAAAATATCAAGCGTGTTTAAAACGTGACATGATTTTATACATGTGTACACATATATGTATATATGAAAACATCTAAAGCCTTTCCTTCATTCATATATTTTTTTTCTCTCTCAAATACATAAATAAACGGCTAGAAGTTTGAAATTATAGAAAATTTTCAGGGTACGTTTTTGACTCTTTTTTTATTCTTCAAACTGTCGGATCTTTTAAAAGAGTTTAATTTTAATTTTTAAAAAAGTGTTATATTTTTCTTCACTCTATGAACAAGAGTTTAATTGTAAAAAATTATAAAAATAAAAAAAGAGCAAAATTCGAAAAAGAGTTTTATAATGAAAAATCTTTTTTATTAAATTGAAAAAGGAATATTTGTATATTTACAACCTTTGTACGAATATAAAAACGTACTCACATATTAAGATGTGTTTACTTTTATTATACGAATTTTTAGGTGTTTTTGTTATTGCATTTTTTAGTATAAAATAACAACAGTAAGTTTTATGACGGCAAGCAATTATTTTGTGCTCTTTTCAATCATTTCCCAATTTCGAGGAATAAAAAATAAACATCATTTTTTTGCACTTCGCTAATAGAAGAATAAAATAATTTCGAAAAAATTATGGTTAAAATTTTAAGCGAAAAAAAGAGTTTTATTTTTTAAGCTCTTCAAAGAAGAGTAAAAACAAGATCATTTGAAAATACAGAATTTTCTTCGAATTTTTCCATACTCTGAAAATTTCAAATGTATAAAATCGTCTTCAAAATAAACGCCTACATTCCTACATATAAATATGAAAGTATTTGTGCATTTTTAATATAAATATAACTCAAATCCACTCATGTATGTGTATGTGGCGGCTCTTGAAATGACCATTAATTTATTACTTTAAAGCAGATACAAAATATTATGAAGAGTAGATACTTTTTCTATTGGGCCATAGCCACACTGCAACCATTTAAACATTCCTCTCCACTTGTCATTCGTAGTATAAAAATTCATTGAAAGAAAAAATAATTTTGACCATGACATTCACTGGCCTTGTTGTCATTGAAGCTAAAACTGGAGAGAACTTCTGCAAAATCCATAAAATGTGTGTATTGCATAGTAAACTGACTGACTGAGTGACTGATGGACAGACAGATAGACTGTCCCTGGTAAAGTTATTATTTCTTGTTATTTTATGTTTTATATTTTATTTATTCTATCAGTATAACTAAAACATTCAAATATATAAATTTAAATCCGTTAGATTTTAAATTATGTTATTAAATTTAAATTTCAATTTAAATAAATAATTTAGTTTTGTGTTTCCAATTAGAAGAGTTAAAAAGGCGTTAAATATGATAGAGAAAATTATAGACATTAAATTGTGGACTCAGTAACATTCAAATTAGTAAAAAAAAGATAAATTTAAAACAAGTATGAATTCAATATTCGGCTAAGCCGAATCTTCAATACCCTTCACCACAAATTCGTGTGAAGTTCATACGTTAGGTTCCGTAGACATATATGTACGCAAATACACTCACAAACACACAAATACACTTAATGAGTCATAAAATTAGTTATATTTTTGGCTATAACATTTTTTCTACTGAACCGATTTTGATAACAGTAATAATATTGAAGTTCCCAAAACTAATTTTTATGACAATATACAGACAATTTTACAAAGTTCATCGCTCGAACTTAGGGGTTCCATCAAAACCTGCTGGTTTTAATAATAAAACTTCTCAGGACTATAGTGAATACTTAGGCCAAATTATTTTGAGGTCTGACAGACAGACATAGCTAAATCGACTCAGAGTCCAACTCGATTTTTTGGAAATAATTCTATAAATTTGGAACCGTTACAAATATCTTAATGAAATTTCACATAATTAAAGCTAAAATGATTTGATTTGAAATTATTACAAACACCTATGTGATCAGGAGCTTAGTCGGCAAATCTCAAAACTTGACCAAATCGGGTATCCTAATTTGTTTTTTTTTTTTTGTTTTTAATTGTGAATATCTATTAAAAAGTTTACGGATGTAGGTTATCTCGTGTAGTTTTAGCGATATTCAGGTCGACAGCAAATTTTCAACTTTTTTATTCTTTTTAAATTAGCGGATTTAAAATGAATCCTAAAATTATAAAGAAAAAAAACGGGAATGCCTGTAAACTACGTCCGGGTGAGCTTGAGACAAAACCCGTCTAACAAACTCTATCCAAAATTGCTCAAATTAAAAAAATATATATTTTTTCCCTTAAAGCTCTCAAATTACAAAACGAAGAATCATCATTAAATTATTCCGAATATATATATGAAAGTTAAAAACCCAAAAACTATTTTTAGCGGACGTCCCTAAAATAGACAAGTCGATCATTAGCTATTAAGAAATTCGTCATTATTTTTTTGCGAATATGAAGAAACCCATTAACAGTGGACTCTATTTTTGACTAATTTCTGAAATTCCTATTTATAGTTTTTCACAGTGATTTTAATATAAACAAGTAAGAATGCTATATTCGACTGTGCCGTATCTTAAATACCCTTCACCATTTACATTTTTATAATATTTTGCTTGAGTTGAAGATATTGCACCAGAAAGCTTATTTTACGTATTAACAGCTTAAAACCCAATTTCAGAAAATCACCTCATACGAAAACAGCATGAAGTAAGACCCCAAAATGAAATTCTCTACAAATTTAGGTACCGAACCTAAGTTTTTATTGACCAACTTTAAAAAAAAAATATTGTTAAAGAAAGTTATTTAGTACATTTAGTACAATAAGAATCGATCTTTAATTAGAACCTTTTTAACCCAAAAGCGAATTTCGGAAAGGGCTAAAGGACCCTGGTTAATATTTAAGAGTTTTATGAACTCAAAACCGTTTTCTGGGAAGAGGACTTTTGTGAGAGCTATAAAAATTTGGACCGGTTTTCATGAATCAATTTAAAAAATAATTGTGTCGAATTTGAATTAAATTGTGCTCTATAAGAAATTTCTTAGCTTAAAACTCTTTTCTGGGAAGAGATCAATAAAATATGGACGGATATACTTCAAATTGGTTATTTTAAGTTAAGTTGCAAAATATAAAAAAAAACGGTGCATATTAAGAGTTCTACAAGCTTAAAACCATATCCCGGAAAGAGGCTTTAATTGGAAGCTTGACAATTCGTTGGCTTTTTTACTATACTAAACTAAGTGTAGCGTCAAATTTCAGAAAATTATATTTAATATTGCGACTATTATGGCACACCGATTGAAGGGTTTATCAAAATGTTGCATATTTTACCCTATAACTGCCTTTCTACTGATCCGATTTTGATAAAACACATGCAGGTATTATAGATAAATTGTTTTAAACCTCATTAAGTTTTAATTGCAAAATTAAAAAGGTTCTTCTTCTGAGGTAGCCTCAGATATCGGTTTATAACTTTTTTCCTACTGAACCGATATTGGCGTTTTTAAATAACAAACTGAAATGACTATTACAAATACATTCAGGCCGAATTTCGTCTGTTTCCAACAGATGGATATTGCTTTCTCGACTCAGTTTTTGATCTGATGGAAGTATATAGACTTTACGTTATCTTATATGATTCCTGTAATAACAAAGCTAATATACCCTCATCACCGTTGTGCTGGTGGGGGGCTAGGAAAATTTCATATAATAAAAACATTCAAATTTGTAATACCTTCAGCAAATGAATCATTCTTTTTAACTGTTTTCCTATAAAGTACAAATAAAGAAAAAACACGTTCTTGGTTACTCTTTATGTGTGGAAGTCCACAGTTACCTAAACACAAACGTATATTGTCCATTGTTAATATGATTTCAGGATTGCAACAGCTAAACAAAGAGACGTTTTGTAAATACAATAATATTTATACCCTACACTATTTTAAGCGATTGGATGGTATTTTGCGTTCGTGCAAATGTTTGCAGCAAGCAGAAAAAATAATGGTGTTGTCCCGATCATAAAGTATAAATTACTTCCAGTCTATTTAATGATGTTTGACCGTCCATCTGGTTGGATTTCTAGCCATTTACACAATATGAAACCTTTTACAGATCGCAATTTAAGAGTTATCTGAATGAAATTGGAAATTCAGGACAAATTAAAGTGAGATTGTTGATATATGGTAAAATATCTCAGGTTACTGCTATAACCGAATGGGTTAAACAGCTACCTGAAAAACTCATAAATATAAAACTGTTTTAATTAAATTTGGCTCAAATATGTTTTACTCCAATTCGACATGATTTAAGAAAATCGAACCACGAATGAACCGGGGATCACTTCCATAGTTTTAGATATATCTAATATGTTATAGTCCATCACAACATGCAAACTTTTTAGAAAATAGGATCACGAATGGACAAAGCTTACTTACAGAGCCGATTTAAAAAATCATTTTACAGGTTGTAATTTTTAAGAGAACTCGATAAGTCTGGTACGTAGGGCAAAGCCTATTGAAAATGTTAATGATCGGTTCATTGTTTCAAATAACTGTCATACAAATGTCTATATGAAATGGGATTTGAAACTCATAAATATGAAAATAATTTAACTT
Source organism: Cochliomyia hominivorax (assembly GCA_004302925.2). Classification (NCBI taxonomy): domain Eukaryota; kingdom Metazoa; phylum Arthropoda; class Insecta; order Diptera; family Calliphoridae; genus Cochliomyia; species Cochliomyia hominivorax. Next base: position 68,492,672 of record PYHX02000158.1, on the reverse strand, counting down.
AATTGAGCAAAAATAATTTTTATTAGTCTATATGCAAAAATTTCAAAAATATTGGTCCACAAGTGATCGAAGCATGGACTCATTAGTCCGTTAGTATTAAGAAAATAAGTATTTTATCCATTTAAGATGATGTAGGTTATCACATAAGTCGCATTTATACTCTTACTTCATTTGATACAATATTGGGAACTATAACAAAAAAATGAAATGACATGGACATTGGACATGAGTATAAACATGACAATATATATGCACAACAACATGCTGATAAATCTTCTCCTGATGTCATCTACTAAATACGATTTTTATTCATATTTTTTTTTTCAACTAAAAATCATGAATGTTTCATTGTACAAGGATGTTTTGTTTTTTGCTTCTAATTGCAACTGATGTAAATCCATGTTCACAATTATCGTATGATATATATATATCCATTCAAAAGTCGTTATTTTTACAACAGAATTTTTTAATTTTTTTAATTGAAATCCATTTTGAAAGTACACAGCGGGAAAGTGAGAGAAAAAATAAGTTTGATTAAAATTTTAGTTATATTTTGCATCTAATGAATGGAAAATTTTTCAAAATGACCGAAGACCACCATCACCATCATCATCAATTTAATGATAATTTGTGACGTCAATTTTATGATAAAGGAGAAGATAAAATAATAAAGATTTCTTATGCAAAAGAAAATAAGATTTTTTTGATTTCAAAAGAAAATTACTTTCATTATTCTCTAACAACCCTTAAGGTAAAGTAAGATATATTAAGTTTGTGTATTTATACACTGATGCATATTCCTATAAACGCATTCTCAACCAACAGTAAAGTTGAAGTTTTTTTTAATAATAAGTTTTTTTTTAATAACAGACTAAATCTTTCTCGGATTTCCAAACACGTTGCAAACATTTTATGAAGCAGCCGGAATGGAAGAAAATGCAAAAAAACAGCATAAAGAAAAACGTTTGAAATTCGCTAGAAAATGCATGAAAAGTACAGGAGTGAAAAAAGACTATTTTCTCTGGAAAAAAGAAAATGTAATTTAAATGTCCCTGACTCATATTAACTTTTATGGCCACGATTTAAGATCAAACGATGTTCGGATGTTAAAATGTAATTTTGACGGTGGTTGGTAAATCTAAAATGTGTTTTGTTCCAACAACAATCAATAACACAATTTATAACGATTTTTTTACTGATGAAAAATGGATGAAGATTTCATATTCTAGCAAAATAATGCTGCTGTACATGTCAGAGATGAGCGATACCGTAAATAACATCGTTCTCATTGAAAGTGACTTTTTAAATCGCTGTTCTTTAAAACAGTAACTGTGATCGCAGTATTTCCAAAGAAACCCTAAGAATCCTTTTTTATTTTTATAAAAACAATCACGAAATGAAAGGACTGAATAAAAGACGACAGAAGACATTATTTTCCTTGAATTTGGGAGTCTCTAAAGTGTTCACACTATGCACCGTAGGAAATTGATAATTTTAATTCTAGATGAATCGTGAATTTATGCTCAGCGCCACCTTTAAGTAATTTTGTTTCAAAATAAAAACTAATACATTTGAGTATGCAACACAGTAGTTACCTGTGATCTATCAATCACAGTGATTAAATCACAGTCGTGAAAATATCGTTTTAAAGAAGTCTAAATAATTGTGTAACGAACACAGCATAACTCTGTTAGACTGACCGGCTTGTAGGCCGCATTCAAATCCAATGGAGAATTTGTGGGGATAAAAATAAAGCAATTTTGGAAGGAAATTAATTCCGTTCTTTTTAAACAATTAGCGGAATTAGAGCCAGGATAGAGCCACCCAATATTAATAATGCTTTAGGGAATGATAAACTTAATTGCATTTATAGAAAAGTACTATTAAAACAGACATTTTAATTTTTAAATTAAGTCAAAAAAATATAATTAAATGCAAAATTCCCTCACAAAATATTATCTGACTTAATTTTTTATATTAAAAAAGTTTTGTGCGTTTATAGGAATATGCAACAGTTTTTTGACATTCTTAAATTAAAAAAAAGTAATCTGAATTATTTAATTAAAGTTGGTCTACGGTAACATGATGATTTTCAAAATTATAATTTGTTTAATTAAGTTGTGAGACAACAAAATTCTATATCTTAATAGAATTTAAATCGGTTATAGCTGAAGTACTTGCGAATTGATTTGGAAAACTACAGATATTCACCTGTTCTAGACGGAAGTTATATGGCTTTCAAAATTTGCCATACTTTTTTTGGAAATTCAAATTAAAAAAAAACAACAAGCTCGTGATGATCTAATTTGAAGCGACAAACGCTAGCACTTTGACCAGGACATGACCTGCACTTCCTAACTTTAAAATATATCATCAAATCTAAGTTATATATTTGTAACACTTCAAAAGTTATAGAATTTTGTCCAAAAGAATCGTTTGGGAACCATAGAATGGAAGTTAAATTTATATGACCCAAGAAATTAGAACAACTAACAATTATAAGCAGTTGGGGTTACTTAGGATTCATCATAGCCATTTGTTAATGTTTCTCCAGAACTTTCCTCTAATTGTCGTTTTTTCTCCTTTACAAATCAAATTGTTTTTAATAACTTTTTCTTTGGTTTTTGGCCATAATATTCATTTAAATTATACCTTAAAAATGTCAATGTCAAATCACATATTTTCCCACCCTAAATTTTTTGACATTTCATATGTAATTACTCCTGTCAAATATTGAGGTTTGTTTTTATTTATTTTTTTATAAAAATCGATTAACATTTCTCTAAGCATTTGCACATAGAAAAAACAAACACATTGACCCATTTTTTGTTTCTACCCTGTAGAGACAATATATTATCTCCATACTCCATATTCCTCTTCACTCCTTTGTTCCCCACCTCCAAGCTCCCATTCTAACGTTTTCACTTAAAGCAATCAAATGTGATTTACCTAATTCATCAATTATGTCAGACTAAGGTTGTTTTAACATTTAGTTACTTAGTTTCTCGTGGTTTCCTTATTTTATTACAATTTTCTGAAATTACCAATGATTATTGGAAAAGGACAATGTTGTTTAATAATGTATGATGTTTGTGTTAAGAAAGGTAAACTTCCCTAACAATTACTACAACAACAACAAACGATAACAATGAAATGTTAAAGAAGAAAAAAAAACAAAAAAAAGTTTTAAATATAAATGAATGGTGGTTAAGACGAAAGATAACCCAACAAACAATTTATTTGAAAAAATATTGTAGATATCCCAAATGTATCCATGAAATGTAGGAGAATTCAACATCTTTTATGAGTTGCGAATCCAATAAAACGCGATCCCAAATGATAAATAAGGAAGGAGATGGAAATTACACAAGTAAATTTGGGACCGTAAGCAGAAGTAATTGTGGTCTAAGGATCCTGAAGCAAACGGTGAATGGCCACTTTGCATTTCCTTCTGCTGATATGTGCAGATCAAAGAAGAAGTTGCGAGAATGTTCCACTAAAGCAAAAAACAATCCGTAGAATGCTAAATAGTCGGAAACCCCGATTGTGAGGATGTTCCCCTAAATTAAAAAACATTCAATAGAACCTAAAATAATGGGTTCTATTGACTACAGAGGCCAATTGTTTCTTTGAAATCACCATACAAATGTGTTGAACTTCTGAAGGTTCCAAAGCAGACGGAGAATATTCGCATTATATTTTATTGACCTGATTTGTCTAGAATAAAGGAATATCAAATGACCATCCTGAACAACACAATTCAATTGTTTCAGTCAAATTAGATGATGAGGTTATTGGAAGCATCTTAAAACCTACGAGCTTATCGAGTAAACTCCAAAAGAGTATCCGAAGTATCTGGAATCTCTTTCCTCCCCTGTCAAGACTGGTAAAACCAAATCTGACTCCAAAAATAAAAGAAGCTATAGCTTTTAGAGACTTAGGAAGATGCACCGATTAAACATGTAATAGATGAGGTTTGTGGAAGCATCCTAAAACCCCATCGAGCTTATCGAATACACCTGGAGGGATTTTGGTGAAGATAAACTGACTTAATGTATTATTTAAAGTCGTGGATGTACCAAAGTGTCTAGAATATATTTTCTTTTCTGCCAAGGTTAATAAGAATCCAGATGCTACTCCAAATAAGAAAGTAAAAACAAATCTATGGATTCGGAGAATAACGATCATGTTAGCGAAATAATTGAGAGTATTTGAAAGTTCCCAAAAAAATGCTCTTGTCGATCTATAGACCGAATAGTTTGGGTAAATTCCCGAAGGCACCGAAGGATCTCCCGCCATGTGTACATAAATAATAGTCCAAGTTAAGCAAAAACGCCATTGTATGGAACAACAATTTCACTTCAGCGTTATTGGTATACAAAACAAGGAACTGAACGTTGAAAAGCGCTAATGTTGCACAGAAAAGAAAACACCTTCTGTTGGCTATAGACCAAGGTTCTAAAAGAAATCAAGAGAAAAAGTCACCAGTCTGTAAGGCAATCAAGAAAAATAGCCTAAAAATGCTGTGTAAAAGTTGTTAACTGCCAACTGGCCTCCCTTGTGTCAAAAATAGTTGTTTATGTTAAGATCAGGAAGAAACCAATCGGTATCAGATAGGTAGAATAACCACCTTCGAAATGTATATGCTAAATATCCTGCGCAAAAGTTACCAACTACTGAGTTGGTGGTTACTAAAACAAAAGAATGAGAAATTCATTAGGTCAAAAATCGGTACCGGAAGAGACTTATATCATTGTTATAATCTTGATTACAAAACTCTTTAAGACTCTCTGTGTTATCAGTATTTGGGAGTCTTTCTTAACGGCCTATTTCTGGGTCTATTAATTGAATTTGCTGAATATACAGAAGACGGAAACAAATGAAGTTAATTAACAGGTGAGGAAACTATATTTGTTAAAATTGGAGAAATGATAGATCTAGAAGCTTAAGCAGAATTCCGATCGAAAAAAATCCAACAAATTTTGGAAAAAGGAATGCTTGAGTGGATTCCAACGTATCTTTGTAATTGTGGACAGTTTTATGGTTTGCTACAAAAGTCCCTAAAGGCGATTTTGGTTTATGCTGTGACTAATTTTCTAATTGACCAGCCACATGCGAGTAGTGATGATTGGCCAGTCGAAATTTTAAAACTTGATCTTCCTTATAAGTATTAGTAGATAATTCTAAATCGCTTTCGAAAAATATATTTCTTACAAATTTCATGAAAAAAAAACTTTTAGAAATTTTAGAAATTCATTTTTTCACCAAATTTGGCATTTAACGTCAAAGAGAATCCATCTATGGCAACTCTAAATTAAAGATTGCGTTTGAATATTGTATGTGTTACCAATTTAATAATACACTAAAGCCAGCTGCCCTTTTTAACCATATACGAACAATATAATGTAAATAGTAGAAAGGATAGAAATGAACATGAAAAAATAAATAAATAAACAATTAATTGAAAGTAAAAATTTTATATTGTATACGTCCAACTAACCGATATAACAACGAATATGAAAAATATATATAACATTGTTTTACAACCACAACTATGACGACTTTGAAGCCCCAACTCCAAACCAATTACTTCACTCGTATGTAGATATGGCTTGTCTATTTTACAACAAGAAATCGACCACACCTCCCCCCTCCAAAAAAAAAGTACGTACATATTAAACAAAAACCCTATAATTTAATGGGTCGATAAGCGGAACTCATACACATGCACACACCGTCAAATACAACATTCTTTAACACAAACAACTATGGCCAATGGACATACAACTCAATTATTGTGCTTTTTTATTGTTGTTGTTTTGTTGTTGTTATTGTTGTTGTTTTATGAATATTGCACGAAAAATAAAACAAAAATTTTATTAAATAAATAAATTTTTATTAAGTTTAGTGCGCGCTTTTTCAGGTTTAGTAGTCAATGATCAATCATGCAAAGAATTTGTTGTTGTTTTTTTTTTGTTTATAATTTTCACTTTATTTGGAATTTTTATTGTCTCTTGGTGGCCCTTTTTCCCTTAAATATATTTAGGTGATATCATGACCAACGACAATGTACAATGAATTGATAGCTTTTTTAAACACAATTCGAAAGCCCTCATTAGTAATGAAATAGATTTTCACACCTCAAACGAAATCGGAATCCGAAATTGATATCTTTGGAAAAGACCTCTTAAGTTTACCTAACAGCCAAGATGGCGTGCAGACATTCTCTTGATTTATCTTGATTTCATGTTATGCGGCTTCACAGTGAGAAAGACCAAGAGTTATGTTATGATAACATCTTCCTATTTTGCACCACTACCCGATATTCGGAAATTACAAATAACTTTTGATAAGATATTTACTCGATTGATCGAAAATTTCAGTTTCCAACATTTAGAAAAAATCCTAATCGAGTCAAATCGAAACACTCACTCACTAAACACCCATAAATTTCTCGACAAAAGATAAAACAAGTAACAGAGTTAGTGAAGGAACTATAGCTGCGGTCAAAAAAAAAAAAAAAGCACCACATACATACATACATACATACATACATACATACATACATACATACATACATATGAACACAAATTACGGAGTGGCCATTTCATTATTAGTGACTCCATTATTCTGAAACTACATTTTAGCTATTTTGTTGGTATTTTTCGGATTGTTGTCTTATTGCATGATCCAAAACAGTGTTACTTCTTCAGACATTGCGACGTCTAATATTTTCACATATTCTGCATATCCAAAACAGTTTTAATACGGTAAATTGGTTCGATACCATAGTACGAAAATCACTTCCTTACCATAACGCTAGAACTAGAATTAGTCGTGTTTGAAAAGGCCTCTTTAGAAATAAAATTATTTTAGACTCATCGGTCCACAGAATACTAATCTCCTTTTTCAATATACGAAACCAAGAAAGTTTTAGCAAACTTTAATTTATTTAAGGCATGCGGAGCACTTAAGGGGAAAACTTTGCACGGTCTATGGGTTTTCAAATTATATTCTCTAAGTTTTCTGTTAAAGTTTCAGTACGTATTGACAGATTTAATTTCTTTTTTGATACCCGTAAATGAGATAAATGTGGCCTTCTTTATTTGATGTAACATATGATGAACCATTAAAGGTTTTGCCACTGTTTTTAGTCCATGACTTCCTACTTTTAATGGTGTTGGAAGCAACTGCATACTGTTTTCTCTCAAATGTTTATTTAAAATACATGACATGTGAGGGGTGCTAATATTTTGACAGAATCTGTACGTTTGTTGATTTTTGTTCGTATGATTACGAAGAATCTTTGCTTTAAAAAAAGCTACATAAATTTGTATCGTTTCACTTATTACAACTTAACTCGATTACAACTTAACTCGATTTTCGATATTTTTTCGATAGATCAAATACTTTGACGTCAAAGTTTAAAAAATACGGAAATAACGATTATTGTTGGAATTTCTTTTGTAACGAAATATGGTTTCTAAAATTGTTAATAAATTGTCCATATTAAAGTATGATTGCTTGATCCCGCAGTATTCAAACATCCTTGATTGCGGTGACTTTAATGTTGGTGAATTAAAACTCTACGAGTGTTATTCACTATCTCATTAGATTGCATGTCTTGAAGTCGTAAGTCAAGATCAATGGAAAAAAAATTGATCATTACCTGTCGACTTATGAAGATCATTTTTGATGTATCTATTGTGATAAAACATGTCCTCTAAAATTGTCCAGGCCTAAATGAGGTCTATCTACTTCAGTAAAATTCAGGTTGCCTTGATTTCGAAGAATTAAAAGGTGGTGAATTGTTAAGGCTTTAATACTCTCTGAGTATTAACCAGTTGTCAGCATTCAAAAGTTCTTTGTAACTTCTATATTTTGAGAGGCCTATTGAGTTTTCTTAATAACCAGAAGTTACACGGAGGAAATTAAATCAAAAAAACATATGAGAGAACTATTTTTGTTAAAGCCTTGAAGAGGTGGTCACTAACCAAAGTAAGGATGCTGGCCTTTAGTCCCACGCGAAGGATTTCGATGGATGTTGGAACATGGAGTGCTAAAGCAGTTTTCTTAATTATTTGACAGTGCTGAATATCTGTCATAATATTTTTGTTTTCGCTAGACGACAAAGTGAAAACTTACATTTTTTTGATAAAGTCATTTGAACAAAACGTCAGCTAATCCATCAATTGTGGAACACCAAGTCTTCTCTGTCTAAATCTTCACTTTTGATTTTTGCATATCGTCGCTTATAAGTTAGTTTTGGACGATGATTCGGACGATTCAAAAGTGAACACGGAAGTCAAGAAGTGATGTGGGCTATTTCAAGGAAATTAACATGCCGTGAAGAGTTGCATTATCGGAAATGGTGCTAGAATGTTACAAGTCATATGTACGGCCTAGCCAAATTAATACCGAAGTCGAATATACATGACGCCAAAGAAATGCTTTGTATTTGAAAGAATCAAAATCTTTCAAATCGGATTAAACACCAGAGACTTCTATCGAAGATAATTCCATCGTCTGAAGTGACAAAAAGCAATCAAAATATGAGTCTTCGATCATAAAAACACTTAGCTTAGCTACATCTGGCCAGTGGATGGACAATTTTAGCAGAAACATGGATATATTACGTTAACATTTAAGAACAAAAACTCATATATAACGCACTGATGACAAGCCTAATCAACGCCGAAGTTGAGTACCCATGAAGCCAATGAAATGCTATGTATTTGGTGGAATCAGGAAATGATTTGTATTATGAGCTGTTGAAATCGGTTTAAATGATATCTGGAGACCTTTTGTAAGGAGGTTTGATTCGTTTGAAGAGATGAAAAACGACCACAATTTACAATCAGTCACGAAGCTATATTCCTTCATCATAATAACATGAAGCTTTTAACTTCAATGAATGGAAATTTTTGACTCTCGAATTGAATCGATCTGAACCAGCCTTCCAAACTGGAACAATACTTTTAGTATGGTAAAGTTTGAAAAAAATGGTGGCTCTCAATTGACAATATGTTCCATTTTTTCCAATATCGGATTTTCATGACCAAATTTTTTATTTTCTGTAAAAGAAAAGAAAAAGATTCTTTTGTCCTACAAAAAAACCCTCAATTAATAACTCCCTTGAAATTGATAGCTCCTTGAAAACTTTTAAATGACAACTCTGTTGAATAAAATTTCATTGCCTTCGGAAATCCTTCAAAGTCTTTACATTATTTTTTTGTTATACAGATTCCCATGACAAAGTCCTTGATATCTAAAACATAAACTATTAATTTTAATACTTAAACTAAATCACGAATTGTTCAACTTTTTTTCTATTAAACAAATTTTGAAATGTTTTAAACGCGAAGAAAAAAATTTCCCAGACATAAATTTGATCTAATGTTGCCACATTTGCGTGAGAGACAAGAGAGAGAGAGAGAGAGAGAGAGAGAGAGAAGAGAGACAATAAAATAAAAGGTTTCAACTGTTGCTTAATTCAAATTGAAATTTATATTCATTTATTGTTTTGTGGTTTGTAGTCGAACGATCCAATTGTAATTTATATTATTAAAAACGAAATATTTAGACTCTGTCTAACTAATAAATAGTCATGTGTAATTAACAGTTAACTAAAAGTTTGTAATCATTTGAACGCATATGAGAGGAGATTGAAATTTCATTTTATTACATAAATCAAATTATTTATGAAATTTAATTTACAAAAATAAAAATAAATAAAAAATACATCGCTTTAAGACAGATACATTACGTGACAGTTTTAATATTTCTGTATCAGATCCAAAGAATCTTTTAAAGTATTAAATGAACTTTAAAACATGTTAATTTTGATTTCAAATAATTTTAATTCGAATATGTAGTTGTAAGCAACCAACGATTTTTGCTTTTCCGATTACACAGTGTCTACACCAGAGATGAACTTTGATATAAAGTTACAGAGATTTAAATTTAGCAGACAACAGAAATTTCAGAAATGTTTTCATTATTTTTTAAGACAAATATGAAATTGTTATCAGTTCATGCAATAATGAACATGTTGACTGACCTAATTCTTTCCGATAGTGCAAAACGAAGCCAAAATTACGGCATTTCAAGAAAATTTTTTCTTGTGAAAAAATTCCAATTGATGCAGTTGTCGCTCTATTCACAATTTTTGGCAGAATGTAACTCGAGTCGTTCCGGAACGAAGATCAAATTGTTGTGGGAACATAGTAGAGACATTTGCTGAGACAAGCTCCTTTCGTCACCTATTCCCTGACAATTTCAAAACGTAAAACATTTGAAATTAAATCAGCTTGACTAACTCAAGTTTGGAATGTGTCGCAATCTCAGCTATGAACGAAATTGCGATTCATTTATTAAGTAGTTAAGCACTACTTTTTTTTCAAGGATTCCGCAGTAAAATATTTGCTCTGGTTTAAAGTGAAACGTATTCCAGTTAAGAATGTTTTAAATATATAGAAAAAATAAATTCTGAGATACAAAGATTGTAAGACAAAACTCCTCATCCACTATTTTCCAAATAATTTTGAACTGGTCTTGCAACATGTGGTCTAAAGCTGTAAAGAAGGATGTTTAAGAATTCTTGCACATTTCGACAATTAAATGGTGATCACTCACAATAAAAGACAAACTTTGATTTCACCGAAAACAGAATATTAATTTGACTGGCTTCAACGTCAATTCGTATCGTAGCGTTTATGCTCAGTTTCCTACTTTCTTTCGGCTTCAATTCATATGATTTCTCATTTCTCTGACGTCATGGATACTGGGCTTAAGCGTTAATTTCGTTAATTGACATGGACTAATGAGTTTTTAAGTCTGATCTTATCTCAATTATTAATTGCAACAGGTTATGATTTCAGGATTTATTTTCGACATTGGCAACGTCTTTCTATGAGTTCCGATTTCCATGCATTTCAAAGTCTTTAAATGAAGCAAAAAGGCTTGTTGAGTGACTTTAACTGACAATGCAAGTTCATTTTGCTTTTGACAATAAACTTTGTAGGCTAATGACCCCATACTTCCCCATCTGCAAACTTCTATGATTGACCAAATTTTTCATGCCACCTGAGAGAAAATCACAACTTTTAAATCGCCAAGCTATCGTTTACAAGCTTTTTTGAGTTCATGCAGCTGTTTTCTTCAAATAAAAAGGAGGTTGTCAGACTCCTCCACAAATTAACTTGTCGACGTCTATCGATTACCGAACTATAACGACGTACAATTACCCTTTAAATTTCCACATTTGTTCTTATTGACACAGGATATTTTTTAACAAATTCCAGTTTTTGTTAAATTGGTGATTTCTTCCCTCTTTCTAGAAATCTGGCAGTTTTCCTAGATTTAGAGTTTAAATGTTGCCAGGTTGAAAATAGCAAAAAGATGATGCCAAATCTATTTCGATTCCTAGAAATAATTCCTTTAAATCTCCGAAATTTTTAAGTTCCACTAATAATTTTTAGTATTTTTTTTCTACTTTATTTCAGCCAGATAGAGAAACATAATAAAAACGACAATTTATTCGTATAATTATTTCAATACACGCAACTCGATTAACAAAAATGAAATGGTAACAATTATAACAAACAAATTTATACATCTACAAATAAACATATAAAAGCTTTCTTATTCATCACATATCGACACTAAAAAGTTGGTACTTGAAGAGTTGAGGGGGAAATTGATTGGTTTATTTCGCCTCTTTGAAAGTTAAGTTATTGTACTTCAGGGTTTTCCTTGTTAAATATCTACATTTAAACAGCTGAGACAAAAGTTATTCACTCATACCTCGGACACCATGGCACTTCCGATTGCGTGTGCAAGTTTTGGGGGGAGCGGGGGGCGTTGTAACAAAGAAAAGAAAATAGTGTGGCATGAAATATGATTTCGTATTTGATGTTGATTTCCGATTGATACGTATGAATGTAGTTATGAACTGTCGTAGGTTTTTTAATTATTAATTATATTTAGTTGAGGTGATTTGTTATAACAGGTGTAGTGGAATCTTTATTTAAGTTGTTAAGTTTTTTTTATTTGTTCGATTACATGAATGAGGAAATAAATTGGTTTCGGTTAAATTGGTAGAACAAAAAAAAAAAAAAATAGAAAAATAAAATGAAAATGAAATGTTAGAAAAAAATGTAATGAACTGATTGATTGGACTGGATTGTATTGCCAATGGTTAATAAGTTGTTATAGTGTTATTGGAGAGTTTTCCGAAAAATGATAGTAATTAGCAGAAGGTGAACTAAAATCAATTTATTAGGGAAACTAAATGACTTCTAATTAATTTGCAATTAAATGCACTTATATTTAATAAGGAAATTTGAAAAGAAGTTCTTTCATTACTTAAATAAATTGTTCCCTTCTTAAACTACCTATTTCTAGAATAGTAATGCAGTTCCGTATCGATCGTTGTCTTAAACACTGCACTTTACGTGTGATGGCGTAGTGGATAACTATTCTATTCTTCTATTCTCCCCTTTTTGAGGTCGGTAGACGGCACTAACTAACAAACCAATTGTTCCTTTCTTTAGCTGCGGCAGGTAATAAGTCTGCTGTAGCTTAGTCCTACAATGATAATGCAGTTTGGTGTTGGTCGTTGTCTAAAACACTACGTGTGGTGGCGCGGTGGATAACTATGCTATTTATTCATTCCCCATTTTTGCCTTTACATCATGACCTCTTTTTGAGGTTTGGGTTATAAATCGATGTTTAAATATTTCAATCAATGAATTGAAAGATGAAAAAGTAATGATTTCGAAGAAGGTTTCTTCTCAAACGCTAGAAGAACTTGAATTATCACTGGGAGTCAGACTACGAAAAGAAACTATTTCGAATTTATTGAAAAAGAAATCTTGATGATAACTCTAACCCCAAAAAAAAATCATATGTAATACTTACAAAACAAGGACGAAATTGAAAAGCCGCGACGTCAAGATAACGATTTGCATTCGGCGGGACCTAAGTACAAGGCACTTTGCATTGTATTATAATCTGTTGTTGTCCTATCACTAAGATAATTGATGCTTTTGAAGAGAGATTTATGAAAAACAAATAGACTCTGAAGTCATAATCTTCATTCATGACAAAGTTCGATCATATGTTGCAAGACCGCTCAAAAAGCTATTTGGAAATCAGAAGATGGGGAAAGTCCTGCCCACTTATCTTATCACCCAGATCTTTCTCCTTCCGAACATCATTTGTTTTTATTGATACTGAACGCCCAAACACTTTAAGGTTTATTTCGGTTTCACTTCTTACTTTTTATTTCACTGAATAAAAGGACTAAAGTCGAAAAGGCTAATCTATTTCTTTGTTATTCCATTTACACATCTGGTTGTTCAAAACTTAAAAAAATTGGGGCTCTGTCACAACTGATAACTTGACTGTACTACTGACAGGAAAGCTAGTAGGTGCAGTCAGTGTACAGTGTTTCGAATACGAGTGGAGGTCAAAATCCGGGTTCTAATACGAGTGAATTGAACTGTAATAAAATCTGAAAGAGTTTAAACTAGAATCTTAATTTGGATTTAAACTGTAATCTAAACAGGAGCTGAATTCAAAGATAATTTTAAATCACTTAAGAATATTTCAAACTCACTTTCCTCGGAGCTGTCAAAAATTATTTATTTTTTATTTCTAAAAATATTTTTAAGTATTTTAATCTAAATTATTTATGATTTTAACTTTGGTTTCTTTCAAAAAGTTAACATTTAGAGATTTTATTTTTGCTACTTAAAGTGACAACAACAAAATGAATAAAATCTTTAAGGTTAAATGTCATCTAGTTAAAGACAATTTTATTATTAAAGGTCAAAAACGTAAAATAACTATATCTGCATAGCAAAACCCCAAAAAATATTAAAATTTCATTCGTCATAATCAAGGTACGATTTTTGACTCTTTTTTTAATTCTTCAAACGATCGGATCTTGTGAAGAATTTCATTTCAATTTTTAAAAAGAGTTTTATATTTTTTATCGCTCTTTGAACAAGAGTTTAATTCTAAAAATGATAAAAATCAAAAAAGATAAAAATCACAAAAAAAAGTTTTAAATGAACAATTCGCACAAACTGTTTTGAAGTCGTGTGTAGCAGTGAAAAATGTTTTTTTGTTAAGCTGAAGAGGGATTAGAAGGTGTTTACTTTTGTTTTATGAATTTTTGTTTGTTTTTGTTACTGCATTTTTTAGTATAAAACAACAAACATTAAGTTTTATTGCGACAAGAAATTTTTTGAGTGTGTTTGTATATGTACAAACATATTTTTCTTTGCTTTTCAACCATTTCGCAATTTTGAGGAGTAAAAAATAATCATCTTCTTTTTTACTCTTAACTAAAAGAAGAGTAAAAGATTTTTTTTAACTTTGCTCAGAGCAAAATCGAAAAATAAAGATTAAAATTTTAAGCGAAAAAAAAGATCATTTTAAAATAAAGATTTTGATGCGAGTTTTCCCATACTCTGGTCATTTTTTGCCAACGTAAATTACAAGAACAAGAATAATAAATTTCTTTTTTATTTAGAAATTATACATAAATATTAATATAAATTATCCTTTCAAAGAGGAAATAAGAGGGGAATAGAAATAAAAAATTATTTAAATATAAAGTATACTTTTCCTACAGTAAAGGACAAATAATGTCAAAAATAATTTTCAAAAAAAAAAAAAATATTTTGTAATAATTTTTAATTGTTTTCTTGTTTTTTATTATTTTATTTTTATTATTAAATCGATATCAATCATTTTAGAAAATAAACTTTGATTTTACCCTTTACTGTAAGTAATTAGTGACGCATATTTCATATTTATATATATTTTCCCAATGTCATTAAATGTAAGACAAGAACCATCTGGGAAAATGTGTCAATATTTGCCAATATAATTATACACCCTGTATATATGTTTACAACACAGAAGTCTAAATGACATTTATTATTATTTCTATAATTAGTAATGCTAAGTAATAAATAATGGCTGCCTATATGAAACATATCGTCGGTATAAAGGATGAAATGTTTAATAAAAAATTGCGCTTAATTAATTATTAATGAAAATGGATTTTATAAGATTTCAAAATTTTAAAATAACTCGTTAACTTATTTAGAGACGTAATGAATATATTCCTTACTCTCTTTGGGATTATGTAGCTACAAAAAGCTTTTAGTGGTTATTGATACAAATTCTTAGCTCTATTTTAGTTTCTTCTTCTTTCTTCCAGCTAAACAGAAAGTGTGCCACAAAGCCCTCTATGTGTGATGTAGTGAGGAACTTTGCTAATTCATTTCCCTTCTATTTTGCTCTGAAGGTGGTGTGGCGGCACTAAATTTCTGTTTTCCAAATTCAGAAAGGAGTTTAAAAACAGTACTTTCAAAAATATGGGAAAATGTTTCGAAACTGACATGCCAGAGGGTTTTGGAGTTAATCAATTTAACCTTTACGTTAGCTTAAAAGAATTTCCAGAACAAACAAAATTTCGGATTTTAGGCGATTAAACGATAGAATACAACTCTGTCACTTTCACTCAATTATCCTGATTTTTCTAGATCAAGAAACTCAATCTATATTAAGGCCCCTAAAACTGATCTTTAAACATTCTCCAGGACATATAAAATCAAAAATACAGAATACTTTACTGACGTTTTACAATTAACTGTTTTCGGCTTTGGCATATTTAAATCTATCCAAGATCTTTTCAAATCAAGGAACTCAGTTTATGGTCTATATGTTAATATCACTGAAATCAGTTACCAGTCAAATCAAATCACAAATTATACTGCAGTATATCGGATTTTAGGCGTTCCAAATACTATTTATGTTCCAGCACTTTCTGTTCCTAGAAATAAGGAGGAGTACATTACCGAACTTTCTCAAAATTATTATCTTATAACGGTACTAAAATAACCACAATTTTAACGGGTCTATTTATGAGGATACTTGTTACTAGAAAAGTTATACCGTTTCATATGGTGAAAAACCCGCAATTTCAGAAGATCGATTACTTTCCGGTCAATTGGCGAAGCTTAAGGCAATATTGAAGAATAAAAATATATACGAATCGACAGTAAAAATAAGCCTATGTTGTGAGCTACAAATAGAATCAAACTAGATCATGCATCTTACTGCGACTCTTAAGAGTTTCGGAATATTGTAACAACCACAGGAAATGTTGGTTTTAATAGAATAGGACACCTTATTTAATGACTTCTATAAGAAATGTCGGAAAGAAGAGAAGTAGGAAGAGAGGATTCTAAGGTTTTGGAATTTATACTACAATAATAGATCTATTTAGAACATGTTAAATATAATTAAACCAGTGCTAAGACTTTGTTCTATTCTTAAGACCCCGAACAAAATTGATCAATTCAGCGTATATCATATTTAGGGGTAAACAAACTGAAAATAACTCCAAAGCTCATCATAATAGTTCTCTTCAATTTGCAGGGTGTAATTGATTTTTCTCAGAGTAAACCTTGATTAATAGCGCTACCTCCAACGCCAATAAGAAGAATGCCATAGAAGGCATTCATAATCCTCTGCAATTGTCTGAGTACATTAAGGTTTTCGGTGCGTAGTTTAATGTAAAAAATTGAAGATTTTACACTTTCGAAACTTGATCGAAAAGCTTCAAAGAATTAGGAATTATACGTAAAGTTGCAGACTGATGGAATAACAGTGCAACGTCTTTCAAGTCTCAAGTTTTTGCAATATCATTTGAATAACAAATTTGATTGATCCATTTGACTTCTCGCTTTCCAGCAAACTCATGTGATCTCTCCGGAAATACGGTATTGACACGTTAGAGAAAAAATACCTTTCCTAAGGAGAACTTTTATTCTGAAAGAAATAAAATGGTTGCGAACAAATAATTCCGTTTTGACACTATATTTCATGACCGTTCATGTTTTGAGACTCAACCACTACATCACTAACCGGCAAGAACTTCATAATTCTCCAAATTATCTCGAAAACACTTTAACTCGTAGTTTTGTAGGAATTAAACATTAAAAGAATTTGGTTTGTAATATAATTTGGATGAAATATTTGATTAATCCTTCTGTCTTCTCACTTTTCTTTAAACCCCAGCGACCTCCCTGGGGATACCGCTTTAACATGATAGAGATAAGAACTTAATATGTAATACTCCTGAAGTTCAAACCGAAGAGAGATAAACACAATTGATCAAGGAGTAAAAAATTGCAAGAGTTCTTTTATGAAAGAGAGCCTTCAGAAAATGGTAAGATCCACAGGAAATGTTAATTCACTGCCGATAAATGGACTCAAGAACTGAAATCTAATGACCATTTCAAAGAGTTTAATTGAATCATTTGGCTTATTTGCGATTACACCGACGATATTAAGAACTATAATTCCATTTAAAATTATTTACCTTCTTTACAATTATTTTGTCTATATCGAACTAAGTGTTTAAAATAATTGCACTTAAATTACAAAAGAAAATATTTTATTTATTTATTTTTTATTTATTTTTTTATTTTACTTGATTTCAATGTCAATTTCTATGAAAATTAAAAAAAAATCAACTACCGCGTGAAGTGAGTGAAAAAGTGTTTGATTAAAAAAAAAAGATTCTTCTATTTTGCGATTTTATAATAAATGTTTTGCGTGGCAAGTTCATTATTAAAAACATTTAAATTTTTTAAATAAAAAATAATAAATTAAAATAAATTCACGCATTAAATGCATTTTTGCGGTGGCATGTAAATATTCTGCATTTTACATTAAATTTAATTTCATGCATGACTTTGTGGGGAAAACTGTGTAAATGTTTTCAATTTCTTTAGAAATAATGATTTTATATATCGTTTAGGGAGGAAATCTATAATTTATATAAATTTTATTTTATTTTAATTTATGGGCAAACATTTTCCACAGAAATTAATTAGAAAATAAAGTTTAAAACATTAATTGTAAATTGTAAAATTTCTATGTGTGTGTATGTATGTGGACTAATAATAAATGTTTATTAATATTTCACCATAATTAGAATTCGCCGCATTAAAAAAAGCGATTTTAATGTATATATAAAAATGAATCTGTGTTTGTTTGGAACTTAAAGACAGCTAAACTACTGGACCGATTTTGAACACACAGAATTAATCCCATATACCCGAAAGTAATATAGGCTCTAAAAAATTTCGATAGGACCAGGGGGAGAGATAACCCCAACAAAGCAAATATTGGTTACCGAATATCTAAAGAAATAAAACAGCGAGAATTTTAATTTTTTTCAATATCTTCTTCAAGAAACTGTTTTACTCGACAAAATGTAGAACGGATAGGATCAGGGGATCATCGAATATCTACAGAAGCACTTAATCAAGAATTTTCAATTTTGTCACCAATAACTTTTTCAAGAAACTCCTCTTCATGACAAAATGAAGGACGATCAGGATTAGGGGAGGGGTAGCCTCCATATAAAGAAAATGTTGATCGAATATCTAAGAAACCATAACAACAAAAGTTCTCAAAATCGACACCAAACACTTTCTCAAGAATTTGTTTTACTGATTAAAATATAGGACGGGTAGGATCAAGGGAAAAGGTACTCCCATACAAAGCAAATATAAATAATCGAATATCTAAATAACTGTAAAAACGGGAGTATTTAATTACTTTCCAAGGTAACTTTTTTTACTGGCCAAAATGTAGGACGAACAGGGCCAGTAGGATTAATCATCCCATACAAATCAAATAATGATTATCAACTGTCTAAAGAACTATAAAAGCGAGAGTTCTCTTATTTGGTCCCAAACACTTTCTCAAAGAACTGTTTTAGTGAGCAAAATGTAGAACCGATAGGTCCAGGGGAAGGGATACACCCCTATACAAAGAAAATTATGATTATCGAATATCTAAAGAATTATAACAGCGAAAGTTCTAAAATGTGATTCCTAACAGTTTTACTGGACAAAATATAAGACGGTTATGATCAAGGGAAGAAGTAGCTCCCATGAAATGCAAATTTTAAATAAAATTTTAGAACTGAAAGGACCAAGAGCATTTGGCAAAATATTCATTGCATAAAATTTTAATTAATAGACGTTGAGATTTGTGAAATTTCTTTCGAGATCTTTGACTGGGAGAATGTTTGTGCAGCAAAGCGTAACGGGTAAAAGCTATTGTTTAAAATAAAATTTATTGAGAAAATGCTTCCATATTATAATACAAGTTGAAGTATGCGTTTGAATAAATCATAAGACACACGCGCATATATCACAGGAAATATAATAGATTAACATTTCCTTATTGTAATCGCTAAGGTGCTTAAAATTGTATGATAAGTTCCTTCCAGTTCTTTCCATACAAAGCAAAGATATATATTTTCCCGATGTTCTTACAAGAAGCATAGCGCCTCAACAATACACGCAATCGGTATTTATTGTTCAATTTTTTGCATATTAATTCCAGCTAAATAGATGAAGCTGATGAACAGTTTTATGCTGTTTCGTATCTGCCATTGCAATGAACAACGCCCCCTATATGCAATGTAGAGGTGGAAAACTTAGCTAAGTTTCGTTTTTCTCTATTTCTCCATGAAGTGGATGGTTGTACCAGCTAATAATCCTCTAATGTTTCTTCGTTGACTTTCTTAGTATTCATTCACGATCGGGTTGACCAGGAGATTTTTTTAACATTTTTATTTTAGGAGATTCATCTCTTCTCCTAAAATCTGATTAATATTTAAAGAATAATGTTAACAATTTTAGCCTACGATCAGATTCGAAACTGATATAATTGAAATATTTGTTTTGTAGACAAGCGTTTTAATCACAATACCTCACGGTTCCCGATGTTTTCGATAGTACGAAAGAATACCTTTCAACCACGACCCAACAATTTCAAATCTCAGTAGCCGATTAACACTTTCAAGCAACATGTGATTATATTTCCCAAGACGCTGCACAAAATTTACATCAGCCATTAACAAGCTCTGACATACCTCGGAAAGAGAAACGTAAAATGGTAATATAGAACAAAGTGCATTTCCAGGATCGTATTCGGGGGAGTTCTTCAGAAAGCTTTTCATCACTTTTGTCCTTCTTATTCCTGTAAATTCTGCAGATGCAGAATATCAACTCGATCTTTGTAGCATTTAAATATTGAAAGTCATATTACCGAGATTAGAATAAATAGATCACTAAAGGTCTTCATTATCTAATTTAATAAAATAGAAAGAATTTTTGATCAAAGTAGTTTTATTAAAAAACGATATTTCGATTAGAACTTACAATATATCCTGATTCTACTTGTTGAAAGATCCAATTCACAATCTATTGGCACTCGTTTTAAGGAATCAATATAATAAACCGATTTTGGAACGATTTTTTGTCAAACTAATGATAAATTAATCACCAAAAAACAAGTGGAAAGTGGATTGCGCTTTATGAGATAAAAAATTTATAAGTCATCGCTCTTAAATAATCCTCCTTATTAAGATTTTGATTTGGTGGAATACATTCAGATAGAAAATAGCTGTGAACAAATAACTGTTTTTTTCGGTATGGCTTTTTTTGAAACGGTATTGGAGCGATTATTCGATTATTTTGGGTTTCTTATAAATTCTTAACTGGTTTTATCAGATATTTAAAAGAGTCTGAACAAAATTTCTTGATTTGAAACACGTAGAACTTAAATCTTCTCAAAAAGGTGTTTCTCAATAATAAGAGAATATTTTGGTACAGCTGCCACTAAGAGTGGTGCACAGTTGTTGCATGTTTCAGCAAGAGATGTAATGTGTTTCGGGAAGAATTAAGTCATTATTTTCTAGAATGGAAACACGAAACAGTTTAGCAAACTTAAGATTAAAGATTCGAATTATTCTCTCCTAAAACTTCGTCAACGAAAAAAGGTACATCTAAAACATAAAATCTGATATAGTGACTATGAGTACAGCAACATTGGGAAACCCCACTTTCAGTGTTTTAATTAAGAAAAAAAATCAATAAAAATTTAAAATTACCCATTCAATTTATGATAAATTTCTAGATCATAAAATGATAGATGTATGTCCGTAAATGAAGTATTGCGGTAAGTGTAGGGCTTTAAATAATAAACATAATAACTCACAATAGTCTACATTACTGTGAATTATTTTTTTTTATTTTTTTTCTTCATTTAAATTTTAAATTTGTAAATATTTATATTCTAATTTCAATGTTATTTTATTTCCGAATGTACTTTAATGATCACAATAAAATTCCGTACCTACACTAAATGACCTAAAAAACAATAAAAAAGAAGAAATAACCCATATATAACTTGTACGTTATTTTCAAAATAACTATTATTTATGTGTACAGACTGAGTTAATAATTTTAAATATAAATTTAAATTCAAATTATTTACAAAACGAACAATTGTTTTCAAAGCGTTAAAAACCCTCGAAACAAAACAACAACAACAATTAATTATAGAAAAAATTAGTCTAAAAATATTGAATCAAGAAACCAACGAACTTGAATCCCCTCACAAAATAAACTCTTATACCCCAGAGTTTGACGAAAACAAAATCTTAAACTTTGCCAAAAGAATCTTATTTTAAATGGGTCTCCTCTGTATTTGAACGTTATGACTATTTTTTACAAATAATGGACTCAATTGTTGGATAAGTTAAGCTACTGCTTGCGGTAGCTATTTATTTGTAATCAGTTAATTTGTGTAGTTTTAGTCGTTTCAGTCATTGTTTCGCATATAACTGCCATTCAACATGCATTCAATTTTAATTCAAAAAAAAATCTCGAAAAAAAACTATCTAAATGAGTTAAATGTCCAAATGAGATTTTCAACGTAGTGAAATGAAACTGACATCACCGTTTTCTTTAATTTGGTGAGACGCGAAATAGTCGACTTCAAAAACTAAACTTTATACGCACACGAACACAAACACACGCAAATTACTATATTCTTGAACAAAGTTTGTATAGAATGTATAACACACACACATATATGAATGAGATATTGTGTACAGTGTGGAATTTATCGATAAGGTCACTATCGACGGCAAAGTTAAAAAATGTAACGCAAGTTAATGCTCTGAATCTAATGGGGGATCAAAGACAATCGTTAAGATCAAAGTGGATAGTAAGTGTCATCGCAAAGTTGGCGACATTTAATTATCAAATTTGGTACAGCTGCCACTAAAAGTAGTGCAAAGTTATTGTAAGTCTTAGATGCTGTATTTTGAAAAGACAAAGTCATATTTAAAACACTTTTTTTAATTACAGAAAGAAAACTTTTAAAAAATCACCAAAAAACGTAAAGTATCTAAAAACGAGTAAAATATCAAATTTAGTACAGCTGCCAGCTGGAGAGTCGAAAGAGATTTTTCCAAATCTAAAAAATTTTCTAAAAAATTATAGGAAAAAATGCATAAAACTTCATCAAAAGAAACTGGAGTATTTAAAATTAGTGAATATTTTAATTTTAAATTGGGTACAGTTGCTACTAAGAGTACTGCAAAGTCATTGCAGGTCTCAGTTACGAGAGTCAGAAGTAATTTTTTCTAAATTTGAAAGAATTTTTTACGAATTTTAAAAGAAAACGCATCAATATCTTTTTAAATATCATCAAAAATCTGGGAGTATTAAAAAATTTATTACTTCGGGAGCGAGAGTAAAAATTAGCATGATTCTGTTTAAAATTTGTAGATGCCAGTTAGTCCGAGAGTATTAAAAGATCATGAATATTCTAACATAAAATTGAGTACAGCTGCCATTAAGAATGCTGTTTAGTTGTTACAAGTGTTCTATAGGATGGAAAGGAGTTGTGGCTAAGGAGAATCTTTATTAAGGATAGAGGAACTTAGCTTTGGGGCGATTTTTCAAGAGATCAGCAAAACCGAAGCTGACCAACTTTGAGAGGCCATTGCCTATTCCTACTCTTTTCCTTTGGCAGAGAAATCTATATGCCACCAGAAAACTGGGAAAAATTAGAGGTTAAAAATGAACCATATTCTGAATAAAATTATAACTCAGGTTTTTATTGTATTAATTTTATTATGCTGTTTACTTTGTAGTCAATACTGTTGCCTTTTACATATTTCCCGGAGTGTTTTTTATTATAAACAACATTGACTGCAACTTAGTGTTTTTATTGTTTTTTGTGGATTTTTTTGTTAACATTAACCGAACGACCGATTGACTGAACAAACGGTCATTTAACCGGTTATTTTTTTTTTGTTATTTTGTTATTGTTTTTGTTGTTCAGTATTAAATTTATATTTTTTTATGTTTTTCAATGTCAGATATGGATATTTAATATTATTTTATGTTAAATTTGTTGTTTTATTTATTTAAACATTAATATTTTTTATTTATTTATCTCATAGCGTGCGAATGTATGTGTGTGTGTATGTGTGAGAGAGTGTTAAAACCTCTTGATGGTTGTTGACTTTTTATCAGAGTATGAAAAACTTCAGAGCAAAATCTCTATTTTTAAATGATCTTTCTTTTTACTCTTCTTTGAGGAGCTTAAAAAATAATAAAACTGTATTTTTTATTGAAATTTTAATATTTAATTTTTATTTATTTTACCTTTCTTTTAGTGAAGAATAAAAAAGATAATTATTTTTTACTCCTCAAAATGGCGAAATAGTTGAAAAGAAAAAAAAACATTTTTCACTGCTACACACAACTTCAAAATAATTTGTTCATTTTAAAATTATTTTTTGGATTTTGTTCTTTTTTGATTTTTATCTTTTTTGATTTTTATAATTTTTTTTTAGAATTAAACTCTTGTTCAAAGAGTGATAAAAATAATAAGACTCTTTTTTTCAAATTAAAATTAAAATCTTTGAAAGATCCGATCGTTTGAAGAGTATAAAAAGAGTCAGAAGTTGTAACTTGTTTTCTATATCGAAATAAATTATGTTTTAATTTCGAATAAGATTAATAATCTTAAAATTATTAACAAAACAATAATGAGAAGAATAACAATTTAAGATGATGATTAAAATAAATATTTTATTTAAAAAAATTCGATTTTTTTTAAGAAATGAATTATAGTTTGAAAAAAAAAAAATTGGGATTTTCCTTTCAACAAGATCTCAAATTTTTCAATTCAAACTTTTCGACTTTTCAACAACCAGATCTCTGTGTATAAATTCCAAAAAAACAAAAACAAAAAAATCAGCATTAACAACATCTAAATAAATAAAATAAAGTGATAAAGACAAATTGAAAGAATTCAAGGTTGTTAACTGGTTTCTGATTTCTTAACAAAATTATTCTTTTTTGTTTTTTGTTATTAAATTAAGTTGTTTTTTATATTATTAAGTAAATTTTAATAATTTTGTTATTTAAATTATAATTCTGGAACTAAACACAGTGGTTTCAAAGCCATAAAAAGAAGAAAAAGTAAGATTTTTGAACTTGTTATGTAAGGGATTGAAATTTTGGGTATTTCCGTATAGGAAATTGGGATTTTTTTGATTCCCTAATTAAAAGACAAATGTATTTATATTATACTAAAATTTCAAATATATAACATTATTTTTTACGTTTTAATAAAATTTTTTATAAAAATTTTATGTAAAAAAATATGGAAAAATTTTGAACTTGTTTTATAGGGATTGGGATTTTGAGTATTTTCTCATAGAAAATTGGTTTCTTTTTTAAATTTTCTGATATAAAAATAAATGTATTTATGTTATACTGAAATTTTACATAAATATTATTATTGATTTTAATTTTAGGAAAATTTAAATATTATTTTTATTTTTTTAAAGTTTCGAAACTTTTTAATTTCGATTTACCGGGATTGAAATTTTGCCTATTTTCCTACAGACAATTGAAAGCTTTTTTTAATTTCCTTAATAAAAGACAAATTCATTTTTATTATACTGAGATTTCACATAAATATTATGATTAGTTAACATTTTATTAAATTTTAAAAATTTATTTTATTAAAAAAATTATTCATCAAATTTTGAACTTCTTCCAAAGGAGTTGCAATTTTGGGTATTTCCACATAAAAATTTGGGAATCTTTTTAATTGTCTAATTTAGGAACAGATGTGTTGATATTATACTGAAATTTTAAATGAATATTAATTTTTATTAAAATTTTATAAAAAACTTTAAATATTGAGGTTTTTAAGAAAAAAAATCTATTGTTCTGATTATTTATGAAATTTTGTCATCAAATAGAATTTGTCTAATTTTTACTTACAATTTGTCAACCTCCAAGTTCTGATGTTTTTTTAGACACCAAATACTTCTGGAATAAATGCAAAGCTTTGCCTAAAATCCAATCTTAACGAGGCTTTCTCGATGAAAATATAACTATTCACTATCTAGACTTTTATTAGTGATATCAACATCATGTCGTTATAAAGATCATATTATTTCAATTTAGATATATTTGTTAATAAAATAAATTCATTTCTAAAAATCAGTGATTCCCAAACAATGGTTTATATCTTTTTATTCGAAAAATCCAAAATACAATTTTTACGGAAAATATCTTAAGTTGTCGAGAGAAAGCTTAGTTTCGGTCAGATTTCTGACAAAGTAATAAACTTTTTATACCAGAATTTGGTATACAGAAACCCTATAGAATATTAAGATTAATACTTTTAAGAACTTTGTTAGCAGAATTTCAGAAAGAACTTGAAATTTCACATTTTCCCCATTTTTATGAAAAATGAAATTAATTTGCAAACTTTAATAAAATCAAAACTTTAATAAAATCAAAAGATCATTCTCTGATAAATCACTATAATACAGATAAACAAAAAAATACCCACTTTTCAATACAAAAATACCCAAAAATTCCAAACCAAATAAAATGATTTTAAGAATTTAACTTTTTTCATAGAAATGGTAACCCTGTCGATACAGGGTTACGATTGAAAGTTCTTTTGGATGTTTACCCTATATAAAGATATTTATATATAATTAAGATATTTGAGAATTTATTTCAGCTTTAAAATATCAGATCTTTATGAAAAAAATTTAAAATTTTTCTTTTCAAAATTGTTTAACTTTGTATGGGGCTCTTGGGCACACCTTTGCTCCAAGCTCTGCAGAATTAGCTTTGCAATATTATCATTAAGATTTCTTTAGAAAACAAATCAAAAATTAAAAATTTTATAATAAAATTACACTTTGCTTAGGGTACAAATGCTGCCACCTTTTTGCAAATAACATGATAAAATTTTAAATTTTTTTAAATTTCAATTTTAGGTGAATATAACTTTTTAATGAGTTTATATATTTTAATAGGACTCAAAGTAATGTTATGTAGAATATTATAAAGAATCTGATGCATATTTTTTAAGAAATTTAGGGTCCATATTAAGACCGTTCTGTTGAGACAAGTAAAAAAATTTTGGGTCAAAATTATTTAAAAATTTATTTCTTTATGAATATCTCTAAAACTATAAGAGATAACTTAATTAAGTGAACAGGTTTTTGTAGGGATTCATAGGGACTATCAATATAAAACAATTTCTTTTGTCTCTGATAATAAATAAATTTTTGGTGAATTTTTTATATAAATAAAAATTAAAACCTGATGGACAACTTTGGTGGCCCTTCCTTTACCACCTTGAACAGTTGAGGTCCCTTTAATTTTTCAAATCAATAAGTAAACATCTCATTTAAAATTTCGTTTAATTTTATTTAAAAACCTTTAATATTTCAAAAGTTATAAAATTATTTCCACAAAATATTGTTTTAGAATCACTGTCTTTTATTTGAATAAAATATTGTCTCATATATATGTTTTTGTGTGTGTATGTGTGTGAGTGTTATATTTTTTTTATAAAAAATCTTACTTTCATTTAAACAAAACAATAAAGAAGTTTTTAAATAAATATAACTTTATTATTTAACTTCTTGAAAAAAAATCACAAAAATCACAAAAAAACGCCAAACTTTCTAAAGAGAAAGTGTATTTAAGTATTTTTCCTCTTCTTTTTTTGTTAATTTCTGTAATTTTTTTCGTACTACAAAAATAAGTTTAAATTTGCTTAAAATATACAAATTTACTATAATTTTTTTCACAAATTATTACACACAGAAAAATAACCATGAAGCAAAATCAACGTTGAACATAGTTGATTTAACCGTTTTCTTTCATTTAGTTTAAAAATATAAATTAATATTAAAATCTTGCGATATTAATATATAAAATTATTTCCGAAAATTAATTTTAACTTACAAAATGTCAAGTAATCAAAATTCAAGAAGAAGAAAATTTTTCAAGAAACTGTTTTAACTGTAAAACAATGTTAAATTAACATTTTTTATCTATAAAGCTTAATCATAACTGAAAAAAAGTTAAATTATTTTAATTTTAATTAATTTTACATAGATTTTTTTCTGTGTGTATTTTTTACTTTTTCTTTGGATTTGTGATAAATCTGATAATTGAGAAATTTATTAGAGTATTTTAGCTGGTAAATGACAATAAATACAGTTAAGACATTTTTGTTATTTAGCATAATTTTATAGGGAGGTAAAAGAAAAATGCTATAATCTTTATAGCATTTTGGAAAAGTTATATTTTGTTAATTTTTTTTTAATTTTTTATGAACTTTTATCATCAAACAAAATTCGGCCAACTTTTCACTTACAATTTGTCAATCTCCAAATTCCAATGTTTCTTTAGATACCAAATATTTCTGGAATAAATGTATAGCTTTGCCTGAAATCCAATCTAAAGTAGGCTTTCTCAAAGCAAATATAGCAATGGACTATCTAGACTTTTATTACTGTCGTTATAAGGACCATATTTTTTCAATTTAAATATTTTTGATAATAAAATAATCACACTTTTAAAACATCAGTGATTCCCAAGCGATGGTATCATATTTCCAAAAATTAATTTCAAAAACAAATTTATATGGAAAATTGCTTAATTTTGGCGACAGGAAACCTCATTTCGGTTAGATTTCTGACAAAGATATAAACTTCTCGATATTAGAAAGGAAATAAATCTGTAAAATCTCAAATGCCGAGAGAGTCTGATTTAAAAAAATAGTTGACATAAAAAGTTTGAACCATAAGGTCTAAGAGTTATTCAGCTTGTTTAGGTACATTATTTAAAAAAATTTACGTTTAGTCTCGCTATATCTTAACCGATTCCAAAGGATTTATGTGACTGAATTATGCCAGTTGAGACCACCGTACCGGTAAATTTTCTTTTATAGTTTAAGGCTTATTTGACCAATATTTGCGAAATTTTTTTGGATGGGTTTTAGGTCTTTAGATTCAGGAGGCTATGGCAAGGCAGGCGCCGTATTATATGCCTTGTTGCAAATATTAATTTAAGAATTTAAATCCATTTTTTATCAATAAAGATAAGTTCTTCGATCTCCGCTGCTGACATGCAGTTCCAGACCATTACTCCTCCTCCACCGTAATTAACTGTTGGTTAATATTGGCTGTAGCTCTAGATGCTTTGTTGAATTTAGAGTATTTGCCCCATTTTAGTTATAGCGATTTTTTATTTACGAAAACTCTATATTTTTTAAAAAAGAAACTTCTCAGGACTATAACAAATCAGGTCAAATTCCCCTGAGTTCTAAAGTCCGTCTGCTGCGTACCAACAGCAGCCAGACGAACCTTATTTAAGTTAAATAGGTTTCTTTATATAATTACAATATCCCCTTATCGGTTAGATAGAGATATAGTAAAAAATGTAGAACTCTTAACTGAAATCAAAGAAAACTTGATCTAAAAGATATTGTGAAAACTGTGGCGATATGATTTGCGGTAATAAGAAGTACTGGAATTTGATTCCAACTGGATCGAGAATTTCAAGTTGAAAAAATTCAAATTGAAAGCGATTTTTTCTGGAAATAATTCTAAAACTTAACATGGTGACAACTGAGGTGTTTCGGAATTGATTTGAAAAATCTCAGGTCCCTAAATGCTCAGGGGGATAGAGGATGATCTTACAAAGGAATTTTGGTTATGAATAAACCTGGTAAATCTAAGTGATTTACCATCCTAAAGTCCAAGACTGACCAAAATACAGATTTCATGACTTGCGAGTTAAAACTATTAAGTCTGTTTACTACGCATGTACACTATAAACTTACACCCGATTTTAGGATGATTTTACGCCAAATTAACATTTATTTTTTCCACACATTTGGCAACACTTCCATTAACTGCCAGTTTTCAATTAGTTGCCTAAACATGAAGTTAATCAAGTGTTACCATATTGTCTTAAGCGTTATTTAAACAACTTTTTAATTTAAAAGTATTTTTTGAAAACAATAGAAACATGATTCTTTTATTTTATAAAACAACATTAAAGTTGCTTATTCTATTTCCGGTACTTTTTTTGTGTGTTTTAATCGTTGGTTATATAAAAACTTACGAAAATCTAGTATAATAAAAAACACACATACACACAAAAGATCTTAAATTTGATATATAGCGGAAGGTGGCATTTGAACTTTTTGCTGAGAACAAAAAAAAAAGCGATAAAAATAACAGCGATTTTAGTGTTAAAGATCACAGGTTTGAGAACTATATGATGACGATCAAATTTGGCAATTTTACAGGCGATTTTTTCTTAATACTGATGTGTTCAAATTAATCAAAATAACAATCGTAATTATTGATTTAAATAAAGATTATTTTTCTGTAGGGCAGAGGATGTACAAACATACTTCTTCGATTTAAATATTGATGAATACGTTTATTGAGAGTTGTTCCATTCATGCAATTAATGCTAAACTGTGCAAACAAATAAATTGTTGGCAACTCTACAAATAGTGACCATATAAACAGTTATTTGGGAAGTTACCATATTAATAATTTAATCCTTTGCTTTATAATATTTAAATATTTAAAGTAATAAAAGAAGTGTGAAATAAAATTTTATTCATAAAATCTAAAGTTCATTATGTCAGCAGATTTTTGAAATCCAAAACAAAATCTTAAAATAAATATAAACGATAAAAAAATAAATAAATATTTACTTTCAACAATTTCTTATCAGAAAAATTTTATTTGCAAAATATATATATTTTTTTTGCTGGAACTACTTGTGTAATAATGAATAATTGCACGAATTAAATTTAAATTTAAATAAGTGTGAATAAATTAATAAAGAGTAGAGTTTGTTTTTCTAAGATTTTTTCGTTATAAAAAAACCGAGATTGTAAATATTATTTTAGAACACTTTAAAAATAAATATGGAATATATATCAGGGGAGCTATTTTCTATAAAAAACGTGTTTGAATATATTATTAGTAAAATATAAATAAAAAATAAATTAAAATTAGAAAAGGGTGGTGCAATAATATTAATTATTTATTAATAAATTAAACTAGTTAATGGTCCTTCGAACCGGAAGTTATTTAATATTGAGTCCTTCAATATTAAAAAATAAATAAATAAACGTGATAGAACAGACAGAGTTAGCCAACAAATGTTAATGCTGAACTAAATTTTCTTTTGGTCTTTCCAACCGTTAGTTGCTTTTTGGTCCTTCGAACCTCAAATTAATATTTATCTAAAAATATGAATAATACCAGATGAAAGATTTTCAACCGAAAGTTACTTTTTTATCTTTCGCACCGAAATTCGAAAAAGTTCTACAAATAAAAACATATTTTTGTAAAATTAAAATAATAGAAGACGAAGTATGACAAACAAAAATGATTGAGAAATTGAAGTTTGAGCTGTCGAATCTAACAAAAATATATTAAATAAATAAATTGAACTACTTGATGATCCTTCAAAATGAAAATTAATTATACGATAAAAATATAAAAATAAGAAAGTTTTTGATCCTCCCAATAAAAGTAGTGCAATGTCAATAGGACGGTGATGAATGAGAAGTTACTTACATGTCTATTGATTAGATGATCCATTTCATTAAATTCCATTTCATTAAATATGACAAAGAAAATATACGAAAATATTTGACGAAAAAAATTGTTAAATTAACAAAAATTTTATTCAAATTTACTTCATTTTTGTAAGTAGAATTGAATAAATTTTGTGTGTTATTTTGCTTACGATGCGTTACTGGCGTTTTTTACTAATGGATCGAGATTACGTATGGCAATCGAACTTTAGTTGTGTTGTCAGTTGCCACAATTATATTATAGATGGCAACTGGTAACTAAAGTTGTCAACTTCAATTGGCAGAAAAACTGTGTTTTCAATTAAAAACGTAGATTTTGTGTTATTTCAAGAAATAAGTTATATTTTTCCAATTAGAAACTACAACATAATTGAAGTTACAAGGAGAAACGAATTTGAGGTAGTTTTTGA
Organism: Cochliomyia hominivorax; assembly: GCA_004302925.2. Lineage (NCBI taxonomy): Eukaryota > Metazoa > Arthropoda > Insecta > Diptera > Calliphoridae > Cochliomyia > Cochliomyia hominivorax. The sequence goes on along the minus strand of PYHX02000158.1, from coordinate 68,461,389 downwards.
ACAAATGAAGTTGAAACCAATTATTCTCGTGGTTTCCGGTCTTTGGTGATAGATACAAATGTGAAATATTTTCCTTAGGTTCCATAATGCTTACGTTTATTTTTTTTCGTTCAGTATAATCTTATGCTTTTCACCCTGTATCACCATACGTTCTAACATTATCTGACTTTTTCACAATATTTCATAAAACTTTTTATATAATTTTTATTATAAAATAAAAATAAATTTTTATTTAATTGTTATAGAAACATGCCGCAGCTTTTGAATTTAATTAACTTTAATTTAATTATTGAACTTATTTTAATAGAGTGCAATTTTAAGTTTTATCACAAAATTAAATTAATTATTTAATGTTATTTTTTTCTATATTCACTATTTTTATTTAATATTTAAATGCAAAAAACCCACTTCCAGATAGTCACCGCAAAACCAGAGCGAAAAAAATTGCACCAGATGTTTACACAATTAATATTAATAGATTTTTTTTTACAAAAATCCGTTCCGTTTTCAAATCAAAAGGCGTTGAAAATTAAATGGAAAATAGTTTGAGTCACAATTTGTAAAAATGGACCATGATGAACAACACTGCAAATTAATCCAAATATTCGGTATCAAAATATTTCCCCGCTCGAATCATATGAAGAAATTATACCAGAGAGAGTTTTTACACTGAGCCAAATGTCGTACTTTAACGAAAAAAATTCTAATTAACAGAATTTTTCTTCAAACGTACGAAAAAATTAATCAAAAAATTGTTTAATAAATAGATGTTAAATTGAATAAAATTTCGTTAAAACAATTAACAAATAAGATGTTATATCAACAGATATTTATTGGTCGATTACATATGGCATTACAAACTTAATTTGCGGTGTGAACAGGCAACGCAATTTTGTATTTAGTTGATTCCCTTTACAAACGCGATAAACGAGTTTAACCTTAAACAGCAATACCACCGTTGTCCGTTAATTGTTGTTATTAGTGCAATTAATGGAACAAAACATGTATCCTCAAAGGATTATTTCCAAAAAGACAGAGGATGGAACAGAGGATGGACAGAGGATGTCTAAGAAAAACAAAATATCCGAGATATATTTGGTATCAACTACATTGAAATATATTATGCAACCAGAAAAACACAGTTGCTAAAATATTTACTATTTGGCAAATGAAAATGACAACTTTAGTTGCCAGTTGCCATCTATAATATAATTTTGGCAACTGACAACACAACTGAATTTCGATTGCCATACGTAATCTCGACCCATTAGTAAAAACGGCAGTAACGTATCGGAAGTAAAATAACACACATAAAATTATTTAATTCTATTAACAAAAATTAAGTAAATTTGAATAAAATTTTTGTTAATTTAACAAATTTTTTGTGTCAAATATTTTCGTATATTTTCTTTGTCGTATTAAATAAATTATGATAAAGAAAATGTTAACCGAATACGTACAAAAAGAAAGTATTTTATAGAACATTCTAATTAATATAATTGAAATTGAAGGAATATTTTGCATAAATTAATGAAAATGCAAATGGAAGATCAGCTGTTCAACAGAAATGTAAGTAACTTTTCATCAGAAATATAAGCCGGTTGGCTCAACAACGTCCCATTGACATGCACTATTCTTAGTTGTCTATTGAGTTTTTTTTACACCATTTAATTAGTATCTTAAACTAGCTTTTACTCGGTGCGCTTTGCTGCACAAAAATTCTCCTTAGTCCCAGATCTCGAAAGAAATTTCACAAATCCCAAATCGACGTGTATTAAAAAATGTAGTTGGGACCGAATTCTGACGGTAGAGGATCTATGGATATTCGATAATTAATATCTGCTTTGTATGGGGGCTACTACTCCCCCTGATCCCATCCGTCTTATTTTGTCACTTTAAATAATGTATTATTTAAACAGTCATATTGACAATTATTCATCAATTTGAAAAATTTACGAAAAATTAACAAAAATTTTCGTTATGATAAATAAAGGTTTCCTTGACGGATATTTAACTTGCATTTCTTCAATTATAGACCCCTTTTCGTTATTTTTTCTATATTTTTTGGTTCAGTGTATGTCTCACATATGTGGGCTAATTTTCTATTCGTCGGTTAAGATTGTTCCACTTTATCAAGATATTCCTTCGTCTAATTATGAGACATCTAATGACATTTTTTTAAGTCTATAATTTTTCAAATGTTAGAGAAATGGGGCCATGAAATCCTTCAAATAAAATCGAAAACACATCAGCAGTTGTTGTTGTAACAACAACATATCTAATTATTCATTCATGGGGAAAGAAATGTAAACAAAACCCAACTTGGTCCTTCAAAAGGTTGGCCAAGCTTTCAAAGGTCTGCTGTCAAATGGTTTCAAATGTTAATAAAATGTACCGAGAGAACTTATCCGTTGATAGAAACTCTAATTCAAAGGTTAAAGGAATGATCGACATAATGTTTCTAAGGGCAAAAAAATAGAAAGCATTTTCACATCCGGTAGGAAAGCTACTCAGTGCATGGATTATTTGGTATGGAAAGTTAAAGCGAATGAGGGTTTAAAAACGCACTTGACTCTAAAAGTTCCTGACATAAACGCTGCTAAAAATTTGGAAGCCAAAATCAAATCACGGAAATTGAAGTCAAGTTTTCTACAAAAATATTCTTAGAGCAAAATGGAAGATGATACATATGTTTTGGCAGATTTTTCCCAACTTCCTGATCAAAAATATGATGGTGCTGATGTCGACGGAATGTTAATGAAAATTTCATAATTTGTCACTTATTTTTTTGGCCTAACTTCGCGTCCTGTTGCTATGATTAACAAGCCCTTGAGTGGTACAAAAACAATGACATGGTATTTGTACCAAGAGAGGAAAACCTCTCAATCTGTCCGAAGCTAAGGAAAGTGGAGAGATAATGGACTTATGTTAGAAGATAATTAAATAACACAAAAAAGGCGTCCAAAAGTGTGAAAAGAATTTTTCGATCTCACTCCTTACGCAAGATTATTTTTATAGAGACTTGGACTATACACAGATGTTTAAATTTTCTGTTATCTCATATCATAAATATTTTTCTTTGGATTTAAAAAAATCATAAGCGAAGTGGCCAAATTTAGAGGGCCACCCACTACCTCTCTGATCAGCCAAAGCCCTGTAATCCTACACAGCAAATCGAAAACACCTTAGCTACATTACTGATAAATTTTAACTTTATATTTTTTGGTACACACAAGTTGGCCACATTTGGAACGTCAACCATTACACCTCTCTGATCAGCCGGGGCCTATAACCTTCGAAATAGAATCAAAAACAACTCATATGTTAAGCTGATAAATTTTATTTCAATATCTTTAACAAATCAAAAGTTATGGAATTATTTAAAAAATCTTTTTGTGTGACATTTACGTCAAAAATTATAACACCAATTCGATATCTGTTATATATTTTAATTTATTTTAATAAAGAAAGTTTTTAAAAAAAACCTATAATTCACTAACAATTTATTGATCAAATTAAATTGAAAAGATTCCTCCAATTTTTATGCACAAATTAACTTTATGAAGAAATTAAAATTTACCGGATGTAACGAAAAATAAATTATAAAAAAACCGCTAAATTGACCATCCTTATAGGGATTGCGCCATAGGAAATAATAAACATGTGTTTGTACACAACAATTCCGTAAATTGTAAAAACGTTCACACATTATCACGTTTAAACGTTTATTTCATAATATGAGAACCTTTTATGGTTGTGAAAATGAAATAATAAATAAAATAAATGAAATTTACTCACAAACTCTTATTAAAATTAAAAACAAAATGTTTAAATAAATAAATAATAGAAAAAATCTATATACAAATAATAAACATCAAAAAAGGTTTTGAATATTAATAATTTTCAAATGAATTTAAATATTATTTAATTTATTTTATTTGTATACCCTTCACCAACACAAGTGTATATTAATTTTGTTATTCCGTGTGTAACGCTAAGAAGGAATCATCACAGACCCCCTTATGCTTACATCAAATCAAAATCTGGCTCGATTTTGCTATGACCGTCTGTCTGTCTTTTGTTGGCACGCTCACATCTACAAATATTGCCAGAAGGACAGTTATAGTCCTGAGAAACTCTCCATTTAAAACCATCAAAATCGGTTTAGTATATTAAAAAATATAGACCGTGATATAAGAATTTGGAGGTTATATTGAAGTTCGGATTATTAAGCACATCATAAGGATAACATGGACAGTCATCAAGATGGCCGGACGGAAAGATATCGCTCCATTGTCTCTTAAATCTATTTTGATTCTATCGGTATACATAATAGTGATGTAGTGGTACATTTTTCCGCCCGTTACTATTTTTTCACATCGCATTAAACCCCAACTATCTATGGTGGTGTAGGAGAGTATATTCTTGAATCAAATCAAATTCTGAGTCGAAACAGTCTTATGCCTAGAACAACTGTACGAATTCAATGAAATTTAGACCGATTTTTTGCTGTTTTCCTAAGCAGTTTGCTATTTAAATAGATATATTGACTCGTAAAGCTACAGCAATACAGCTATACATGCACTGAAGACTATTCCTTTCCAGAATTATAAAATGAGTACCAGTTCTAACAAAATTCAATATCAGAATACAACATATTCAATATGAGGAATTCTAAGTTTCAAATCGTCGACAATGATTTTACTGAATCAAATATTTTATATTATTAACAGTCGTTATCAAAGACAACAACCATTATTTTCATAAACTTATAAAATTGACTGACATTGACGTTGAGTCTGTCCGAAGCAACTTCGCTCATTTTCATTCTGTGTTTCACTTTAGTATTTGAAATGTTTGACTGACATTAACGTTGAGAAGGAATGAGAGTTCTGCATCATTGTACATAACTCTGAGTATAATACTCAAAAACAAAATACTCAAATGTTTAAAGACGAAAAATAATCGTAACACGTCTAACAGAATAAGGGCATCAATTATATGCGCTTCACAACCACTCCAAAAATGAACAAAATCGGTTCAGTAGAAATCAAGTTGTAGTCAAAAATGTTACTAATTTTGTGATTCATTAAATGTTTCGGTTTTATCTTTAAAGAAAACGTTAATATAATTTATAAATTTTTAAGTGTATTGTAGGATATTAAAGATTCGTCATTGCCGAATATTATAGCATTCTTACTTGTTCGTTTGAAACTAATTCATTTTAATGTATTTGTTGTAGTTGGTGTTATTATGTGCACGATTGCAAATTTATATAAAATTAAATTATTTTTTATTTGTTTAACAGAAAATTTGTTTTTCTCCATTTCAGTTTTTAATTGTTATGTAAAAAATGCAATAACAATGTTATAATTTAAAAATGTGTTATAATATTAATTATTAAATAAAAGTGTTATAAATTTTAATGTAAATCCAAAAAAAAATATATAACTATATATGGCTAACGATATATCAATGGAAAGCATTAAATTAATCATATCTGCAAGTTTCACAGTAGTTTCTTAAAGATATTTCTTAAAAATAATTCTGTAACCTCTAAACTGTTAAAGATATTTAAATAAAATTTAACAAAATTACAGTTAAAATATTTTCTTGTTAATTTGAAGTTGGCCCAAACCTGGTAGGAATAGTCTACATGATATTTTTTTTAACATCGGGTATGTTAAATAAATAAGACCCAATATCTTCTTCTTGGTATGACAAGCAATATACAGTTGCGGCAAAAGAAGCCAATAATTTGTTACATCGGACTTTAAAGAAAAACCTGAATTTTAACAAAAAAAAAAAAAGACTGCTTCCATTCATAAGACTTCATAATGTGTCACTTCCTGTCGCTATGATAAACAAGCCCTTGAGTGGTACAAGAGCAATAATATGGTATTTGTAACAAAAGAAGTGAATCCTCCAACCAGCCTGCAGCTAAGGCCAACGGATAGAGATATTTGGCTCTTGTTAAAAGAGAGTTGAATAGCACAAAAAGGTGGTAGATTTTAAACGGATATGGACGAACTGTTCCAGTAAAGTGACAGAAAGGTTTATGAAAACTTTAATGGAAGAATTTCGCTAAGCAAGTTTCCGAGATTATTTAATTATCAAAGACGAAACAATTTTATTTTGTTAAATTTTTGAAAGACCCTTGACTTAATAAATACACGACCAGCTTCTCACAAGTAGTTATGGCTGTGCAACTCTCACGACCAGCTTCGGCTATGACGTTCTCACCAGAAGCTTCGAAGTCTTAAAAAACTACTTTGGCGAATTAAAAAATCAACTTTCCAGAGATGGTTAATTTTCAAAGGCCACCCACTTTCCCCCAAACCAGCTGTTGCTCTGCACTTCTTCTTTAATAGGGAAGCGACATCATATTTTCAATAAGTAAAATGATCACAATACGAATATATACCGTTTTAAAAGATTCTAGATCGTTTAAGTTTTGAAAGATCGATAAAGATTTTACCGTTCAAATCAAATGAGTTTCAGAACAAGGTAGCGAAATTACTTATTCAATAAAATAGTTTATTTTGAATAAAGAATAAAACTCCAGTAGAGGAAGATACTTAATCGCTCATTGAGATTTAACGGAGTCTGGAGATAATTGACCAAGACACGAATTGAGGCTGTTCACTATTTGTAAAGCAAAACGAACAAATCAGGGAAGGGCTCTGTTCGATAAACATTTTCATAAATATTTTACCAGAAGTTTTCGTCCGAAATCCTCGAAATCCTCTCCATTAATTGTAAGGAACCGATTTAGTTTTGAAAGAAAGGTAGATCTGACTTGAGAATATGGAATGATGAATTTGTTTAGAATGGACTCCGATACCTTATTTTCTAAAACTTCAAAAATAAAAGACCTATCTTCCTTTTAACTGGTGGTATCAGTTATGCTGTCATCTTTTGTATAAATCATAACTACCATCGGGTCATGATTAAGAGATGATCATTTCAAAGCGATCGAGGTTTATAAAAAATGTCAACAACTGACTAACGAACATGTTGTTTAAGAATAAACTCCGAGACATTTTACTCAGTAACTTAATCTGAACTCATCAAACTTCTATTACTGTACATTACAGAAGTTTTATGACTTTTTTGGCCGGAAAAACATTTTAGATTTGCTACATACTGCCAGTTTGTATAGTTTGCATAGACTGGCATAGGTTCATAAATCAGAGGTGATGTTTTCGAAACGATTAAGCTTAATAAAGATTACAACTGATTTAAAACCTTGTTCAATTAGCTCAATTTGTTTGGGAACGAACGCCGCCGCCTTTTTCCAATAACTCCATTAGCAAGAAACGCCCCTGCTCTAAATATAACAAAACTTTGGAGATGAACCCATTTGATCGGAGGAAAACTGTCAACAGTTTATAAGAAAAATCAACTGTTCTAAGATGCTTAAGCTGTTTTAGAATGAACACTAACATGGCATGTCCCTCTAAACATTATACAAGTTTTATGATTTACAAATTCCAGTTTCCTTTCTTTAAAGTTGCCCACAACAAATATTCAGAGTACAACATTTTATAAATTCTGAAATTCTTCCTGATTTCCAGCAACTACACAACAACTTTTGCCATAAATTTGTTATTGAAATTTTTATCTTAAACCGGCAGTCAATAAAATGTCTCCCCAGCCATTTTATTACAACAAAACATTAAAATTGAAATTGTCAAGAGAGAAGGAAATTTTATTTTAATAAAATTATAAAATAATTTCTGTTTAATAACTTTTTAATCACACAAAAAGTTAACAAAAACTTAATACAACTTGTTAAATTTTTTCCTATGAAATTATAAAGAAAATTGTGAGAGCGGGAAAAAAGATTATAGACCTCTGCTGTTGATTACAACACTGTGTATATAGTTTGCATGAATGTAGACAACTTGTTGGGAATTTTGCAAATGTTATGTAAACTTTCTATTTTTTTTAATAAAAATAATAATAAAAATATAATATTTTAATTAGATTTTTAATAACAACAATAAAAACAGATAAATAAACAAATATTAAAATATTAATTGAACTAATTACATTATTATGATTATGATTAACAGAGAGTATTGTTTTTGTTTACCATTTTATATACATGTGAGTACACAAAAACAAAAACACTGTGAATGAAAACTGAATACAAATAAATGGCGAAAAAAATACAGTGTTGTTTCTTTTATGACAATGTAACTGTTGTTGCTTTTTTATTATTTTTTATTATTGTTATGCTTTGTTGTTGTGTTTTATTTTAACGGTGAATTGTTGAATTTTGCGATTTTTAATAAGAAGAGAAATGTTAATTGAACCGTCAGAGAGTGAGAATGAACTTAATACATCTGTTTATTATTTTGCTGACACGTTGACAAATTCTCAACAGAATTTTTTTCTTCAACTTATTCATTGACATTTATATGTGTGTTTGTTTTTGTTTCAGTAAATTGTGAAAATAATAACATCTGTGTATAAAATAAAATGTAAATACGGAAGGGCAACAATATTTAAAGAAAAATTAAAAACAAAAACCAAATATGAATAAATCTATTGATTTTATTTAAAAAATTTTATAAAAATTGTTTGGTCCTACTTTAAAGGCATAATATCAAATGCGACTTGAAAACTTATTTGACATTTCGTTAGAGTTTGATAAATTAAGACATAAGAAGTTCACACTTTATTGAACTCAAGTTTAAATTGGAATCCTGCCTTTTCAAACATAAATTCGCAAAAATTCTAATACTTAAGGAGTGAGATCGAAAAATTCTCAACATACATATAGGTTAGTTATTAACGTTAAAATTGGAATCCTGCTTTTTCAAACAAAAAATTTGCATAAAATTCTAATACTTAAGGAGTAAAATCGAAAAATTCTCAACATACATATAGGTTAGTTATTAAAGTTTTTATAGTACTTTGATCCAACAGGTAATCCCATCTCCATTTAACAAGTTGAATTCCTTTTTACTATTCAATTCACTTTTAATAGGATCCCAATAAAATTCTAATACTTAAGGAGTGAGATCGAAAAATGCTCAACATACATTTATGTTAGTTATTAACGTTTTTATAGTACTTTGCTCAAACAGGTAGTCCATCTCCATTTGACAATTTGAATTCCTTTTTTGCTATTCAATTCACTCTTTATAGGAGCCCAAAATCTCTCACTAGTGTTTGCTCCAGGAATTTTAGAGGATTTATCTCTCTTGGTATAAATACCACATTATTTTCCTTGTACCATTTAAGGGCTTGTTAACCATAGTGAGAGGATGTCACGTTAGGCAAAATACAGTAAACACATTATATAATCTTATGAATGGAATCAGCCTTTTTTAAATCATTCTTTGATGTAAATTTCGGTATTTATAGAGCCCGTTATAACAAATGATTGGCTTCTTTTGCTACAATACTACATATTGTTTGCCATACCATATCATACTGCTTTTGGATCCTAAACTTTTCTTCAACATTCCCTTGAGCATCAGTAACATTATGTTTCTGACCAGGAAGTTACAAAAAATCTGACAGAACAAACGTTTTGGTCATCCATTGTGCAGCAAGAATATTTTTTCTTGGAAACTTGCTTACAATGTCTGTGATTTATTTTTGGTCTCCAATTTTTTAGCAGCGTTCCTGTCAGAATATTGTGTGTTTTTAAAGCTGCGTTTTCTATCAGCGAACAAGTTCTCCTGGTACTGTTTAATAACTTGGGAAACAGTTTAGTGGCGAAACTTTAAATGCTTTGCCAATATTTTGTAGCACTAAATTGGGTTTTGTTCACTTATTTTTTTCAGATTAACACAATATTCAAATGTTATATTAAACTTGGATTAAAAGTTTTAATAAAAAA
>PYHX02000158.1:68352356-68451430 GCA_004302925.2 Cochliomyia hominivorax | reverse complement strand
TCTAGAATGAAACACGAAAACAGTTTAGCAAACTTAAGATTAAAGATTCGAATTATTCTCTCCTAAAACTTCGTCAACGAAAAAAGGTACATCTAAAACATAAAATCTGATATAGTGACTATGAGTACCAGCAACATTGGGAAAACCCACTTTCAGTGTTTTAATTAAGAAAAAAAAATCAATAAAAATTTAAAATTACCCATTCAATTTATGATAAATTTCTAGATCATAAAATGATAGATGTATGTCCGTAAATGAAGTATTGCGGTAAGTGTAGGGCTTTAAATAATAAACATAATAACTCACAATAGTCTACATTACTGTGAATTATTTTTTTTTATTTTTTTTTCTTCATTTAAATTTTAAATTTGTAAATATTTATATTCTAATTTCAATGTTATTTTATTTCCGAATGTACTTTAATGATCACAATAAAATTCCGTACCTACACTAAATGACCTAAAAAACAATAAAAAAGAAGAAATAACCCATATATAACTTGTACGTTATTTTCAAAATAACTATTATTTATGTGTACAGACTGAGTTAATAATTTTAAATATAAATTTAAATTCAAATTATTTACAAAACGAACAATTGTTTTCAAAGCGTTAAAAACCCTCGAAACAAAAACAACAACAACAATTAATTATAGAAAAAATTAGTCTAAAAATATTGAATCAAGAAACCAACGAACTTGAATCCCCTCACAAAATAAACTCTTATACCCCAGAGTTTGACGAAAACAAAATCTTAAACTTTGCCAAAGAATCTTATTTTAAATGGGTCTCCTCTGTATTTGAACGTTATGACTATTTTTTACAAATAATGGACTCAATTGTTGGATAAGTTAAGCTACTGCTTGCGGTAGCTATTTATTTGTAATCAGTTAATTTGTGTAGTTTTAGTCGTTTCAGTCATTGTTTCGCATATAACTGCCATTCAACATGCATTCAATTTTAATTCAAAAAAAAATCTCGAAAAAAACTATCTAAATGAGTTAAATGTCCAAATGAGATTTTCAACGTAGTGAAATGAAACTGACATCACCGTTTTCTTTAATTTGGTGAGACGCGAAATAGTCGACTTCAAAAACTAAACTTTATACGCACACGAACACAAACACACGCAAATTACTATATTCTTTAACAAAGTTTGTATAGAATGTATAACACACACACATATATGAATGAGATATTGTGTACAGTGTGGAATTTATCGATATCACTATCGACGGCAAAGTTAAAAAATGTAACCCAAGTTAATGCTCTGAATCTAATGGTGGATCAAAGACAACCGTTAAGATCAAAGTGGATAGTAAGTGTCATCGCAAAGTTGGCGACATTTAATTATCAAATTTGGTACAGCTGCCACTAAAAGTAGTGCAAAGTTATTGTAAGTCTTAGATGCTGTATTTTGAAAAGACAAAGTCATATTTAAAACACTTTTTTTAATTACAGAAAGTTGGCGACATTTAATTATCAAATTTGGTACAGCTGCCACTAAAAGTAGTGCAAAGTTATTGTAAGTCTTAGATGCTGTATTTTGAAAAGACAAAGTCATATTTAAAACACTTTTTTTAATTACAGAAAGAAAACTTTTAAAAAATCACCAAAAAACGTAAAGTATCTAAAAACGAGTAAAAATCAAATTTAGTACAGCTGCCAGCTGGAGAGTCGAAAGAGATTTTTCCAAATCTAAAAAATTTTCTAAAAAATTATAGGAAAAAATGCATAAAACTTCATCAAAAGAAACTGGAGTATTTAAAATTAGTGAATATTTTAATTTTAAATTGGGTACAGTTGCTACTAAGAGTACTGCAAAGTCATTGCAGGTCTCAGTTACGAGAGTCAGAAGTAATTTTTTTCTAAATTTGAAAGAATTTTTTACGAATTTTAAAAGAAAACGCATCAATATCTTTTTAAATATCATCAAAAATCTGGGAGTATTAAAAAATTTATTACTTCGGGAGCGAGAGTAAAAATTAGCATGATTCTGTTTAAAATTTGTAGATGCCAGTTAGTCCGAGAGTATTAAAAGATCATGAATATTCTAACATAAAATTGAGTACAGCTGCCATTAAGAATGCTGTTTAGTTGTTACAAGTGTTCTAATAGGATGAAAAGGAGTTGTGGCTAAGGAGAATCTCTATTAAGGATAAGAGGAACTTAGCTTTGGGGCGATTTTTCAATGAGATCAGCAAAACCGAAGCTGACCAAACTTTGGAGAGGCCATTGCCCTATTCCTACTCTTTTCCTTTGGGCAAGAGGAAATCTATATGCCACCAGAAAAACTGGGAAAAATTAGAGGTTAAAAATTGAAGCCATATTCTGAATAAAATTATAACTCAGGTTTTTATTGTATTAATTTTATTATGCTGTATACTCTGTAGTTAATACTGTTTGCCATTTTACATATTTCCCGGAGTGTTTTTTTTTTGTTATAAACAACAATTGACTGCAACTTAGTGTTTTTATTGTTTTTTGTGGATTTTTTTTGTTAACATTAACCGAACGAACCGATTGACTGAACAAACGGTCATTTAACCGGTTTATTTTTTTTTTGTTATTTTGTTATTGTTTTTGTTGTTGTTCAGTATTAAATTTATATTTTTTATGTTTTTCAATGTCAGATATGGATATTTAATATTATTTTATGTTAAATTTGTTGTTTTATTTATTTAAACATTAATATTTTTTATTTATTTATCTCATAGCGTGCGAATGTATGTGTGGTGGTGTATGTGTGAGAGAGTGTTAAAACCTCTTGATGGTTGTTGACTTTTTATCAGAGTATGAAAAATGATCTTTATTTTTACTCTTCTTTGAGGAGATTAAAAAAATAATAAAACTGTATATTTTATTGAAATTGTAATATTATTTATTTATTTATTTATTTATTTATTTATTTATTTTACTCTTCTTTTAGTGAAGAATTATTGATTATTTCTTACTCCTCAAAATTGCGAAATAGTTGAAAAGAAAAGAAAAATTTTTCACTGCTACACACGACTTCAAATAATTTGTTCATTTTAAAATTATTTTTTGGATTTTGCTCTTTTTTGATTTTTATTATTTTTTGATTTTTAAATTTTTTTTAGAATTAAACTCTTGTTCAAAGAGTGATAAAAATAATAAGACTCTTTTTTAATTAAAATTAAAATCTTTGAAAGATCCGATCGTTTGAAGAGTATAAAAAGAGTCAAAACTGTAACTCGTTTTCTATATCGAAATAAATTATGTTTTAATTTCGAATAAGATTAATAATCTTAAATAATGAGAAGAATAACAATTTAAGATGATGATTAAAATAAATATTTTATTTATAAAAATTCGATTTTTTTTAAAGAAATGAATTATAGTTTGAAAAAAAGTTTTTTTTGGGATTTTCCTTTCAACAAGATCTCAAATTTTTCAATTCAAACTTTTCGACTTTTCAACAACCAGATCTCTGTGTATAAATTCCAAAAAAAAAAAAAACAAGTAAAAATCAGCATTAACAACATCTAAATAAATAAAATAAAGTGATAAAGACAAATTGAAAGAATTCAAGGTTGTTAACTGGTTTCTGATTTCTTAACAATATTATTCTTTTTTGTTTTTTGTTATTAAATTAAGTTGTTTTTTATATATTATTAAGTAAATTTTAATAATTTTGTTATTAAAATTATAATTCTAGAACTAAACACAGTGGTTTCAAAGCCATAAAAAGAAGAAAAAGTAAGATTTTTGAACTTGTTACGTAGGGATTCAAATTTTGGGTATTTCCGTATAGGAAATTGGGAATTTTTTTGATTCCCTAATTAAAGGACAAATGTATTTATATTATACTAAAATTTCAAATATATAACATTATTTTTTACGTTTTAATAAAATTTTTTATAAAAATTTTATGTAAAAAAATATTGAAACATTTTTGAACTTGTTTTATAGGGATTGGGATTTTGGGTATTTTCTCATAGAAAATTGGTTTCTTTTTTAAATTTTCTGATATAAAAATAAATGTATTTATGTTATACTGAAATTTTACAGAAATATTATTATTGATTTTAATTTTAGGAAATTTAAAATATTATTTTATTTTTTTTAAATTTCGAAACTTTTTAATTTCGATTTACCGGGATTAAAAATTTGCCTATTTTCCTACAGACAATTGAAAGCTTTTTTTAATTTTCTAAATTAAAGACAAATTAATTTTTATTATACTGAGATTTCACATAAATATTATGATTAGTTAACATTTTACTAAATTTTAAAAATTTATTTTATTAAAAAAATTATTCAACAAATTTTGAACTTTTTCTTAAGGAGTTGGAATTTTTGGGTATTTCCACATAAAAAATTGGGAATCTTTTTAATTGTCTAATTTAGGAACAGATGTGTTGATATTATACTGAAATTTTAAATGAATATTAATTTTTATTAAAATTTTATAAAAAACTTTAAATATTGAGGTTTTTAAGAAAAAAAATCTATTGTTCCGATTATTTATGAAATTTTGTCATCAAATAGAATTTGTCTAATTTTTTACTTACAATTTGTCAACCTCCAAGTTCTAATGTTTCTTTAGACACCAAATACTTCTGGAATAAATGCAAAGCTTTGCCTAAAATCCAATCTTAACGAGGCTTTCTCGATGAAAATATAGCTATTGACTATCTAGACTTTTATTAGTGATATCAACATCCTGTCGTTATAAAGATCATATTATTTCAATTTAGATATATTTGTTAATAAAATAAATTCATTTCTAAATCAGTGGTTCCCAAACATTGTTTGGGAATTAATTTCAAATATTCAATTCATATAGAAAATAACTTAATTTGTCGAGAGGAAACCTACTTTCAGTTAGATTTCTGACAAAGTTATAAACTTTTTATACCAGAATTTGGTATACAGAAACCCTTAGAATATTAAGATTAATATTTTTAAGAACTTTGTTAGCAGAATTTTTAGAAAGAACTGGAAATTTCACATTTTCGCCGTTTTTATGAAAAATGAAATTAATTTGCAAAATTTAATAAAATCAAAACTAATTAAGATCATTCTTTGATAAATCATTATAATACAGATAAACTTGTCCTTAAATTTAAAAAAATGCCCACTTTTCAATACAAAAATACCCAAAAATTCCGAATTTATGATTTTAAGAATTTAACATTTTTCATAGAAATGGTTACCCTGTCGATACAGGGTTACGATTGAAAGTTCTTTTGGATGTTTAGCTAAAAATAAAAATATTTATATATAATTAAGATATTTGAGAATTTATTTCAGCTTTAAAATATCAGATCTTTATGAAAAAAAATTTAAAATTTTTCTTTTCAAAATTGTTTAACTTTGTACGTGGCTCTTGGGCACACCTTTGATCTAAGCTCTGCAGAATTAGCTTTGCAATATTATCATTAAGATTTCTTTAGAAAACAAATCAAAAATTAAAAATTTTATAATAAAATTACACTTTGCTTAGGGTACAAATGCTGCCACCTTTTTACAAATAACATGATAAAATTTTAATTTTTTTTAAATTTCAATTTTAGATGAATATAACTTTTTAATGGGTTTATATATTTTAATAGGACTCAAAGTAATATTATGTAGAATATTATAAAGAATCTAATGCATATTTTTTAAGATATTTAGGGTCCATATTAAGACCGTTCTGTTGAAAGTAGTAAAAAAAGTTTAGGCTCAAAATAATTTAAAAATTTATTTTTTTGAGAATATCTCAGAAACTATAAGAGATAACTTAATTAAGTGAACAGGTTTTTGTAGGGATTCATAAGGACTATCAATATAAAACAATATCTTTTCTCTCTGATAATAATTAAATTTTTGGTGAATTTTTTATATAAATAAAAACTAAAACCTGAGATGGACAACTTTGGTGGCCTTTCCATTACCACCCTGAACAGTTGAGGTCCCTTTAATTTTGAAAATCAATAAGTAAACATCTCATTTAAAATTATGTTTAATTTTATTTAAAAACCTTTAATATTTGAAAAGTTATAAAATTATTTCCACAAAATATTGTTTTAGAATCACTGTCTTTTATTTGAATAAAATATTGTCTCATATATATGTTTTTTTTTTTTTGTGTGTGTGTGAGTGTTATAATTTTTTTATTAAAAAAAATCTTACTTTCATTTAAACAAAACAATAAAGAAGTTTTTAAATAAATATAACTTTATTATTTAACTTCTTGAAAAAAAAATCACAAAAATCACAAAAAAACGCCAAACTTTCTAAAGAGAAAGTGTATTTAAGTATTTTTCCTCTTCTTTTTTTGTTAATTTCTGTAATTTTTTTCGTACTACAAAAATAAGTTTAAATTTGCTTAAAATATACAAATTTACTATAATTTTTTTCACAAATTATTACACACAGAAAAATAACCATGAAGCAAAATCAACGTTGAACATAGTTGATTTAACCGTTTTCTTTCATTTAGTTTAAAAATATAAATTAATATTAAAATCTTGCGATATTAATATATAAAATTATTTCCGAAAATTAATTTTAACTTACAAAATGTCAAGTAATCAAAATTCAAGAAGAAGAAAATTTTTCAAGAAACTGTTTTAACTGTAAAACAATGTTAAATTAACATTTTTTATCTATAAAGCTTAATCATAACTGAAAAAAAGTTAAATTATTTTAATTTTAATTAATTTTACATAGATTTTTTTTCTGTGTGTATTTTTTACTTTTTCTTTGGATTTGTGATAAATCTGATAATTGAGAAATTTATTAGAGTATTTTAGCTGGTAAATGACAATAAATACAGTTAAGACATTTTTGTTATTTAGCATAATTTTATAGGGAGGTAAAAGAAAAATGCTATAATCTTTATAGCATTTTGGAAAAGTTATATTTTGTTAATTTTTTTTTAATTTTTTATGAACTTTTATCATCAAACAAAATTCGGCCAACTTTTCACTTACAATTTGTCAATCTCCAAATTCCAATGTTTCTTTAGATACCAAATATTTCTGGAATAAATGTATAGCTTTGCCTGAAATCCAATCTAAAGTAGGCTTTCTCAAAGCAAATATAGCAATGGACTATCTAGACTTTTATTACTGTCGTTATAAGGACCATATTTTTTCAATTTAAATATTTTTGATAATAAAATAATCACACTTTTAAAACATCAGTGATTCCCAAGCGATGGTATCATATTTCCAAAAATTAATTTCAAAAACAAATTTATATGGAAAATTGCTTAATTTTGGCGACAGGAAACCTCATTTCGGTTAGATTTCTGACAAAGATATAAACTTCTCGATATTAGAAAGGAAATAAATCTGTAAAATCTCAAATGCCGAGAGAGTCTGATTTAAAAAAATAGTTGACATAAAAAGTTTGAACCATAAGGTCTAAGAGTTATTCAGCTTGTTTAGGTACATTATTTAAAAAAATTTACGTTTAGTCTCGCTATATCTTAACCGATTCCAAAGGATTTATGTGACTGAATTATGCCAGTTGAGACCACCGTACCGGTAAATTTTCTTTTATAGTTTAAGGCTTATTTGACCAATATTTGCGAAATTTTTTTGGATGGGTTTTAGGTCTTTAGATTCAGGAGGCTATGGCAAGGCAGGCGCCGTATTATATGCCTTGTTGCAAATATTAATTTAAGAATTTAAATCCATTTTTTATCAATAAAGATAAGTTCTTCGATCTCCGCTGCTGACATGCAGTTCCAGACCATTACTCCTCCTCCACCGTAATTAACTGTTGGTTAATATTGGCTGTAGCTCTAGATGCTTTGTTGAATTTAGAATATTTGCCCCATTTTAGTTATAGCGATTTTTTATTTACGAAAACTCTATATTTTTTAAAAAAGAAACTTCTCAGGACTATAACAAATCAGGTCAAATTCCCCTGAGTTCTAAAGTCCGTCTGCTGCGTACCAACAGCAGCCAGACGAACCTTATTTAAGTTAAATAGGTTTCTTTATATAATTACAATATCCCCTTATCGGTTAGATAGAGATATAGTAAAAAATGTAGAACTCTTAACTGAAATCAAAGAAAACTTGATCTAAAAGATATTGTGAAAACTGTGGCGATATGATTTGCGGTAATAAGAAGTACTGGAATTTGATTCCAACTGGATCGAGAATTTCAAGTTGAAAAAATTCAAATTGAAAGCGATTTTTTCTGGAAATAATTCTAAAACTTAACATGGTGACAACTGAGGTGTTTTGGAATTGATTTGAAAAATCTCAGGTCCCTAAATGCTCAGGGGGATAGAGGATGATCTTACAAAGGAATTTTGGTTATGAATAAACCTGGTAAATCTAAGTGATTTACCATCCTAAAGTCCAAGACTGACCAAAATACAGATTTCATGACTTGCGAGTTAAAACTATTAAGTCTGTTTACTACGCATGTACACTATAAACTTACACCCGATTTTAGGATGATTTTACGCCAAATTAACATTTATTTTTTCCACACATTTGGCAACACTTCCATTAACTGCCAGTTTTCAATTAGTTGCCTAAACATGAAGTTAATCAAGTGTTACCATATTGTCTTAAGCGTTATTTAAACAACTTTTTAATTTAAAAGTATTTTTTGAAAACAATAGAAACATGATTCTTTTATTTTATAAAACAACATTAAAGTTGCTTATTCTATTTCCCGTACTTTTTTTGTGTGTTTTAATCGTTGGTTATATAAAAACTTACGAAAATCTAGTATAATAAAAAACACACATACACACAAAAGATCTTAAATTTGATATATAGCGGAAGGTGGCATTTGAACTTTTTGCTGAGAACAAAAAAAAAAGCGATAAAAATAACAGCGCTTTTAGTGTTAAAGATTAATTTGATGACGATCAAATTTGGCAATTTTACAGGCGATTTTTTTTTATACTGAAGTGTAGAGATTAATCAAAATAATGATCGTAATTATTGATTTACAAACATTGTTCTTCGATTTAAATATTGATGAATACGTTTATCGAGAGTTGTTCCATTCATTCAATTAATGCTAAACTGTGCAAACAAATAAATTGTTGGCAACTCTTCAAATAGTGACCATATAAACAGTTATTTGGGGTGTTACCATATTAATAATTTAATCCTTTTCTTTATAATATTTAAATATTTAAAGTAATAAAAGAAGTGTGAAATAAATTTTTATTCATAAAATCTAAAGTTCATTATGTCAGCAGATTTTTGAAATCCAAAACAAAATCTTAAAATAAATATAAACGATAAAAAATAAATAAATATTTACTTTCAACAATTTCTTATCAGAAAAATTTTATTTGCGAAATATATATTTTTTTTTTTTGCTGGAACTACTTGTGTAATAATGAATAATTGCACGAATTAAATTTAAATTTAAATTTAAATAAGTGTGAATAAATTAATAAAGAGTAAAGAGTTTGTTTTTCTAAGATTTATTCGTTATAAAAAAACGAGATTGTAAATATTATTTTAGAACATTTTAAAAATAAATATGGAATATATATCAGGGGAGCTATTTTCTATAAAAAAACGTGTTTGAATAAATTATTAATAGAATATAAATAAATAAAAATTAAAATTAAAAAAGGGTGGTGCAATAATATTAATAATTTATTAATAAACTAAACTAGTTAATGGTCCTTTGAACCGGAAGTTATTTAATTTTGAGTCCTTCGATATTAAAAAATAAATAAACGTGTTGGAACAGACAGAATTAGCCAACAAATGTTAATGCTAAACTAAATTTTCTTTTGCTCTTTCCAACCGTTAGTTACTTTTTGGTCCTTCGAACCTAAAATTAATAATTATCTAAAAATATGAATAATACCAGATGAAATTGTACTCTAAAATTTTTTATTTAATTTAACTCCTTTATGATCTTTTCAACCGAAAGTTACTTTTTTTTCTTTCGCACCCAAATTCGAAAAAGTTATACAATATAAAAACATATTTTTGTAAAATAAAAATAATAGAAGACGAAGTATGACAAACAAAAATAATTGAGAAATTGAAGTTTGAGCTGTCGAATCTAACAAAAATATATAAAATAAATAAATTGAACTACTTGATGATCCTTCAAAATGGAAATTAATTATTCGATAAAAATATAAAAATAAGAAAGTTTTTGATCCTCCTAATTAAAATACTGCAATCTCAATAGGTCGGTGATGACTGAGAAGTTACTTACATGTCTATTGATCAGATGATCTTCCATTTCATTAAATGTGACAAAGAAAATATACGAAAATATTTGACGAAAAAAATTGTTAAATTAACAAAAATTTTATTCAAATTTACTTCATTTTTGTAAGTAGAATTGAATAAATTTTGTGTGTTATTTTGCTTACGATGCGTTACTGGCGTGTTTTACTAATGGATCGAGATTACGTATGGCAATCGAACTTTAGTTGTGTTGTCAGTTGCCAAAATTATATTATAGATGGCAACTGGCAACTAAAGTTGTCAATTTCAATTGGCAGAAAAACTGTGTTTTCAATTAAAAACGTAGATTTTATGTTATTTCAAGAAATAAGTTATATTTTTCCAATTAGAAACTACAAAATAATTGAAGTTACAAGGAGAAACGAATTTGAGGTACTTTTTTAACAAATGGAGTTGAAACCAATTATTCTCGTGGTTTCCGGGCTTTGGTGATAGATACAAATGTTGAATATTTTCCTTAGGTTCCACGATGTTTACATTTGTTTTTTTTCGTTCAGTGTAGACTTATGCTTTTCACTGTTCACCCTGTATCACCATACGTTCTAACATTATCTGACTTTTTCACAATATTTCATAAAACTTTTTATATAATTTTTATTATAAAATAAAAATAAATTTTTATTTAATTGTTATAGAAACATGCCGCAGCTTTTGAATTTAATTAACTTTAATTTAATTATTGAACTTATTTTAATAGAGTGCAATTTTAAGTTTTATCACAAAATTAAATTAATTATTTAATGTTATTTTTTTCTATATTTCACTATTTTTATTTAATATTTAAATGCAAAAAAACCCACTTCCAGATATTCACCGCAAAACCAGAGCGAAAAAATTGCACCAGATGTTTTCACAATAAATATTAATAGATTTTTTTTACAAAAATCCGTTCCGTTTTCAAATCAAAAGGCGTTGAAAATTAAATGGAAAATAGTTTGAGTCACAATTTGTAAAAATGGACCATGATGAACAACACTGCAAATTAATCCAAATATTCGGTATCAAAATATTTCCCCGCTCGAATCATATGAAGAAATTATACCAGAGAGAGTTTTTACACAGAGCCAAATGTCGTACTTTAACGAAAAAAATTCTTATTAACAGAATTTTTCTTCAAACGTACGAAAAAATTAATCAAAAAATTGTTTAATAAAAAATTTTAAATTGAATAAAATTTCGTTAAAACAATTAACAAATAAGATGTTATATCAACAGATTGGTCGATTACATATGGCATTACAAACTTAAGTTGCGATGTGAATAGGCAACGCAATGATATATTTAGTTGATTCCCTTTACAAACGCGATAAACGAGTTTAACCTTAAACAGCAATGCCAACGTTGTCCGTTAATAGTTGTTATTAGTGCAATTAATGGAACAAAACATGTATCCTCAAAGGATTATAGAAAGAGGATGGAACAACTTAAATTAAAAACTTTTGTCTAAGAAAAACAAAATATCCGAGAAATATTTGGTTTCAACTCCATTTGTTCAAAAAGTGCCTAAAATTATTTTCTTTGTATCTTTTAAATAGAAAAATGTAAAATAATTTTTGAAATTAAACAGAAAACACTACGTTTTTAATTGAAATATATTATGCAACCAGAAAAACACAGTTGCTAAAATATTTACTATTTGGCAAATGAAATTGAGAACTTTAGTTGCCAGTTGCCATCTATAATATAATTTTGGCAACTGACAACACAACAGAAGTTCGATTGCCATACGTAATCTCGACCCAATTAGTAAAAACGGCAGTAACGTATCGTAAGTAAAATAATACACAAACAAATTATTTAATTCTATTTACAAAAATGAAGTAAATTTGAATAAAAATTTTGTTAATTTAACAAATTTTTTGTGTCAAATATTTTCGTATATTTTCTTTGTCGTACTAAATAAATTATGATAAAGAAAATGTTAACCGAATACGTACAAAAAGAAAGTATTTTATAGAACATTCTAATTAATATAATTGAAATTGAAGAAATATTTTGCATAAATTAATGAAAATGCAAATGGAAGATCAGCTGTTCAACAGAAATGTAAGTAACTTTTCATCAGAAATATAAGCCGGTTGGCTCAACAACGTCCCATTGACATGCACTATTCTTAGTTGTCTATTCGGTTTTTTACGCCATTTAATTATAATCTAAATCTGGCTTTTAGCCGGTGCGCTTTGCTGCACAAAAATTTTCCTCAGTCCCAGATCACGAAAGAAATTTCACAAATCCCAAATCGACGTGTATTAAAAAATGTAGTTGAGACCGAATTCTGACGGTAGAGGATCTATGGATATTCGATAATTAATATCTGCTTTGTAGGAGAGTAGGGGCTACTACTCCCCCTGATCCCATCTGTCTTATTTTGTCAATTTAAATAATGTATTATTCATATAGTCATATTGACGAATATTCATTAATTTGAAAAATTTACGAAAAATGAACAAAAATTTTCGTTATGTTGAATAAAGTTTTCGTTGACGGTTATTTAACTTACATTTCTTCAATTATAGACCCATTTTTATTATTTTTACTACCTTTTTTGGTTCAGTGTATGTCTCACATATGTGGGCTAATTTTCTATTCGTCGGTTAAGATTGTTCCACTTTATCAAGATATTCCTTTGTCTAATTATGAGACATCTAATGATATTTTTTTAAGTCTATAAATTTTCAAATGAACCATGAAATCCTTCAAACAAAATCGAAAACACATCAGCAGTTGTTGTTGTAACAACAACACATCTAATTATTCTTTCATGGGGAAAGAAATGTAAACAAAACCCAACTTGGTCCTTCAAAAGGTTGGCCAAGCTTTCAAAAGTCTGCTGTCAAATGGCTTCAAACGTTATTAAAAACTATCGGGAGAACTTATCCTTTAATAGAAACCCTAAGTCAAAGGTTAAAGAAATGATCCACATTTTTCTAAGGCCAAAAAAATAGAAAGCATTTTCAAAAGCGCTACCAACACATCCAGTAGGAAAGCTACTCAGTGCATGGATTATTTGGTATGGAAAGTTAAAGCGTATGTGGGTTTAAAAACACACTTGACTCTAAAAGTTCCTGGCACAAACGCTGCTAAAAATTTAGAGGACAAAACCAAATCACGGAAACTGAAGTCAAGTTTTCTCAAAAATATTCTTGGCAGATTTTTCCCAACTTCCTGATCAAAAATATGATGGTGCTGATGTCGATGGAATGTTAATGAAAATTTACATTAAGGAAGGAGTGTTTACAAAAAAAGGCTGCTTCCGTTCACAAGACTTCATAATTTATCACTTACTCATTTGGCTTAACTTGGCATCCTGTTGCTATGATTAACAAGCCCTTGAGTGGCATAAGAACAATAATATGGTATTTGTATCAAGAGAGGAAAACCTCTCAATCTGTCCGAAGCTAAGAACAGTGGAGAGATAATGGGCTTATGTTAAAAGAGAATTGAAGAACACAAAAAAGGCGTCCACAAAAAGAATTTTTCGATCGATTATTTTTATAGAGACTTGGACTATACACAGACGTTTAAGTTTTCTGTTATCTCATATCATAAGTATTTTTCTTTGAATTTTAAAAAATCATAACCGTAATGGCCAAATTTAGAGGGCCACCCACTACCTCTCTGATCAGCCAAAGCCCTGTAATCCTATACAGCAAAGCGGAAACACCTTAGCTGCAATCTTGATAAATTTTAACTTTATGTTTTTTGGGACACACAAGTTGGCCACATTTGGAATGTCACCCATTATCCTCTTATCAGCCGGGAGCCTGTAACCTTCGATATAGAATCGAAAACAACTCAGTTGTTAAGCTGATAAATTTTATTTAAATGTCTTTAACGAATCAAAAGTTATGGAATTATTTCTTTATATTAACACTGTGTGACATTTACATCAAAAATTATAATACCAATTCGATATCTGTTATATATTTTAATTTATTTTCATTAAGAAAGTTTTTAAAAAAAATCTATAATTCACTAATAACTGAATTGATCAAATTAAACTGAAAAGATTCCTCCAATTTTTATGCAAAAATTAACTTTATGAAGAAATTAAAATTTACCGGATGTAACGAAAAATAAATTAAAAAACCGCTAAATTGACCATCCTTATAGGGATTGCGCCATAGGAAATAATAAACATGTGTTTGTACACAACAATTCCGTAAATTGTAAAAACGTTCACACATTATCACGTTTAAACGTTTATTTCATAATATGAGAACCTTTTATGGTTGTGAAAATGAAATAATAAATAAAATAAATGAAATTTACTCACAAACTCTTATTAAAATTAAAAACAAAATGTTTAAATAAATAAATAATAGAAAAAATCTATATACAAATAATAAACATCAAAAAAGGTTTTGAATATTAATAATTTTCAAATGAATGTAAATGTTATTTAATTTATTTTATTTGTATACCCTTCACCACTACAAGTGTATATTAATTTTGTTATTCCGTGTGTAACGCTAAGAAGGAATCATCACAGATCCCCTAATGCTTGCATCAAATCAAAATCTGGCTCGATTTTGCTATGACCGTCTGTCTGTCTTTTGTTGGCACGCTCACATCTACAAATATTGCCAGAAGGACAGTTATAGTCCTGAGAAACTCTCCATTTGAAACCATCAAAATCGGTTTAGTATATTTAAAAATATAGACCGTGTTATAAGAATTTAGAGGTTATATTGAAGTTCGGATAATTAAGCACATCATAAGGATAACATGGACAGTCATCAAGATGGCCGGACGGAAAGATATCGCTCCATCGTCTCTTAAATCTATTTTGATTCTATCGGTATACATAATAGTGATGTTAGTATTCATCCACCACAAGTAGAATTTATTCGAATTATACTACAATGCCAAGGTATGTGTGCGATTTATGCGCTTTAAAGTGATATTAGGAAGTGGGAGAATGGAAGTATGGCGAGTGAAATAATGTGAGATTTCAGCCCTTTATAGTGAAATTAGGAAGGAGGGTTGTATGGGAGCTATGAGAAATAATGAATCGATGATCCTTGTTTTAGAATATCAAAAAACTAATTTGTGCCAAATTTCATTAAAATCGCTTTATATTTAGGACTTTGTGACCTTAAATACCCATTGCATATGTATGGGAGCTGGGAAATAATGAACCCATTATCACCAATTTCAATAGGCACGTTCCTTGGGCAAAAAATGGCATTGCCTATTTTTTTTTTTTTGCACAAACGCTTTACACACCAAAAAACTAAGGTGGTGTAGGGGAATAATTAAGAATCATATAAGACCTCAAAAAGTTTTATATTCTTGAATCAAATCAAATTCTGAGTCGATTCAGCTATAACCATTTGAAAACAGTCTTATTCCTAGAACAACTGTACGAATTCAATGAAATTTAGACCGATTATTTGCTGTTTACCTAAGCAGTTTGCTATTTAAATAGATATATTGATCCGTAAAGCTACAGCAATACAGCTATATGTGTATTGAATGTTATTCTTTCCCAGAATTATAAAATGAGTACCAGTTCTAACAAAATTCAATATTACAATACAACATACTCAATATGAGGAATTCTAAGTTTCAAATCGTCGACAATAATTTTACTGAATCAAATATTTTATATTATTAACAGTCGTTATCAAAGACAACAACCATTATTTTCATAAACTTATAAAATTGACTGACATTGACGTTGAGTCTGTCCGAAGCAACTTCGCTCATTATCCGTGTTTCACTTTATTATGATTGACTGACATTGACGTTGAGAAGGAATGAGAGTTCTGCATCCTTGTACACAACTCTGAGTATAATACTCAAAAACAAAATACTCAAATGTTTAAAAACGAAAAATTATCGTGACACGTCTAACAGAATAAGGGCATCAATTATATGCGCTTCATAACCACTCCAAGAATGAGCAAAATCTGTTCAGTAGAAATCAAGTTGTAGTCAAAAATGTAACTAATTTAAATGTTTAAATGTTTCGGTTTTATATTTAAGAAAAAACGTTAATATAATTTATAAATTCGTAATTTATAAAGATTCGTCATTGCCGAATATTATAGCATTCTTACTTGTTCGTTTGAAACTAATTCATTTTAATGTATTTGTTGTAGTTGGTGTTATTATGTGCACGATTGCAAATTTATATAAAATTAAATTATTTTTTATTTATTTAACAGAAAATTTGTTTTTTCCATTTCAGTTTTTAGTTGTTATGTAAAAAATGCAATAACAATGTTATAATTTAAAAATGTGTTATAATATTAATTATTAAATAAAAGTGTTATAAATTTTAATGTAAATCCAAAAAAAATATATAACTATATATGGCTAACGATATATCGATGGAAAGCATTAAATTAATCATATCTGCAAGTCTCACAGTAGTTTCTTAAAGATATTTCTTGAAAATAATTCTGTAACCTTTAAACTGTTAAAGATATAAAAATAAAATTTAACAAAATTACAGTTAAAATATTTTCTTGTTAATTTGAAGGTGGCCCAAACCTGGTAGCATTAGTCTACATGATATTTTTTTTAACATCGGGTATGTTAAATAAAAGTATAGGACCCAATATCTTTCAAAATTTCCCAAAAAGTTCTTGGTATGACAAGCAACATACAGTTGCGGCAAAAGAAGCCAATAATTTGTTACATCGGACTTTAAAGAAAAAAACCTGAATTTTAACAAAAAAAAAGACTGGTTCCATTCATAAGACTTCATAATGTGTCACTTCCTGTCGCTATGATAAACAAGCCCTTGAGTGGTACAAGAGGTATTTGTAACAAAAGAAGTGAATCCTCTAACCAGCCTGTAGCTAAGGCCAATGGATAGAGATATTGGGCTCTTGTTAAAATAAGAGTTGAATAGCACAAAAAGGTGGTAGATTTTAAACGGATATGGACGAACTGTTCCAGTAAAGTGACAGAAAGGTTTATGAAAACTTTAATGGAAGAATTTCGCTAAAGAAGTTTCCGAGATTATTTTATTATCAAAGACGAAACAATTTTATTTTGTTAAATTTTTGAAAGACGCTTGACTTAATAAATACACGACCAGCTTCTCACAAGTAGTTTTGGCTGTGCAACTCTCACGACCAGCTTCGGCTATGACGTTCTCACCAGAAGCTTCGAAGTCTTAAAAAACAAGAACTAATTTGTATCATATCGAATATACTACTTTGGCGATTTTGGAAGGTTACCAACTTTCCCCCAAACCAGCTGTAGCTCTGCACTTCTTCTTTAATAGAAGAAGCGACATCATATTTTCAATTAGTAAAATGATCACAATATGAATAAATACTGTTTTAAAAGATTTTAAATCGTTTTAGTTTTGAAGGATCGATAAAGATTTTACCGTTCAAATCAAATGAGTTTCAGAACAAGGTAGCGAAATTAATTATTCAATAAAATGGTTTATTTCGAATAAAGAATAAAACTCCAGTAGAGGAAGATACTTAATCGCTCATTGAGATTTAACGGAGTCTGGAGATAATTGACCAAGACACGAATTGAGGCTGTTCACTATTTGTAAAGCAAAACGAACAAATCAGGGAAGGGCTATAACTCAAGGAACAATGGACACCTCTAAACATTAATGAAATTTGATTACGAACCTAATGAGGATGAAATCAGTTCAAATTTATAGAAACAACTGAACAAACATATATAATCATACAACTTGTTAAATTATTCTGTTCGAAAAAAATTTTAATAAATATTTTACCAGAAGTCCTCAATCCTCGAAATCCTTTCCATTAATTGTAAGGAACCGATTAAGTTTTGAAAGAAAGGTAGATCTGACTTGAGAATATGGAATGCTGAAGTTGTTTAGAATGGACTCCGATACCTTATTTTCTGAAGCTTCAATAATAAAAGCTCCATCTCCCTTTTAACTGGTGGTATCAGTTCGGATTTGTATAGATAGGCGATTTATGTTGTCTTCTTTTGTATAAATCAATCAATTTGTTTGGGAACGGACGCCGCCGCCTTTTTCCAATAACTCCATTAGCAAGAGACGCCCCTGCTCTAAATATGACAAAGCTTTTGAAATGAACCCATTTGATCGGAGGAAAACTGCCAACAGTTTTATAAGAAATATCAAATGATTTTAGAACATTAGATGCTTCAGCTGTTTTAGAATGAACACTAACATGGCATGTCCCTCTAAACATTATACAAGTTGAATGATTTACAAATTCCAGCTTTAAAGTTGCCCACAACAAATATTCAGAGTACAACATTTTATAAATTCTGAAATTCTTCCTGATTTCCAGCAACTACACAACAACTTTTGCCATAAATTTGTTATTGAAATTTTTATCTTAAACCGGCAATCAATAAAATGTCTCCCCAGCCATTTTATTACAACAAAACATTAAAATTGAAATTGTCAAGAGAGAAGGAAATTTTATTTTAATAAAATTGTAAAATAATTTCTGTTTAATAACTTTTTAATCACACAAAAACTAAACAAAAATTAATACAACTTTTTAAATTTTTTCCTATGAAATTATAAAGAAAATTGTGAGAGCGGGAAAAAAGATTATAGACCTCTGCTGTTGATTACAACACTGTGTATATAGTTTGCATGAATGTAGACAACTTGTTGGGAATTTTGCAAATGTTATGTAAACTTTCTATTTTGTTTTTTTTTTAATAAAAATAATAATAAAAATATAATATTTTAATTAGATTTTTAATAACAACAATAAAAACAGATAAATAAACAAATATTAAAATATTAATTGAACTAATTACATTATTATTATGATTATGATTAACAGAGAGTATTGTTTTTGTTTACCATTTTATTTACATGTGAGTACACAAAAACAAAAACTAACAAAAACACTGTGAATGAAGACTGAATACAAATAAATGGCGAAAAAATACAGTGTTGTTTCTTTTATGACAATGTAACTGTTGTTGTTTTTTTATTATTATTTTTTTATTATTGTTATGGTTTGTTGTTGGGTTTTATTTTAACGGTGAATTGTTGAATTTTGCGAGTTTTAATAAGAAGAGAAATGTTAATTGAACCGTCAGAGAGTGAAAATGAACTTAATACATCTGTTTATTATTTTGCTGACACGTTGACAAATTCTCAACAGAATTTTTTTTTTCATTGACATTTATATGTGTGTTTGTTTTTGTTTCAGTGAATGGTGAAAATAATAACATCTGTGTATAAAATAAAATGTAAATACGGAAGGGCAATAATATTTAAAGAAAAATTAAAAACAAAAACCAAATATGATTTTATTTAAAAATTTTATAGAAATTGATTGGTCCTACTTTAAAGGCATAATATTAAATGCGACTTGACAACTTATTTGACATTTCGTTAGAGTTTGATAAATTAAGACACAAGAAGTTCACACTTTATTGAACTCAAGTTTAAATTGGAATCCAGCTTTTTCAAACAAAAAATTTGCAAAAAATTCTAATACTTAAGGAGTGAGATCGAAAAATTCTCAACATACATATAGGTTAGTTATTAACGTTAAAATTGGAATCCTGCTTTTTCAAACAAAAAATTTGCAAAAAATTCTAATACTTAAGGAGTGAGATCGAAAAATGCTCAACATACATTTAGGTTAGTTATTAACGTTTTTATAGTACTTTGCTCAAACAGGTAGTCCATCTGCATTTAACAATTTGAATTCCTTTTTTGCCATTCAATTCACTCTTAATAGGAGCCCAAAATCTCTCCACTAGTCTTTGCTACAGGAATTTTAGAGGATTTATCTCTCTTGGTATAAATACCACATTATTGTCCTTGTACCATTTAAGGGCTTGTTAACCATAGTGAGAGGATGTCAAGATAGGCAAATACAGTAGCCACATAATGTAGTCTTATGAATGGAATCAGCCTTTTTTCAAAACATTCTTTGATGTAAATTTCGGTATTTATAGAGCCCGTTATAACAAATGATTGGCTTCTTTTGCAACAATACTACATATTGTTTGCCATACCATATCATACTGCTTTTGGGTCCTAAACTTTTCTTCAACATTCCCTTGAGCATCAGTAACATAATGTTTCTGATCAGGAAGTTACAAAAAATCTGTCAGAACAAACGTTTTGTCATCCATTATGCAGCAAAAATATTTTTTTCTTGGGAACTTGATTACAATGTCTGTGATTTATTTTTGGTCTCCAATTTTTTAGCAGCGTTACTGTCAGAACATTGTGTGTTTTTAAAGCTGCGTTTTCTATCAGCGAACAAGTTCTCCTGGTACTGCTTAAAAAACTTCGGGAAACAGTTTAGTGGCGAAACTTTAAATGCTTGGCCAATTGTTTGTAGCACTAAATTGGGTTTTGTTCACTTATTTTTATCAGGTTAACACAATATTCAAATGTAATATAAAACTTGGATTAAAAGTTTTAATAAAAAACGTGTGTTAAGAATTTCTCGATCTCACTCCTTAGCGTCATTATTATTTAGACTATAATAAAGAGTCTGATATTTATTTCTCAAAAATGTGGTTACAACATTTTTTTGGGTGTCATTTGGGAAATCATTTTTTCCATCTGGAATATATCCGAAGCTATAAGAGGTAATGTAGAGATTTAAAGCTATTTTTGTAGACTTAAAAAAAACTTTACAAAATTTCTTTTTGCGATTTTTTTAACAAATTAACAAACCTTTGTAGTAAACTTTGAAGGCTCACCGCGGCCTAGTCGGTCAGGCCAAAAAAAGTGTCCATCAAAATCAACTCGAAAACACTTCAGATGATTAAATACGAAAGACCACAAGCTATTCCTCTGCCCAGCAGTAATCCAACAAATCAACTCTAAAGATAAATTCCAGTAAGTTAAATTTAACGGTTCACAGAATACAAAATTATTTCCGATAAAAGTTATTTTACAACAATTGTACAACACAAATATTCCGTAAAATTCCGGCATATAAATCTCAATCGTTTAGATTATGTTGGGGTTGGGTATAAATGCCAAATATTGAAGTAAATTTAATTCTAGATGAATGACTAAATATTGTTATCGTTCTAACAGATCTAATCTAAATTAATTACAGTTGTTGTATGCAACAGCGCAGTGACAGCGGCGAAAACATCTGACACCTGTTTTGTTTTCAATTCGCTTTTATTTTTCAATGAATATTGAACTTTTCTGCTATTGAAAGTTATTTATAAGTTTTATAAATTTAAAAATAAAATTTAAATCAAATAAAATGCTCGTGTAAGGAAAATTTTTCAAATCATTTAAATTTAAGAAAATTCTTTTCAAAATTAAAAAAAAAATCATTAAACATGAGTAATTGGAAAAGTTGCCAGATTTTAATTAAATGCAGAAAACGCAAAACTGTCAAGCCCTTTTTCCTTATGAATTACATTAAGCGTATTTTCCCAAAAAAAGTTTAAAATTTATAAAAAAATTCTAGAGAAAAAAAAAAAACATTTTTCATTTTTATTACTAAAGAATTCATGAAACTTTTAAAGTGAAATATTTTTCCAAATAAATTCACATTTTGAAAATTGTGAAAAAAATTAAAGAGAAAACAAAATTATTGACAAATAACACGCATTGTCATGCGGGTATTTCTTTTTTTCAACATTAATGCAGTAAAAAGAACTGCAATTATTATGTATTTGTCGTGATTCAGTGAAAACAAATTTCACGTAATAATAATCATGTTTTATTTAATAATAATTCGCGCTTATCAGTCTCTCTTTTTCCATTTTTATACCCTACATAATCAACAGTATATAAAGTATATCATACAATACGATCTTTAAAATCTTAGACCCAATCAAAATCTATAAAGAAAAATCTCCATTTTATGGCAAAGTGGTTTCAAAAAGAGTTTTTTCTGAAATAATTCGATAACTTTTAAACCATTCAATATATGTAAAAAAATATTATCTGGGCTGATTTATAAGACTCAGGGCTACAACAGGGTTCGCTAATAACCGTCCAAATTTGGGCACGAAATGGTTACAAAACGATGTAACTTTTAAACTGTTATCAATAAAATTTCACTCGGTTAACTTTTCTATATCTGAAATGTTTTAGAGTTGATATGGAGAATTACATGCCAACAGCTGGTTAGAGGTCCAGCAGGTGTCTCTTCAAACTTAGCCATCTTTTGAACCTTTATTAAATACCGTTTGTAACTAAGGATGGTCTGGGGTCCAACTGGCGAACTTCCAAACTTTGTTCTCTCAGATTCAAAGTATTTTGAAAACGATTTTTCTGAATACTTTCCTGAAATAATTCTGCAAGTTAAAAATATTTCACCAGGTTAGAGCAGATTTGTGGATATTTGGTTTTCTCGTCTTTAGACCAAAACCTCCTCATTGGTGTTTAGTTCACATCAAAACAAGTTATTTGTAATTAACATTATTTATTTCATGTTTTTCTAAATCGGTGATGTTATATTTGAGCGGAATCCATATGCTACCAGGAGGTCGATAAAATGGGATGGCTAACTGAGATCTTCATAAGAGAACGTTCAGACATTTTTGGTCCGATTGTACATCATATCTCGATAATAAAAAACCCTGAAAAGGTAATTTAACTGTAACTCGGTTTTTTATATTAAAAGTGATCAATCTTCTTAATTATCAGAAATTTGGTCCAGTAAAGAGGTATTGGAATCGGTGAGGGAATTGAATTGGAATTGATGAGGATATTTTAAATTTGCCCTTAAATGCTTTTTGCAATTTTACATGTTTAATTTTAGATTTCAAAATGTATTTATGTTGTTGCATTTCAAATATTTACAAACGTAAAAAAGCGTTTATTCGGTGTGAGAAAAGTTGATTTTTTTAAAAAAATAAGGTGAATTGAACCAAAAACAAAAATAATAAGTAACATGAACCCAAGAATTGAGTAGGTGAACCGGCTTCGCTGCATTATTAAGAACTGTCAAAGCTTGTTTAGGTCTTTCAAAGCTATTGACACTCCACGCATAAATTTTCAGCCAAAATAAATAAAACCAGAGTTGTATTTATCTTGCTATGTTCACCTATTCAATTCGCCTTGCTAAAACAAATAATAATTTGACATTTTGACACATGTGCTTTCTAAACAATATTTACAATTTGTTCTTTTTTTATTACTCACTGTATTAAAACTTGTAGATTGCTAAAATATAAATAGAATAGAATTTTATTAATAAAACTATTTTTTAAAAAAATCAAATAATTATAATTTTTAACAAAAAATTTTGAATTTGAAAAAGAAGAAAATAAATAATTTCACTTTTTCTAAAAAGTTCATATTTATTTTTTATTTATGGATCTAATTGTATAGAAATTTTGAATATTTCCACTGAA
Source organism: Cochliomyia hominivorax (assembly GCA_004302925.2). Lineage (NCBI taxonomy): Eukaryota > Metazoa > Arthropoda > Insecta > Diptera > Calliphoridae > Cochliomyia > Cochliomyia hominivorax. Next base: position 68,427,922 of record PYHX02000158.1, on the reverse strand, counting down.
AATAAATCGAAAAGCAGATTTTGATTGATGAAGAAATGTAAGGACAGAACTGGCTGCAATAAAGTCTTAATTTAAGTCTTCTGAATACATCTGTTTGAGTGCAGCTGCTTAAAAGATTTCATTCTTTCTTAAGAGATTTATTACACGTTCTATTTCCCATTCTATTGTATACCTAAGAAGAAGATGTTCTGTCAGAGGAGAAATTAATACTCTCAAAATTGAGAGAAAAAATGCGAGAGAAGAAAGAGTGCAAGACCATGCATTCAATTTCTTTTCAAATCAGCTGTAAGAAACTGTTCATCTTCTTTTCTTATCTGAATATTAAAATGAAAGATATTAATCAGTTAAGTCATAGTTTTGTTAAAAATACATTTGGTAAATTTCTTTTGACAGAGGAAGTGTAAGGCCTTGTAGCCCCTCTTTTCAATTTCTTTTCTAATCAGCTGGTAAAAAGATGTCATATTATTTTCTTAACAGATTTATTACACATTTTATTTTCCTTTCTATTGGTTATCTAAGTGAAAAGTAGTCTTAGTTTTGTTAGAATTTAATTTAAAACATTCCTTTCCCGTTCTATATGGCAGAGAGAAAGTAAGCCCTTGACTCAATGACGTGCAAGATTTAAAGGAGTTTGTAATTCAGTCGGTATAATTTAAGGCTCCAAGGCTTAAATATGTAAAGCGTACTTGAACCTAATACTTTTATTTACAATAGACCATAAAAAGACTATAAAATTTCCTTTGATACTTTACCGCCACCAGGTGTATCGTAGGGAGACAGTGAAGAGCTCCACGACCAAAATTTGGGCAATAAAATAATAAGATACATTGCGTTTAAAAACTTGATCGTTACAAGGTACATCGGTGGGAGACAGAAAATGCACATAAACGTCCCTTTTGGGTATAATGAAGAGACAATGAAAGATACAATAGATTACCTTCCAGAACAAGCTCATCATTAATTGACTAGAAAATTGTGATATATCTTTTGACAGACGAATAAGATGTTCAACACTCTCACCAAAAACTGCTGTCGAAAATCGTTTATAGAGCGGGTGTTTGCCTTACATAGTTCGGGACATTATAAAATCTAATCCAGAACAAGCCCATGTTTAATTGACTAGAAAATTGTGTTGTCTCTTTTGACAGACAAATAACTTGTTCAACACTCTCACCAAAAACTGCTGTCGAAAATCGTTTATAGAGCGGGTGTTTGCCTTACATAGTTCGGGACATTATAAAATCGCTAACACCAGTTTACAATGCAGTTTTAGCCTCCCAAAATCTAAAGCCTATTGATAGGCCGTTTTAAGGTTAAGTGCAAGATAAGAATATCTTTTAAAAGTAAAAAACAGAAAATTGCGTTGCGATGTTATCGCTAATAAGCCAAATCAACGCCGAAGCCGAATATCCAAGGTAAATTTCGGTATTTGGTTGGATCAAAAAGGAAAGAATTTAAATTTTATATTCACAATAGTTGAATAAAGGCTTTTGCACCGCGAATCAAAGTCGTCCACAGTGGAAGACAGGCAACTGCGCTGCGATAATATCGCTTATCAGCTAAATCAATGATAACACTCTGTATTTTGCTGGATGAAAAAGAAAGACTGTTGCTCAAAATAAATTTTTAAAGCCTTTTGATTTTCTAATTACAAAAGTTGAATGAAGTCTCGAATCAAAACCGAATATTCTGGACACTCTGAATCTTATTGGTTTAAAATGATATGCGACTTCCATTTTGAACCAATCAAAATAAATTGCTGATTATTAATATTGAAGAACTTAGAGAATCTTTTGCAATAAGTGGAATAGCACCAACTTCACACGCCCAATCAGCTGAATCAACGAAGAAGACGAATATCACTGGGCGCCCATACCAAATATCTTTGATTAATTTGAAAAATTTTTAGAATATTCGGTGCAACATGAGGTAATAATATTGTTCGGCAACATATTACAGTCCAGACCTTGATACTTTTGACAAATATTTGTTTTGATCGATACAGAATATTATGGCTTTGGGAATTACTAAAATTTCTGAAGAACGCTTCCCATCAGAGCAGGATGTCTCAAAACCAATAAACTACGAAGGAGTAAAGTAATTTTATTAATGGATTTTTTCAAGCACTAGAGAATTATCATTAATTTTGGGGAGAATTCCATATGCCTCCTTGTCACATTGAAGTATTTTCACCATCTGGCCGTTTCACTTGAGTGATCATATGACTTTGCCTTAGAAAAACTTAAACATGAAACTTAAAAGAACTTAATAGAAAATTACATTTTCACTTTACCAAAATTTTTCCTTCTCTTGTGTTTTTCCTTGTACAAATTACTTTTGCTTACATTGGCTTCATATCACGATTTATTTTTATTTTCTCATTTTCTTTTTTCAAAATTTTTATTATTTTTTCCTTGACGTTTTCTTGTTTTCTATTTGCTGTCATCATTATGCGTTTTCATTTCAGTCTTTTTCCTTTCTGGTTTTTTATTTATTTATGTTTTGAATTTATGATTATTTGGGGAAAAAATTATTTATGTTTTACCTCTAAATATGTGACCGGCCCCCTTCTTCTCTTGGTCACTGCTTAATGATGTTTTATGTTAACTAAATAGAATTTTATTGCTATTTTGTTTTTATGTTTTATTTCACTTAATATAAATATATAATAAATAATAAGAGATAGTGATAAAAAGTCGGGTAAAGCGAATTTAAGAAGCCCTAACCTCTCATCTGCATTATGTGGTGCGAAGTTAGAATTTTTCTTAAATTGAGATTTAATTCTGAGTCATACAAAAAATTTAGATAATAATGACCTCGTAAATCTCCTCGTACATATCACCAAAAACAGATAACTTTGAAGTCATGGAGAGAGCAGACCCTAACGATATTAGAAATGCTGGCAAGCCTGGCCATGCAAATAATGAACTTGGAAGTCATAGAGTTTCTCAAGACAGAAAATGTTCACAAGAAATCCAATCTAATCGTCTGTTCTTCTTCCTTATTGCTACAATATCTGTAGAACTCGTTGATTGAGAGATTTGAATTCCCGCCATTCGCACCTATCACTCAATAAACAAAGATCACTCAATTCAGAGTAGAAAGATCATATCAAGAGAGACTAAAAACAAAGTTCAATTGAATGTACTTAATAAAGGCAGCAGACTCTACTCGATATCGGGCTGCATTTGGAAGCGTGACAGAATGTTAGATGCTGTAATATTCAAGTGGTTATGCGACTACAAGATCCGTCACCTTGTAAACTCTTAAAACTCTTATCAAATTCGATCGAATTTAATTCACAGAGAGACCAGATTTGCATTTGGAGGTATTTCAGAATGTTAGTTATGCAAGATTCATGCGGTGTAGCGACTTAATGATCCATCAAGTAGAATACTTTAGTGATCTGATTATTTATAGACTTTATTCCTGATGTAGTTATGCCCTTGGTTGACGTGCTGCGAAATATACCAGTAGGTGTGGAATTGGTTTAACAAGCTGAAGTCAATATAAGATATCTCATCAACTCCGGAGCAAGACACTTGGAGTTATGAGGGGCAGCAGTTAAACAGGATTGCGTACAAATATACGCCCTATGGCATTCCTTTTTCAACCTCCACGAGGCTTTTTATCGATGGTTTCGAAACTCTTCGTATGACTGATGATCTCTCAAAAAATCACTACACACCCCTTCGTATAGTTTCACAAGATCCCTGTGCGGAATGAATAACAGTATAAAAAGCTTTTGGAATGTTATGGCCTTGTAGTGGTTAGAAACCTTGCTGCTTAACATTGATTATATTTTTTCAGAAAAGAAGATTTGAAGTCCTTATCATTTTCTTCGTTAACGTTATAAATCGAAATCAGAGAGATCAGGAGACTATTAAGTGTTTTGAGATACTAGGATTAACCCCATGGAATTGTTTTAGCTCTTGTTATCTTGTCAAGAGTTTTGCACTTCACGACAACCTTTGTTTAATGGCATTAAGGTTAGATAATGGGAGAGCAGAAACTAATACAAGTTCGATCATTTCTGTTCACGAGATGTTAAATTGTTGGGCACAATGGTTATTTAAACTTACGACTTTCTTGCCAAACTATAACCAATAGCTGTTCCAACGATCCCAGAACGAACAGAGTAATACTAGATCAAGTATTGTCAATCCTATGAAAGCAATATAATTCTCTTTAAAAAACTACCAAATACAGTCGAATCTCCTGTAACAACCAAATAATAAAAATGATTGCACTCCAACCATAATGAGATCTCCGATCACCAGAAAGATTCTAGTTATACACGCCAACAATTAACATCCCTGTGATGAATGTATCAAACAAAAGCTTTTAATTCAATAGTGATTGGATATAACGCCTTAAGCAGCCAGGTAATGATTATTTCTCTTGCCAAGACTTATGATATGACAAATTTAATTCCCTCCCTTTATAATAGTGTAGGGTATTAAAATAATAAAAAAATAGGTCATATTTGTCTTTGACCATCAAAGCGTATGTGATAGATGTATCGAAGTCATTTAGAATTGTAAAACACGATAAGAATTTTGATAAATTATTCTCATATTGTAGTTAGTTTTGTTGTAATTGGTATTATATTGTAAAACAAATACAATAAAGTCACATTAATTTGATTAGAATAACAAAGAAAGTCTGAACAAACGATTGATGATTGAAGTTAATCACAAATGTCGTGTAATTAATGAACTTCAATAGAGGATTTAATGGTTTAATGAAGGTAATAATGGAGACCTTAACGCTAAAAAGGGATAAATGAAATGTATTTCTCGGCAATTGACACTAGTGAGGAATCTACAGTTTTTGTTTCAAACCCTAAACTGTGAAATATTAGTGACTATAAGACATATGGTCCTTCGAACCTTAGCCTAGTTCCAAACCAACAAAAATCAATTACCTCAATGAAATAAGGTCCTTCGTGCTGGATGCTTTTTGTACTTCAAGGTTAACTACTTTTCTTTTCTGCTTAAAAGCGATTTACAATTTAATGCTAAAATTCATTGTAAAAAATTTCCATAATAAAATTTATTTAAATATTTATTTTGAAACAATCGAAATAAAAAGGGAAAACTAATAAATGCTTTTATACTCATTGAAACTTTGTGGTCTACAACTGCGACATCTGTCTGAGAATATATTAATAAATAATTAATTATAAACTTACGCATTTAAGTGACAAACAACAAAACGTATATAAAAAATTGTGAAATGTCTGTATTGACAATTAAATTTAATTTCCATTTCTAATTTTATTATTTATGTATGTTTGTGTATATGAGAATATTTTGTTGATTTTCTTTTAAATAATTGTACATTTTTAATGGACTTATGGGCAGACAACAATAAAAACAACAACAAAAAAATTCATAATGGTTAAGTTCAATGGTCATTGTAAAGAAATAAATATATTTGAATGATAATAATTAGAGAAGAAAACGAAAAAAAATATTAGAATTGAACTTAGAAAAAGGGGGATTAATAGAAAAGTACCACTAGTACAAAAAGTACCACTGTTCCCATTGGAATTATGAAACATATAAAAATCTACCATTGTTTTTATTCTAACTGCTGGTTCATTATAAAAATTATACGATAATAATTAGAGAAGAAAAAAAATTATTAGAATTGTACTTAGAAAAAGGGGGATTTATAGAAAAGTACCACTAGTACAAAAAGTACCACTATTCCCGTTGCGTTTATGAGGTCTTTAAAAATCTACCGTTGATTTTTTTAACTGCTGGTATACAGATTTCAGTGAACTACCTCTATTGACTGAGACACAGCGAAATAGTTAAGGTGTGATTGTTAAGCCATTGTAATTATTGGTCCCATGTATATCAGCAGTGTACTGATTCGGGTTGACCCTTTTAAAACATAACCAGAAAGTGTTAAGTCTTTGTTCCACCTCTTCCCATCTTTAGATTTATTTCACCGATTCTTATGGATGACATGCAGACCCCAAGTAAAATACACAAGCGTTAACTCGCAAATGCTGTATTAAGTCCTAAGAAACTGTCTTCGTTTCTCACCTAACAGATTATACAGATTTCTGTGAGCTGTTTCTATTGGATAAGAGATATTGTAAACGTGTTAAACCCATGGAATCCTTAATCATATGAAAATCAACACGCTACTGATTGCGAATAACCCTTTTATAAAAATGATCAGAAAGTGTTAAGTCTTTTGTTTTACCCCTTCCCATCTTCAGATTTATTTAAGTGATTCTAATGGACGGCGGGCAGATCCCAAGCTTTACAGTAAAACCCTACGCTGAATTAATTTGTTCAATTACGATTCGGACATTGATTTTGGTCGTGATGTGACCAGTTCACATTGTTGTTCTGTTTTACGAATTCAGTTCTACCAAAATTACACTTATTTAACGCAGAAGATTTACCTCAATATATTCAAAAGGAAGTTTTCTAGAACGTCAGTCATATAATAACTGGCAACCATGGAATCTGTGGTGACTCAACCATTATTTCAATATCTCTTTTTTTAAATGATGAAAGAAACTAAAGTGTGTAACATGGAAGTTGGAAAGTATCAACCCATGGCAAAACTACTCTTGTAATAGACAGAAGATTCCATGGCATCTACACCACTGTAATATCTATTCAGATATACGAGGAAAGAATCTTTAACTGTGTAATGTTGCAGTTTGAAAGTGTACTTCAATGACATATCACGGGAGAACGATCGGGTAAGCATTTCATTATGTTTCATGACCATTAGAATCGCTTATACCGCTTGTAGGTAGTCTACCGAATTTAGAATATTTCTCAGGATAATGCAATCGTTTTGTATGTGGGTTATAACATATATTCAGTAATTTTTCAGTTGCAGCCGTTTTGACCTTGAGTACCTTATTCCTATTTCGAAATTTACCTCAAAACGTTTTTTTTTTTTTGGTAGCGCAAATTTGCAGGTTTTCTGTGGAATTTGATAAAAATTTTCAGTATTTCAAAATTAACAGAAAGAACCTTTGCCATAATTATACTACTGTCTACACAGGATATCTCGTAAACTCCGGGTAGTATCGCTGGGCGCTACGAGGAGTAGAAGGTAAATAGTAATGGTGATAAAAATCTATTTATTCTTTAAAATTATAAGTTATAGAAATTTAGTCTGTTTCCACTTCTTCGTGTAATGTAGACTAAAGGATACCCTGAAATTGACGTGACAGAGGCCAAGCGCCAAAGGTATAAAACGTATTCACGATTTTTACTGGTTTAATTCAAAGGGCATGTTCGATATGCATTGCTTAGGAAGCTTGCTACTTATCGTTGGTTCTACTTATCACAAAGGTGGTATTGTGGCCTCAATAACTTTTTCTTTGTTTACATTATTCAGTTTTTCAAACTCTGTGTGATCAGCAGACTTATTGAAGGGTAACAACTTAGTTCTTTACAAATTTTAACTTTTAACGAATCACATTAGAATTTAGGAAGCTTGAATTGTAGGCCCTTTTAAAAGCCAAATCGATTAACAATCAAATGACAATAGTTAATTTGTCATATTTCCTAGTCTAAAGAGCAAAATACCAAGTGGTTATTACCTTCGATCAGTGCACCATCATTCAGGGCCCATTTACCAACAATGTCAGTTACAGAATTTTCTAAGCTGATAATGTGTCTTGTAAAGGCTCAAACAAAGACGTTCCAGTTGGTTGACAAAAATGGAACTATCAACACAAAGTAGTAGATATTACCGACCGAATCGCTTATTCGCCCTGCGAAAAGGCTCTCTCTTGACCAACCACTGAGACTCACTTATGTGCACCATCCTAACTCGATCTTTGCTTAAAACAAACGATCGATAAGAGTCGAATTCATTTGAACCAAAAGGAACAATCTAGTAACTAATGAAATCGAAGTATAATTTTTAATAATCTCTTCATATATACTCAATTCGTTGGAAGAGTATACAGATCGGATACAATATATCAAGAGATAAATTCTATTTCAAAGTGATAACTCGAAGCAAAAATTACAACAAATGTCACGACATGATCTGCATAATAAAACGAACTTGATCTTGGAAAAAAACATCTTCGAAAAATATCTACATATTTTCACTACACAAATGTTCCATATGTTCTTTAAATTTTAGTACCATTAAACCCCCCCCCCCCCCAAACAAAAAGTACTAAATAATCCCCCATCGAAATATGACAAATTTCCAAAATACGTGCGACAAATTTTTTTACAATAACGAAAAAAAAACGACGAAACGTCTTATGACGACATATTTTCTCATGCACATGAAAATTTAATTTAAGACAAAAACAAAGAAAAAAACAACAAACCTGGAGAGAGTGCGATATGTCAACGAAAGAGAGTGATAGATAGAGAGACATGGTAAATTAAAAAAAGAAAGAAGCAACAAATAAAGTCGATGACAGTTGTTTGGCAGACAGACTTTACAACAATAACAAAAAAATGAAACAGAAATGTTATTAAAAATCTACAACAACAACAAGCACGTGCCCAGTAAACAAATGAAGCAGCAGTAAATAAACATTTTTAACATACAAAGTGTTTTTTTTTTCTTCTTCAGTCTTTATTTAACGGGGCAATCAACGCCACTAAGCCCCTCTTAATTCCTTATCCTCCTCAAGCGACTAACAAACATTTGCAATCTAAGTGTAGGTAAAGGAGACGAGACAGAGAGAAAGAGAGTGAGAGAGAAAATGTGCCACTCGTACATTCAAATTTGTTAATAAAAAGCAGGTTGTTGGCACACAAAATAAAATTTAAATTTAACGAACATATGCTGATGACTGTTGGCTGACTAATACGACTGACTGTTAGACGAATGGACTGATTGACTGACCGACTCACCGTAATTGTAAAATCAAAAAATGTGGGACAATAAGAGCAGCAAATGAAACTAATAACGAAACAAAACAAAAAAAAAAACATTATGCGAAAAAAACTTATTGGAATTAAAATTGGACACAATTTCAAAATAAATAAAAATAATCCCAAAAAGACATAAAGAGAGAAAATTATTTTCACATATAACGACTTTTTAATACCCTCTTGGCTATAGCGCTATCGGTTAAAGACATCGCACAACTTAAAAGTATTTTGAAGTAACCGATACAATTGGTGAATCAATGATTTGTCTCTGTAAGAATGATCTCCGGTGACAACGAAAACTTACAAGTTACACAGATAAATAAATAAAATTCAAAACCAAAATCCGGAAAATCGCAGGCTGCAATGATTTTCACCTAATCCTAACGTTTTTACAACTAAACATATTTAATTTTCTTTAAGGAAATCTGTATTAGACTTTACTAAACTATAAACTTAAGATTCGGCATTACAGCTGGCGAATCGATTATTTGTCTCGGTGTAGATGATCGCTACTACAAATCACAACTGCTTTACGATTTTGACTTACTGAACGCGAACTTGCTGTTGTTGCTAGATGAGTGAGAATCCAAATCCCGCTAAGATTTTAAAGATCCTCCTCCACCCGTAACTTACATCTGAACATTATCATCATGGATTTCGTAAAGTGAACTGTATAAACAGTTGTAGTCTTTGACTTACAGCTACTAGGCGTCCCAATTTCTTCGCTACTATGACTTACAGAACGAACCTGTTGTTACCACATTACATGGCTTGAACCACTAGATGCTAAAGAAGAGTACGTATACATATGTAAGTTGACTTTTCAAAAGCCTTTGACAATACGGTTCTTTATTGTCTAACAATTGTAAATGATGCGTTAAGACATCTGCAGAGTTTTGATACCAATGAACAAAACCAAGTCGAGTTTACCAAGAAATCTTTCAAAGCAGAATTCCATCATCAATCTTGTTTAACTTCTACCTCTTGAAACTCCTTATGTTTTTACCTGGACTTGGTGAGATATTTTATGCGGATTGACTATACACTTAAAGCGATGTATGAATGGATGACGAAATCAATGATTTTTTATTGTACTTTAATTTAATACCAGCGAAGACGACTGCAATACTCTGTACCACATAAACAATAGAGATAAGAGCCGAAATTCAAAATCGCAGACTTATATACTCAAATCAGATGGGGCTCATGGTGAGGATATTGCTAAGAACTGCGTTCCTATAGAGTATTTTTCCCTAGATTGGTTTTGATTCCTATAGAATAAATTAGAATGGAAAGTTCTACCAAGACTTAGTCTTCTTATGCGGCTTTCAGTTGTAACTGAACTCTGTGTGATAGTTACTTATGCTAGGAGATGATAAATAGCTGGTTTCGATATTCCTCTATAACTACATCAGAACAGTATAATAGAAAGTATAAACAGGATTTTCGATTTTCTTATAAAATCCATATACGAGTAATGCAAAGCACTTAAGCGACCTGTACAACTGCCTTAAAAGCTGTTCGAAAAGAGACTAACAAACCACGTGAGTCACTGACCTTCCCTATTCAGATTAAGGAATGCAGTCTGTGGTATGATTCGTTTGGATGGAATAATTCGAACAGAAATTATAGTTTTCTATCAGAATCTTTATAATACAACTTACAGCTGAGTGTACAGCTGCTTAAAAAAACTGTTTCATGATATTAAAAAAATGTTCTCAGTTCAAAATAATAAAACTTATAAAGTGGTCATTAATCACCACATGCGTTAGTGTAAGGTACTAGAAACGTCATCACTTAAACTGCCCACAATCTCAACGATTATCGCCAATTGGACAGACAAACAAATGTAGACAGAAACACTCAAAAAAAATTATAATCGCTTATAGAGGGAAAGTTTATTTTGAATACTTTATGTGTTATCGATTACTAGATCACGTTTTTGTTTTAAGTGCGATGACGTCGTTATTGTTGTTGTTGTCGCAAACAAATCATTGATTTAAACTTAAAGAAAACTAAACATGGTTTTTTTTCTATTGATTTTGCGGAAAATCTAGTTTACGGGGAAAAAGACAAAGAAAATTGGCTAAAGATTTTATTTTATGTTTCTGTTATTGTTGTAAACAACAAAATAATTATGTTAATAATTTGACAAATAATGACCAGACGATAAAGAAGAAAACAATTTCGTTATTAGTGTGTGAATTAAATAAATAAATAAATATTAAGATTTCGAAGATCGATAAACGTTCAAAATTTGCTATAAAATTGTATAAATCACGTGTAATTGATGTGAAATCTTTTTCGCCTTAATCACTTAATAAATATAGAAAAGTGAATTGAAAATAACTTACCCATCATAAACTCGACACGTTGAATTATTAATCCGTTTATCGGAAAATCTTCTACGACGATCTTCGAATAAATCCTTAACGGCTGTAACGCCCAATACAAATAATACCGGTATCATGGCAACTTCTTTACCGAACGCATTGATGGCCGGAAACCAATTGAGTAAAACAATGAAAATAAAATATAAATTCGCCACACGATGAAATTGTTCCAAGAGATTTTTGGGTATAAACGATAAAAGCGTATATTTTGTAGTGCGTATTTTATTGCCCACAAAATGACCATTTGGATGATCACGTTTGGGGGTTTTGGGGGGTACGGTATGATTTGGCACTACCACACGATAGGGACGTTCTTCGAGATTTTCTGTACGACAGATACCGACACGTTTCCACCATGGCGGTGCTTCAGAACGACGCAGGGTATATATTGATTCCGAACGTGAAGCTTGTCTTGAATGTCCTCGCCCAGCAGCTGATGAGGGAGCGGAAGGACCAAATTCGCGGGTTTCATTTTCTTCTTTATGACCGGGAGGTAGTATAAAATCGGTTTTAGATCCCACACGACTATGTCCCCGAGGCGTAGCCGTTGCACCTGGTGAATCGGTAATTTGTCCTTGTGAAAAGGCTCGCTGGTGACCTTTCATGGCTGATTTTATGGGTCGCCCACTGGGTCCCACAATTGCTCCACCACCATGACTCACAGAACGTGAGTGGCCTCGCCCTGTACCCGCCACCATTAATGAATGTGGATTGGGATTTATAAAAGCTACACCGGGTATACCACCTGTGGTCGTACTACCGATAACGTTTCCACCAGCACCACCGGGGCCCGGGAATACATAGGTTCGTTCGGGTTCCTGCATATTCAGCAGCCCCGTTGTTGTTGCTGTATTGCTTAATGGTATGGAGGAGGCATTTAGAGGATCGTATACTGCAGCCGCATTCACAGTCGGCGTTGTCGTCCCCGTAAAACCGGGTGGAGCCGATCTTTGCTGTTGTACAACTGTAAACTTTCGCCTCAACTCTTCGGTATTCGCAGAAGGCATTTTCACAAGACACCATTAGTTTCAACAAAATAAAATCACAGTTTTCTTCTCTTTTAGTTTTTTGTTTTTTTCCTTTTTATGTTGTTTTGTTTTTCACTCTCCAAAAAAATGAACTCAATATGAAATTAACACTTAACTAAAATGATAACAGACGTTTTAAGTTAGTTATAATTTTTTTCATTTAATTTTTTAAAAACGCCATCTTGTATTCAAAGGCGACATCGCGAAAACACTTTAAAGAAGCGATTGGCTGTGTGTGAACTGTAATGAAAAGAAACAGAAGAGTACAAAGTTTATTATTGATAATTATGGTAAACAATAACAGATAAAAACAATTATTTTACATAAGAATTTATTAGAATCATCAAAGAAGTCATTTTGACTGTTTATTAAATTTTGATCAGTAATAATAAAAAATAATAATGGAAATTCTTTGGCTGAGATTCTTAAATAAATTTCTTTTTTTGATACAAGAACGAGGTCTATTAAACCTTTAAATCATTTTTCTATAACTTCATCTAACTTTGCAAAGCGCAGTTCTTAATTTGGACGGTCTTGATCGTGTTTTCGACCTGCTTCTCTATTTTCACACTCCTCAAGTAGATGAAGTCCGATAATTTTCCCAGTGAAAAAGATACGTATTTTAGGTCTGTAACCTTTCGAATTTCTTTATGATCAACTATACTTTTCCATATAACTTTGAAGAAGCTTTTAGGGGCTAAGTTTTGGTAACGGTTCCGCTGTATCCCGATAATACTTTCTTTTAGAAAAACTTTTGTTTGATACAATTGTCACCGGAGTGTGACTCGGGTCGTTAGATGACTTCGCCGCTATAGTCTAACAGCGTTAAAATTTCTGATGGTGTCTACTCGGTTCATTAATGCCGAATTTATCTTAATGAGTTGTCGAGATATTCCAACAAGGAACTCATCTGTAATTGCTAATAAACTAATTAGTATTGGCTCAATTCTTGGAGACGAGGAGAGGGGCCAACTCTCTAGTATCTCGTAGTTATTCCTGGTGTTGATGCAGAAAACATGGTCAATCATAATCTAATCAGAGTGATCACGTGTAACACTTTGTTAGATATGAATGCCAGGAGACTCTTAAAATCCTTAAAAGTTGCCGAAAGGAGAAGAGAAGACAATGCAATATTTTCTGTGCCAAAGACTCTCCATCTTGAGGAAATTTATATTTAGATACTTTTAATGTTAATGTTTTAATGTTATCGTTGAGCGTCCGCTTTGATATTATTGTAACAGCTGTAAAACTCCAGTTCAAGAAATTCTGTCACCCCTAAACGAATGTGTCCATCGATCTTCTGAACTAAGAGTGGTAGGATTAACTCGGTAGTTAATCAAATTTCATGTATCATGTGGTTCTTGGCCACATGCTAGGCCTATGTTTCGGACAGCATGATTAATATGAGTCCAATAGACATAGAGCTTATTGTAACATCCCGATCTGAGTTGTGATAAAAATACTCTTGTAGATTGGCGCAGATTCTGTTCAATGTCTGAGATAAAAGGCGCGCGGTTTACAAGTACGACATGTAACTTAAATTTTTGGAATCTCTATGAATGTCGCTCAAAACTGTCATAAATTAAATGGATCTTGTATAATATACGTAAGCATGCACTGTTCGTATATTCGAAGATCTTTTTGACATGACATCAGATGACATCCCAGACAAAACTGTTTACTGAGCATCTCATTATGGTAAAATTTTCATCTTCTCATGTAGATGTTGCATATAGGACATTTGTATACATACTTTTGCTATTCTTAAGGCTGCATTTTGACAACTGGAACCGCTTAATTTATCACTAATCGGTGGAAGTAGCAAATAAAGTTTCTTTATCCATATTCCAATTGCAATTGTCTAGTGCTTTGAGGACCTTATTTCCACTTCTTAGTTTCTTTGACATTTGGTTGGTTTGATTATAGCTTGTACCGTGAAAAGCAAACCAGTCAGTGGTCGCATTTCCCTCTACTCTCTCTATATTGCTAAATATTAAGCTCAATACAAGTCATGTCATTCGCCGCTTATTTTTTGCAGCGTTTAGTGACAAAGACAAAGTTAAGAGAAGCAAACCCCAGTATAAGTTGAGATCAGTAGCGTATTTGTATTATAAACTTCGGAATATGGTTCTGACATACTCCAGGACCGACTTCCAATATAATTTTTTAATTATATTGAATCAAAGTTTGAAATTTAAGTTTGAATCTCTAAATCTTAACTTTTTTCTGATAAAAGTTCACTTAATGGTCCTTCGAACTTGCTTGAATTTTTCCACAAAATAGTTTTATGTAAACAATTTATTGTATAAATTTGAAAAGACTATAAATTGTAGATAAATAATTTTTTTCATTATTATTAACATAACAATTGTGTGAAATTATTTAAATTATGTTTTCAAAATAATCGCATAAATTATGTAAATGACAAATTAAATACTTGTTTTTTTCTTGTGGTTTTGAGAAAATAATTAAATATTTTTTTTTATTTAAATAAGTTTAAATTTTATAAGAAAAAATAAAGAATTCATTGCCGAATTTTAAGCTAAACGCGAGAGTCGTGTGATTCGCTAATAAATAGTTTATCATTCGCAGTGTTAAGAAATAAACTTAATTATGAGAGATGAACTCTTGTATTAGGTGAACTCCGAAGAGAATTTGTTTTATCAGTTTTTTAAATCGGCTCTGACGATCACTGGGGACTTGTGGAACCTTGAGGGACAAGGGACCCTAATTTTCTATTATAAATGTTGTAAGATCAGTTAAAAACTGCCTAGAAAGCAATGAACAGAAAGCTTTGGCTTGCAGTATTTCATGAGATCATAAGAAGCTTTTAAAATCAGGTCTGACAAACTCAGTGAACCAATGGAACCTTGAAGGTAGTTATTTACATAAAAACAACCAAAATCACCAACCGGACACGAGGCCATAACGACAGCGCTCAGAAAAGTTGCAAGATAAATGAAAAACTAGTTGGTTAACAATGGATGGAAGATTTGTATTTCCCTCTCTATGATCCAGGTCCTCCAATAATCCGTAGTTGTTTTAGTTCAGATTTCAGTTAATAATTATTTTTTCTACTTAACCAATTAACAAATTAAAGATATCTGAATATGAATTATGTCATTATTTATCTCAATAACGGTGAAGTATTTTTGAAGTGGAAATATGGCGGCTTTTAGCCAACTTTAAAATGTGGTCAAACGATTTTTGTTAAGCTAGATTTCAACAAGAATAACGTCACACTACAGAACAAGTTAGTTGGCATCAATTTTGTTTTCATCTAGTCCCCGAGAAGTTCTTCTGCTAAGAAATATACCAGCTTTGATCCCACTTTAAGAGGGCGTCAAACGACATGTGATCACCCTTCGTATTGCTCTCTGTCATGAGGATAGGCATACGTTCGTTACCAGTTCTTAGAACTAATGGCTACTGAATCTTCGGCCCCAACTTCGTTGTTCTTTGCTGCATCTGTCTTCGTGCTAATTATTGCATCTGTCTCTTGCTGTCCTTGCATTTCGTGACGTTTATTTGTAATTCAATCGGGTTCGATAATAAAGTCCGATAGTTGGTAGATTAAATTTTCGAACGCGCGAGTCAAGTGCGCCTTGGACTTCATTTCCAGCCAAACTGTTGGTGTGGCTTAGATCTTTAGGTTCATTCTGAAGCACTACTAAACAAGTTATCAGAAATTGGCATCAGTTTTTGTTTTATCTCAGTCCCCGAGAAGTTCTTTAACTAGGAAATATACCTGCTTTGAGGCAACTTTAAGACGGCGTCAAATTATTTTAATTAAGCCGCCACCTCCCTTAATTTTTACTAAGTTTTAGCGTCAAACAATTTATTTACGATTTAAGTAAAAGTATTAATATTCAAGAACTCTTTAAATTACCTCCTTTTTACTAAATATAGTAATTTACTTTAACATGTGCTAAGATTGCATACAAGCATACACTGTCATTAAATTAAATGACAAAAAATAGTGTAATAATAATTGAGGTTATGAGCGGTTTCAACTATTCCCACATAACTGTATTCTTTTTGTGAATTTTTTATTAAGCAAAAAAAATGTTGCAAAATTTCCTACCAACGAAATAATTTTATTTAAAGCAAAAAGTAAAGAAAATCTATTATTTTATTATTAAATATTAAAACATAAAGCAAAACCACCGCATCTAAAAGAAAAACCAACAAAAACAATCAAAACCCACAAATCAATAATTTTTGATGTTTTACATTAAAAAAGACTGAAAAATAAGAAAATAAAATAAAATTAATATAAAATTTCCAGTTTCGTAAATTCTGTCACAAATAATGGTTTTAATAGAGTATTTAAAACATAAATAAATGTGTATGTAATATTTTTGTTACACATGTACTAACACCTCTCTTTCTCTCTCAAATGTCACTCACTGACAGCTCTAAATGACAAACCAATGTTCGTATGTCAATCATTCACTTTAGTGACGTATTCAGGTGAAGTTTAAAACAAAAAAAAAAAAAAAAAAACATGATGATTTTACACTTAAAACATCAAAAAAAAAAAAAAAAATACACGATTTATTTGTTGGAATATATATATATATATATATATATATATATATATATATATATATATATATATATATATATATATATATATATATATATATATATATATATATATATAGAGAGAGAGAGAGAGAGAGAGATATAGGTTAATATGTTTATTATCTGTAAAAAGAGAGTATATTAAATTTTAGAGAAAAAGTAAAAGTAAGGTTAGGGCGAATCTTAAATATCGTTTACTCATAACACTTATCAATAAATTTCTGTAGCAAAATAGCTGGATATGAAAGTAATTCCCATTAGTTTTGGTTATACTCGCAGGTCTGGTAATTACCAAAAAATGGGAGAATTACCAGCCCCATTTCCCATATCAAAATATTCCGCAGTCCTCCAACAATTAAGCCGGAATAAGTTGTTTCATTTATTGGTCTATAACTTTAAAGTGCCGATTTTATTGATGAGGTAAAGTGATAGAAGGGAGGAGCCCCTCTTAACCTTTCTCAAATTTAATTGAAATCAATTAATCATTAAACCGGAATCTCTTTTCTCAATATTCGGATATTACTGCAGACATCAGACTCTAAGGTATTTTCTACTGAACCGATTTTTCTTAAGTTCAAGTGCCAATCTTGCTCAGGTTAAAGTGAATATTTTTAAGACATTTCATTGGTTCTGGATGATTCATTTGAAGCTGTGTGTCCCCAACAACAGATAAAAAAATGATTTTATTTTGATTTTTCAGATTTTGCTTGTTTTAAATAATGATCTTGACCAGATAACTAAAAAACAACTTTATTAAACTTTTTGGAAGTGGCTCAACATTAGATTAATGTGGATCTCGTACGTCGATGTCCGCACTTTGGTTTTTGGCTTGAGTCCGGGTTTTTTTCTTACGGGACTTTTCTCGCCTAATGTATCTTTGTATAAATACAGCCTGTTCGACTCTACGGTATGAGGCAGTTGAGCACATCACTACGGTGTATTCGTACTATGGGGTCATTAGGAATTTACGTAGTATGGAAATAACTCATACTAGTGCGGAATTTGATTTTAGTAGGTCAATTTTGCTCCTGAATTTGTTTTAGAAGAATAGAATAAAAAGTGAAGCAACCACTATATGTGATCACCCATCGTGTTCTTGGAACTAATGGCTACTGGATCTTCGGCCCCAATTCGCTATTCCTCTTTTGTTGCATCTGTGTTCGTGCTAATTGTTGCCTCTGTCTCTTGCTGTCCTTGCATTTCGTTACGTTCATTTGGAATTCAGTAGTCTGATAATTGGTAGACTTAAGTCTCATATCACGTGAGTTAGCAGCCCCTGAGACTTCGTTTCCAGCCAAACTGTTAGTGTGGCCCCTTGGAAGCATCGTTTTGGCTATGGTTTAGACCCAATCACGTAAATAGTCCAGATCTTTAGGCTCGTTGTGGAATAGCAATATGAGTTTAGAAGAGCACTGTAAGGTTAGGTTAACGAAGAAGGGTACTCTTGTTACAATAAACTGCTTCAGATATAAATCTCTAACTTTTTTCCTACAGAAACGATTTTGCTTGTTTTAAACAACGATATTAATCGAACGACAACAACCAACTGGAGCAAATTTCATAAAGTCAATATGATGCCTTTGGATCTGAGTTTCAGCTCCATATTCAGAGGTTGTTTTTCGTGTAAATTTTCACAAAATCAAAATAAATTATTAGACATTTAAATTAGTTTTTATTTTGATTTTGATTGATTTACTAAATAATTATTTTAAATTATTTCCCATAAAATCCCATAAAATGTCTTTAATATTTTTGAAAATAAACAAATTTATTTCAAAATTAGTACGAGTGTTTTTCTTTTCTTCTCTTTTTTTTTCAATACAAAATACAAAATTGCCGCCACTAAAACATTTTTGTTTGGTTATAAATTTTTATTTTATATTTTAATTTTCTATTAATAAAATACATTTTGAATCATTATGAATATAGAAAAAGAAAAAGAAGAAGAAGAAAATAATAACAATAACAATAAATAGAAAATAAAATAAACATGTTAAATATTCGAATGCCACTCATTTAATAAATAAATTGCTTTGGTTTTGGCAGGCAGAAGTGTAAAGGAATGAAAGTTCATAAATATTATTTTCAATTAAACCAAATTTTCCAAAACACTTCCTGAGTGATAGTCACTTTCACATTTTTTTATGTTCTCGATCAATTAAATGATTCATCCGCTTATCACCTCCTGCTAAGACGTTTTTTGATATTTCTTTATTATCAATTTTTTACCACGTTTGGTGATCGGTGATCTTCGCGGATTTTTTATTTGGAGAGAGATAAAGCGACTCATTTTTTTTCAAATACGAAAAAAAATTCAGATCCTGGATTAAGGCATACCACCTTTCGATTCAATCGTTGAATAGTTTGCCTTTGGAGATCAATATTATGGACTTTACTGGATCTAATACAAAAGCTACTTGATACGATGTTCTATAAAAGATATCTTTCTTTACGATCTACTCTGGATAACTTGGTTAAGGCAAATGTAGTATGGGGCAGTGAACAGACAATTCAAATATCAAGAGTTGTTTCAGGAGTACGTTGTTCAAAAATGGAGATAACTCTCCCACATTCAACAACATCTCCAAGGTATCTTCTTCTTCAAAAAAATCATACAAAGTGTCCCATTTCTTTGAGATCTACTTTGAGAAGTTGTGATTGAAACAATTGATAACAAATTCCTTATGGTAATGAATAACAGATCATGTCGTGAGGAGTGTGACAGAAGTACGTCTTTAATTCCTAGAAAACTGAGTAGCTTGCCGCTTTATGAAGAAGCTTCACAGGTCAATCAGTTTGAAGAAGCTGTTTTTCGTTGCTTCAGTACTACTGGACACTTACACAAAGGAAGAAAAACTCTACCAAATTCAGCATTACCATGACAACTTTCAGTACATCGGTTAAAAGCTAGAACCATTCTTCTGTCATATATTCTCAATGTTCAATATTCAATTAAACAGTTTTAGTCCGAAGAATACCTCATATGGATTCATTATTAGTTGATCTCATTGTGTCAGCCAAAACAGTAAGTTGTACATCAGCCAGAAGCTATAAGGAACCTGAAGAGCGAAAAAAACACAGATCGACTTGTTAAAGAGTGTGGGTTTCCTTAGCTATCACCCTGTGGTTGACAGTCACACACAGTTAACTTACTCCCATAGATTTCATCAACCAGCAGTCGATAAACTCGTATTCGATTTCATCAACCAGTAGTCAATAAACTCGTCTTCGGACATTACATCCTGTCTTAATTGTTCAAGTGTATTATCGTTACGAAACAGTTACCAGGAATCCAAATTTGATAGAAGCTATAAGGAAACTGAAGAGCACAGATCGGTTTTGTTAAAGAGTATGGGTTTATTAAGTTTTTATGTCCCATTTTATTAATTAAAAGTCCCCTGCGAACATCGCTGTAATTGTAAAATTCGATTGTAATGTTATTCCAACACTGTAAATGGGACTGACTTTCGGAAATCTCTCAATCTCATTTTTCACTAATTAATAAGAACTTTTTCCATCTCAGTTAATCGATAAACTCGTCTTCGGTCATCGCATCATGTCATAGTAGTTTAACTCTCGAAAGTGTTTCTACTTCATTTTAATATATTCGACATTCGATTGTTAACATTGTTCAGGTAAAAAATGTTGTATCTGATTTATTGAGACACCTTAACCATTTAGCTGCTATAAAAAGGAAACAGTTCTTGTACTTTCAGAGATATCTGCCTGTAGAATATTACAATTAGGCCGTAGACTAAGAGAGAGGACAACATCAAAGTTGTATTCTTTCATAATGCTTGCAAGAATCGGTACATACTCTGCAATTTCGTTTCCGTAACCGCAATTGGATCTCAGTTCCTAAACGATCTGACTATCGACCAAAAATTTTTAACTCTACAACAGCAGCATCAACTGGAATCTCCAACAATAACGATTCTTTTGCAAAATAGTGGAGCTAAAAGTTGGTCAGTGACCTTAATTATCCACAAACATTAAGATCAGAAAACATTGTATAAAGTCTATACAAATAAAAAGAGTTAAGAAGTTATGTTATATTTTATAATAACTTTGGAATTATTCCTTGTTGAAAGCTTTAAATTTGTATCGCCTCTAAATGCGATGAATCTCATTTTCATTAAGGGATATTAACCGTTGAAGGAAAAGAGCTTGATCCTGACATTTTAAATACCGTGACATACTCTAGACATACAACAAGCAGCAAATTACAATTCTCAGTCTCAAAATGGCTCTAAGCTGTTTAAGTGCTACATTATTTATCTCGCCATTACAGATTCTCATCTGGAAATCGAATGGGATCGAATCTATCTGCAGACATTTTTGGATGTTACTTTATTCAAATTAAAAATATTAATACCCCAAGCTATCAGATGAAAGTGTTTATAGCGTGGATCGCTAAATTGTTACCTGGGTCCGAAGTTATACGACTGTTTACACAAGCATTAAACAAAGGTCAACTTATCACTCTCCTTACTGAGTAAAACAAAGAATATTTTATTCTTTACTCTCTCTCTCTCTCTCGTTTTAGTTATCACTGATCTCTCACTTAGTGACTCTAAAAAATATTTTCCTTAAGTATTCAATATTTTAATGCTCTGTATCCGATGTGAATGAGTACGTTATTTTTTTGGCAATAATATTTGAAAAAAAAATATTTTTTATTAAATTTTTTTGTTTAGGAAATAATAAATATTTTATGAACTTTAGTTTACCCATCCAAATGTACCGTTAACACGCGCAAAAATTTCTTTGAAAATTATTTCATATTCTTAAGTATTTTTAACACTTCCTTATTTCCTCTTTCGATTATTTAGACGAAAATTTATTAATTAACAAATTAATGTGTGTTAAGTAAAAAAAAACATTAAATAATAAACGTAAAAGTAATGTTATTTATTTAAGAGGGAGAGAGAGGGGGAGAGAATGAATTGTTGAAATGGATGCACAAAAAGTCAAAATTTTCCAAAGGTTCTTGGTATGACAAGCAATATGAAGTTGGGGGAAGTTAATACCATGTTGTCTCTATAAATACTGAAATTTACATCAAGGAATATTTACTGAAAAGGCTGCTTCCATTCATAGGAATTCATAGTGTTTGCACTTATTTTTAGCTTAATTTGGCATTCTGCCACTATGGCAAACAAACCCTTAAGGGGTACAAGAACAAAAATGTGGTATTTGTGCCAAGAGAGGTAAATCCAACCAACTGCAAAGAACCAAAGCCATTGGAGAGATATTGCGCTTTTATTCAAAGAGAATTGAAGAGTACAAATAAGATGTTTATAAGTATCGTAGATTTTAAACGGTGATGGACTACCTATTCGAGCAAACAGAAAGCACTATAAAAACGTTAATGGAAGAGTTTCCGAAAAAGGTTCAAAATTGATTAAAACTCACTTCTAAATAATGCAAAATATTTCAAGCTACAAAAATTTAAGGCACAAGGGAGTGAAATTTCACTATCACATATCTCTGAAACTATAAAAGATAAAGACTAACAAAATTTTAGACAGAACAAGAGGGTGTCAACAATAAACTTTAAAAACTACAGACTAATTAAATTTAAGATAGTGCCAGAGGGAATCACTAGTAGGTCCCTTATAACTAAAACTATGTTAAGAAATTTAATGCGAATTGGC
Organism: Cochliomyia hominivorax; assembly: GCA_004302925.2. Taxonomy (NCBI): domain Eukaryota; kingdom Metazoa; phylum Arthropoda; class Insecta; order Diptera; family Calliphoridae; genus Cochliomyia; species Cochliomyia hominivorax. The sequence continues at coordinate 68,405,363 of PYHX02000158.1, read as the reverse complement.
GCAGGGATGAAATAATGGTAAAATACTTTAGATTATGTATTTTTTGCAGGAGCAAGGAAGAGTGGTATCTCCTTATAAATAGAGGTTTAATATATTTCCACTAATTAATCGTGGTGGAGGGTATAAATGATTCGTCATTGCCGAATGTATTTTTAATTTTTTTTTCTGTTATGAATATTCAGAAAAAAATTTCCCCAAATGGAGGATTTTGAAAAAAAAAAAAAAAAAAAAAAAAAAACAATTAAAATTTCTTAAAAAAATTCTCTATGATAATTTCAAAGTTCAAACTTTTCAAAAATATATTTAATTAGTCACCATGATGACTTTTAAAAATATATATAAATGATAGATATATATTTTTATTCGAATGTAGCTTTAACCCGGTGCACTTTGCTGCACAAACATTTTCCTTAGTTCAAGATCTCTAACGAAATTTCTTCAATCGCGATGTGTATTAAAAAATCGTAACCGTTCTAAAGTTTTATTCATCAGGCTACCCCTTCCTTTGATCCCAAAAAACTGTAAAACTGTTTCCTTGAGAGAGTATTTGGAATCAAATTTCAGAACTCTCGCTCCCGTAGTTTTGCTGTCTATTAAAAGTTCCATACAAACAAACACAGATTCATTTTTATATATACAGATACACAAGATATTATATATATATAATTATAAATATTTAAGCTAAAAACATATGTTTGAGGGAAATTAAAAAGTCAACTGATCATAAATTAAATCGTTTTTATATTTTTAGCAAAATTCTTTGGGGGTATTTTCTATTACTCATTCTGCATACCTTCGGAAATAAGAGGCAGGCGTGATTTATTTTTTTGAGGCTTCTTTAACAATGAAATGGAAATGGGAAAAACTGAAATCTAATGTTCGTGTATAAAAATAGATATTTTTTTTAATTATGAAAATTGGGGAAAAAACAGATTTTTCCATTTTGTATTAGATTACGTTATTGTGATTTATTTTATTTTCTATTTAGATTTATTTTTTTTTCCTTCTTTCTCCCATCTTTTGCAATTGTTTTTATGCCAAAAAAAAGTCAGTCAATCATTTAGCACCACTCGTTCGGGTATAGTTTTTCCATAAAAAGTGGCATAAATAATTCAAATCGAAGTGAAATATCAATATTCCCCCCCCCCCTTCAAAAAAGTTTACAGTAAGAGGAAATGAACAAATAGCAAATAACAGAAAACAAATTAATAAATTACACTGAACGAAATTATTGCCATGTTTCGCTTAAAACTCTGCTTCATTTAGCTGAGAAAGAAAAAGGAAAACAAATATTCATTTCTATTTCCATTTATGCCATCAATTATTCAACATGCAACGTTAAACAGCTGTTAATGAAGTATTTGTTTTATTATTACGTGGCTTTTACCCAAAACTTTATTTTAAAACAATAAATATTTAAACTAGTTCATTCTCTCAATGTCACCCATAGAATTCTTAAATATGTTTTAAATTGTGATCTCCTCTAATGCCCGTGTGCATCACTAATTGCTTCCTTCCTAATTGCTACAATTGTAATCCCAATACTTATTATCTACCGAATCCTAACACCTTTATTTACGTTTAAGAGTAACCATCCACCATCTGATCCTCCTCTAGTTACACTGAATATTGTAAAACCAAAAGAGAAGATCGTTCAGGTTTTTATAGAAGAATTTTAAATTCGTCTTTCATTCAAATTGATTATTGAATGCAGTTTGTATTAGGTCGCATGTGAAAAATACTCAGTTTCTTCAGTGCACGTAACCTTCATCCATAAAGTCAACAACAATATTCTTCAAGACCAGGACAAAAGTGGTACATAAAAGTTTAGGCATCATAGTCAATGGAGTTTAAATTTCAACTGTTAATCACCCACAGATTTTGGGAGTTACATTTGGACAGCCTATTTACTTTCTCAGCTCATGCCACTGCAATCACGTCCATACTACAAGGTAAAAATAAGGTGCTCAAAGTATTAGCCAGTGGCATCTGAGGTATAGACAAAGAAATCTTATATAAAATGTTTTACCGATCAATAAAGAATGATTTTTGCTGCTTAATTGTGGACTTCTTTGCTAAGTGAATCACATCAAAATTGTCAAAATCTTACCTTTAGAAAGGAATATAATTAAATGCTTAGCAAACAGTTCCACCTTGGATATCTTCGGAGGAATCATCCTAACTTCAATATTACACAATGAAGACTCCATTGTGCCATGTAAGCAAGGATATTCGTATTACCGAATAGAGTATTACTTTGAAAAGTGCAAGATCCTTTTGATCGACATTCATAGAGACGCTATATATTCCACGGTTTCAAGTTACCGCATGAATGTAATGCTTAGAGGCAGCCCACAGCCAATTGTTGATAATAAACTGAACCAAAACATGGTCTATAAGAGCAGTTAAGGAACTATTAAGATCGGGATGGAACAACAGGCTTAACGCCTATGGAATGATCTTTCATAAAATTGAAGAGCTAAAATCCCGACCCTTAAATTTGAACTCTAACGAGTTAATATTGCGAACAATGCTGCAATAGTCTCAAGAACTTATGGTTTTATGATTCAGTCTGCTATAGTCAAATATCAGAATGAAGAACTTCTTGGCTCCTTTATTTATTTCGAGTGTTCTTGCTAGAATTGTGCCTGAAATGCAACACTGACGAAAAACAATTTAAATTTTCACTTTTCCACTCAATAACTTTCAGTATTTTTTTATGCATCTCGCTCTTGGCTTAAAGTTGGATTCCTCTAAGAATTATTTGAATTAGTGCTTTTTTACAACGCGCAACAGCACCTTTTTTAGGTTTCCAAGTTAATCTCGTTTCCCAGATTTTCATAAACTCAAAACGAACGAGTTATAGAGAGTAAAATGAACGCGCTGTTAGGTTGGTTACTTTAGTAGAGATTCTTTCAACAAGTGACGAAGTGGCACTTGAAGTTCCTAATCTAATTCATCATCTTCGTTATGGCAAGATGTCAGTTTAAAGGGTTTTTAAGATCACATTTCTTAAGGTATCCAACTTAATCTCATTTTCCGGATTATCATACACCCAAAACGAACTAGTTATAGAGAGCGTAATGAACACGCTAATGGGTTTGGTTACTTTAGTAGTAGAGAACCTTTCAACTAGCAACGATTTCCTGCCCTTGAAGTTCCTAATCTAATTCACCATCTTCTTTATGAAAAGACAAATTAATTCGATAAGTGTGTTCTCCTCATTAGATTTCACACTTTATTTCACTAGTAGAGATATAATTAATTCCATAAAATACATTAGAGACTTAAGAAATGATCCCCCATTATTAAAGTCTTCTTTTCAACATTTCATCATTTCAAAAAAGTTCAATGCCAATTAATCCAACCTTGGAAAAAGATAATATTTGCGATAATAAAAAAGCAAATTTTTCACCATAAAAACATATGTTTCGATAATTTATCAATAAATTGTTATAGTACTTAATTGAAATACATTAATGATCGATCCATAATGTAGTTTTGTAAATCTTTAAAAATAATTATTTTATTAATAAATCAAATCAAAAAAATATTAAAATTCTCTGGCAAATATCGACAAGAATCAAATATGATTTAAAGTTTTATTTCGAGTGTTCTGTTTTATTTATTATTTGAATTTGATTTTTTTTTTGTTTTTTTTTTTGCATTTCATTCCATTTCATATTTCATTCCATTTTGATATTTTTAAAGCGGATTCATGATATGATTTTCTATTAAAGACTGGAGGCACGAGTCGTTTATATTTAAATGAAATTCAATAAATATGAATACGATAAGCGTTTTCATAGAATTGTAGAATTGAAGTGAAAGAATATGAACAACAACAACAACAACAACAACGACTACAATTACCAGTGACGATAATGAAAAAACAGCTATAATGGATATTGAAGTCATAGACACTAAAAAAAAGATATAACAACAATGAAACGAACGAAAACAAATGGAATAAAGTTCGATAAGAGAATAAATATTATTAGCAAAAATGTTTTATATTGTATTTTCCCAATTGATGAATACCCTACAGCAAGTTAAGGACAAAATAATTTTGGAAAAAGTTTTGTAATTCAGAGACTTATTTATGTCCTCATCAAATTAATCCTATCGAATTGATCTACACTTAGACCTATAAATATTCCAACTCTTATAATATGAACACAAATAGGTACCTCTCATACTGCCAGGGTTTTTAAGTATTATAATGAGTTATGTTCTCATACCATCGACCAAGATTGTCTTATTTACCTCTAATTATATCAAGTTAAAAAAATATAGCTTCCAGAACCGCCAAATCACAACAACTCTTTGACATCTTTCAGGCCAAACCACTAAATCCTTATTAGGGATTTGGCCTGATTGAATGAATTTCTAATGCGTGTTACATTTGTTGGACTGCTCTCATATGTCACGTTTTACGCTGCATTGGTCGGTTAGTTCGTAGTGAAAAAAGTCAATAGAGTGATCTAAATTTAACACTCGATACTGTACAACTAAATTCGAGATGCTTTCGATTCAGTAATCTACAAATTCTCCATGGAGAAATGTATGGATTCAGTGCCGACTCGACGCTGTGGCATCAATTGAATATATAGCGTCAATGACAGGAATTTTTAATTTATCATAAAATTTACACGATTTAATCGAGTAAATTCGAAGGTTTTCTTCATTACAGATCACGAAATGTTGGAGACCCACGTTGCTAATCTTTAGAGATATAAGAATTTTGTTATTTTTATGGAACAATAAACTTGAAACCATAAACTTTTATAGCATTCGATATTTGAGTTTATTTTTTTCATTTATTCTCACAAGAGACCAGAATCATTCCAGTGATCTTAGTTCCCGAAAATCTAAGAAGAAAATTGGTTTACTTTGCATTAAAATTATATTATTATTTTAGTAAGACTGCGAAGTTTATTTTTTATTACAGTTTGGAGTTTAATATTTCGCTGCAAGCAGTTCAGTAGATCGATATCTTTCTACTGATCTTAGCTCCACACAACCTGGATGACTGACGTCTTATACACCACAAATTGGTTATTGTTTTGGCAACGCTTCAGAATTTTCTTCCCACTTGGACGTGATGCCAAGTTGAAGGGAAAAAGTGAGAACTTAATGCTGTTTATAGCCCAAAAAAGGCCCTAGCCGAATTTTCAATATCTCTCCACTGATATTAGCTCCAGACAATCTGAAAGACTGACGTTTTTGGCACCAAGAAAATATTTTTTGGATAGAGTGATGTTAATAGCAAAAATCTAGACGATTCTCTTTTTTAGCACGAGAAATATATTTTCATAATACTGCGAAGGGTTCTTTCCTTAGGAACACGATATCCTGATTGTTAAATAAAAAGAAGTCGCAACTTTATTAAAAAGTCCGAACTAATCCCGGACAAACCGAATTTTTAAAACGTCTCACTGATTTTATTTCAAAACAATTTGAAATACTGTCTTTTAAGGCACCAAAATACTGATACTGATTCGAAGCAAATATATGAGATCTTAATGATTCCTCTTGTAAAAGCGGAAAACCGTAACTCTACACTCTTTAACTTATTCCGGTATTGAACAGACATTGAATATTACATTTTCAATGGGTCCCCCCACTGATTTTAGTTCCAGAGAATGTTATTATTTTGATAACACTGAGGAGATTTCTTACCATCGGAATTTGATGTCGTAGGACTTGTTTTTTTTAGACTTAACTAAATGAGAAAATAATCAAAACCGAAAAGATTGTAGCTCTATAAGAACGAAGTCAGATTATTTCAAACGATCTGAATAGCATCTCTATTGTGCCTCTAACAAACTTCATTCAGTTTATTAAGTGTGAATTGAGATGCTATCGTATTCAGACTTTAAACTCGACTCATAATATAACATTCCCATATAACATTACCCCAGATGAAGATTCCATAACATTTGCCACTAGATTTTGGCACCTCAAAAATTCTCCATAAACTCCCGCGAAAAAAAAAACTTTTAATAATTTTTTCTATGATAAAAACTGGTGGCTGTGCCGTATAATAACAAACATAAGACGGAAATTGATTTTTGTATGGAAGTTTTTTTTTGTTATTGTTTATTTGCTGATCAATCGGAACAACATTTTTAACATTGTATTTGTGTTTTTTTTTTTTGTATTTTTAACTTTTTTCCTTTCAACTAAATAACTTTTTTGTAGAAAAAAAAAGTTCAAAATAAAACACTTTTGTTTACAAGGTAAAATCGTGTAAAATACTCCGGGTATTGTTCAATAATTTTTGAATGTCTTTCCAATTGGCGAGACCTAACGTGCGTCTATAAAATCTATTGTATTTTATATGTTGCCATACAATCTAAAACACCCACTCACACTCAGGCGTTTTTAAAGTTTTTTTACTGTGTTATTTTTCATGAGTGACTGACTGACTCAATAACTTATTGAGTGAATGAATGAATTGAACAAATTCAATGCGGAATTGATAAAGAAAATATATTTAATAAAAATTGAATCTTAAATCGAGTCAGTTATAACTGCCAAAATAGATGAAAAATAAATTAGACTTTTTTTGTTGATCGCGTAAATTTCTCCGAAAGCAGAACATTAAGTCCTCGCACAAGACCATAATTATATTTATTTACGTACATTGAATTATCTTGATGAATTATGTTTCTATTAATGAAATCAAACTTGATTTATTATGACACTCCTGAGTGAAAAATTCCAAGAAAAAATTCCAAGTTTAGTTGGAAACTTTTTCTACTATTTTGGAAATCTGCACTTAATTATCTAAATTGATAGACAATTGAATCAGTTGAAGTTATAAATCTGATTGGAGTTATGCTGAAAGGGAAATGATATATAGGCGGGTTAAGGTATTTCAGTTGAAGCAAATCTAATCGGTTCCGATACTTTTAAAAATGAAAATAAAGGTTGTCGACAGTACAAATCTTAGATTTTTATGCAATAATTTACAGAATTACAAGGCTTAAATGACTCAAGCGTCGTCAATACGCATCGCAGGATAACTTTATATAGATTTATCCTCCAGTGGATTTTACAGTGACAAATCACTATGATGTTAAATGATCGATCATATACGTGACCAATATTTTTTTTTTAAATATCTGTTTTGTAGACACTTACTTTTACCACCGTGATAAGAAACCATTCCTTTGCAAAAAAGTCTTATTCGACATAAATAGAGTATTGAGCGACATAAATCGTTCGATTACATTTAGGCAATTTCTTCTGCGATCTCATTTTCCAACAGTATGCATAAAAGCGAAAGGGCACTGTAATGTAAAATGATCGGTCTTATACGGATCCACTATTTTCGAAAACATTCACACATCTACAGTATTTGTAGAATTTTTCACGAAATTATCTTCAAAAACCATCAAACTCTATCTGATGGCACTTTATAGTGATTTAGAAAGATGGATTCGTTTGTATTTTTTCAAAATTTCTGCAGCAAAATATTACCTCGTAAACAGACTTAAATATAACTTCCTAGTGGATCTTCAGAAACTGCTATTAATTCCAGCATATTTACAGTTTTGTGTCTATCAATTCCTAGTACAACAATCTTTAAGTGTGATACTATGGTGGGGAACTTTGCTAATTATTCATTCCCTCTATTTTCCAAGGAGGTGGGTACGGCATTAACAGACCATTATCTGTTGCTTTTTTGTTGACTTTCCTTGTATTTTTTAATAATTTTTATTTTATGTTTAGCTAAGACTTGTTATTTCGTATCTATCGTTGCCTAGAACATAGCCCTCTATGTGTGTTACTGTGGTGGGCAACTTTGCTAATTATTCAATACCTCTCTCTTTTTCCAGGAAGTGGTTGGTGATGCTAACTGTCCATCATCTGGTGTTTCTTTGTGGCGTTCCTTGTATTTTTTTACTACTTTGATTGTGATTTCATTTAGGCAGATGATCGGTCTGCTGTTTCGTATCTATCGATTCTTAAAAAAACGCCCTCTATGTGTGATGCTGTGGTGGCGAAGTTTGCAAATTGTCATTCACTCTACTAACTGATTATCAACTAATGTTTCTTTCTTGACGTTTTTTGTATTTATCCGAATTCGGCTTAACAAGGGAGGCTTCAAGTTTTTGTTGTGTGTAGATTCAGATAATATAGACCAATTTTAAATAGAATCCAAAATTAACTAGATAATTGAGATCTAGCAAATGAGTCTTGCATGGAGATATATTTGAATATAGAAATATATTTCAAATGTACTATCTGTGCCAAAATTTTGACTCGTACTTTGTGTTCCACTTTTCGTTCAAATAAAATCGAATAAGATTGAATATAAATTCTTATTAGTTGAATATAATTCTTATTAGATGATTCCAATAGCACAAAAGTTTAATATTATGTATTTAGGTCTCATTATTCTCATTATTCTAGCGTAAATGTGACGAATCATCTGGCACATTTTTTGGGTTTTTGAGAGATTTTGTACTCTCACGTAAAAATAAAAGCACAATTTATTTTAATGGAATCCACTTTTCATATTTCACGTTACAAAATAGTACTTCTACCATTAGAATTGTTTACACTGGATTCTTTTATATATCTATTGATGGATCATTAGTTCCCAATCATTTTATATTTACACAAATGTCTTAGGAACTAAAGCGTTTTTGTCGAAATATTGTTTTAATATTCTAAACATATAATTTTACACTTTAAAGTTTTTAGTTTAAGTTCTTTTTTTTTTTTCTAAAAAGACTTTCGGTAAATTTCAAAATTTATAACACGAACTCAAATCACAAAAACATCATCACCACTTTAAATAATTTATTCCATTTTTTCACCTCATTTCTTTCAACAACAACAAACAGTTAAATAAAATAATACAATTACAACAACAATAAATAATGGAAAAGAAACCAAAACCCAAACAATTACGACAACAAATAACTTTAAACACAACAAATATTTAATTAATTTTATATACAAAACATAAAATTGTTTATAGATGAAATAAACAGTGGAATAAGAACGATCATTTTAGATTTAAATGAAGTTTGATCGGTATCATACCACTCATTCTATTCCGGCATCGATCGAAAGTACATAAAGAAAAAGCCTCTTACGTGAACGAAAGTTTGGTGTGAGTATAATTCACGATGTTAGCAGTTTATATCCAACTAAATTTGACACTTCTAACGGTGTTTGAAAGCTTCAAACCTTGAGTAAACCGGGTAAAACACCAACATAGATCTTGTTCGCAATGAAAGAGCAGAAGTCTCATTCAAGTTATTAAGTCATTTTCGGTATTTTTTGAATCCAATTTCACAACTCATGCGGAAATTCTACATGTCTTAAAGTAGGAGTAATGGTGAATATTCTACAACGATCGAAATAGTAGGCAGAAGGAGCAACAACCTGGAGGCTGTTGCCCTGGCAAAAAGAAGAGTGAACCTCATGGATGAGTTCACTGATCTGTGTGATTTATCGCTTTGCGTTAGCGCAGAATGATGTGGCCCAAATTGGATGGGGTCATGAAAGCATTCTTACTCAACCAGCATCTGGCCACTGCCCCTTTTGAAAATATGCAACGAGAATAAGTGTTCTCTTGAATTAATTTTTCAGGAGTTGCCTGCTTTAACAAGTGTTCATATGTGCTTCTTTTGCAGAAGTTCCTTAAAATCTCTGATGGATTTAACTTCCCCCTTCCAATTTGTCTGTTTTCAGTTAACACAAAGAGACCTTCAGAATCCTATTTAGTCGCTCCTGTCCCTTCATTTTATATTTTTACAGATAACTTTTGACCGGAATATTATAAATCGTGTTGAATTTTCGGGAAATTTTTCTTTGATTTCTAACATCAAAAGAAACAATTGTCTTCCTTGCAGGTACCCCTTAGTCTAGCCAGATTTCAATAGCTTATAAAAAAAGATACTTTTCGGAATATTACGTATTCGAATTTAGTTTTTATTCAATGATTTCCCCTGCTTTCCATATAACTTTTGACCGCAACCATAAAACCTCGTCTTTGCTCATTTATTGTTGATTGTTCTTTATAAATAAATCAATCGTTTTTGATTCATGTGCTCCATGATCGTCTGAACCTAATGTAAAAATTTCCAAAACCCACCAAATACGGAGCATTATCATGGCGTAAAACATTTTCCATACAGCTTTTGATGGGAATGTTATGACTTTCTGTCTGATCGTTTTTAGTTGACTGATCTTTACAAACAAATCAATCATCTTCAATGCTGGTGGCCAATATTCGTTCAACCAATTTCAGCAGCTTATAACACAAAACATTGTACTGATCCTACCGAATAAGATCATTATCTTGGCATCATGGATATTCGACTTTGGCGTTGACAGTGACAGATTGAAAGAGCTTTATATGAGGCTTCTCGCACTTGAAGATATCGTAATGTATTGTATTTTTCACTACCGCCTATAAAACGGTACAAAAATTTTATATATCTGCAGTGTTATAGTATCATAATCATTAAATGGCTTTCCAATGTCTCTCGGATTCGGTGTATCCCAATGGGTTTAAAAGTGGAATAGGTGTGCGGGACTGGCAATGATTGTATTTTAAGTTCCTCTTTCTTCATCTTGAAACTTTATCGACAGATCGCGACTCCTCTTGTCTTCAATGTTTAAATAAACCCAATTTGAACGATCAAAATTGATCACTTCTATGCCACCGTATTATGCACAAACACTAAAATCCATTTAATTGTATCGTTGCTGCTGTTGGTAGTGGCGGTGGTATTGATGATGTGGTTTGGATCCATTAAATTTCATCATTATTTCATTTCCATAAGTTTACGACACAATTTAAACGAATAACAATTTCGTATTGTTTTAGTTTTTCTTTCTTTTTCAATTTTATTTGAAATTTATTTTCTGTTTTAGAATAAAACTTCCTTCTATTGTTTGAAATATTTTAATAACAGCAAAAAAAATATTGGATTGTTATGAAATCGTACCAGAAAATATACATATATACACATATACATATATACATATAGAAATGAAACGTAACACAACATATATATGGATGATTTGGTTCGGTGGAAAGTTTTTTTTTTTTTTTTTTTTTTTTTTTTTTTTTGCATTTATGCAATTTCTGTTGAATTGAAAATAAAAATTTAGGTCAACAATACACGTACACATTCGCCTGATAAACATATACATACAAACGTTTATATGTTTATATACTTTAAAGATAATGACCTCGATAATTGAGACATTGTTTTGTGGTAAGAACAACACTGATTAAAAATAATAATAATAATAATTTATAACATTTATTCTTCTAGATTTGAGAATAAAAACGACAAACAAATGAAGATGAACAAAGAGAACAGAATGTTTTTTTTTTGTTATGGGAAAATTGAAAACCGCATTAGAATTGTGGAAGATTTTAAGCATTCGATTCATTTAAGAAACACTGTTATTTATCTCTAAAAAGTCCATAAAGACGAGATATATTTCGGAGAATAGCAAGATCACTTATCACGTGTTTTACACCATTACATATTCAGTACGGATTATCCTTCTTTATCTTCTATATATTCTCATATATGTATTCGATCTAACAGATTCAGAACACCTTGTATTATTTCACGTTCTAAATGATCATGAATTGAAATTCGTCTGGAGTAAATAGAACTATGATCAACTGTGATTTTTCTTCATTTTTAAAGTCTTAAGAAGATATCAAAAGAAATCTGCCGAAAAAGTCTCCAATAAAGAACATCTTTATTTAGTGAACACAAAAGATCACATTGTGAAGTCTGCATAGTATCGACAAGGTGAGAGTTATAATTTCTCTCCCTAACTATTGAGATCACTTTAACTTTTTTTAATTCTCCGCTGTGCATGAATATCAACTAGAGTCTGTATGATATAATTTTAAATCATCATAACTGCTCTTGAATTTACTTCGATCTCTACTTCCTCTAAAGCATTCAATTCTAAACATCCAAACTTTTCAAATTGAATTTCATTCATCAAAAGTACTTCAGCTGTGAGCGTGACTGGCAAGTAGCACTGAAATTATATCTTTTCAAAATTACAAATTCATCTCGTAATATTTTTGTGCATCTCACATATTTCTCGAAGAAAGTTTAAAAATCGTCTTTGATTCTTTATTCCATGTGCTAGATAAGGTCTCCTATTCTTATATCACCACTGTATTTATTCAAACTCATCTTGATATGTTCGTTCGAATGTGTATTCCCAATATGACCTTAAAGACAAATCATATCTGTTAATGTGAGAATATACCACACGGATCTATTAACAAGTCTGAGATCGTGATTGTGAATTACATCGCAGCTTAATATTAAGTGTTTTATTGTCAGTTTCGTTGATTATTATCAACGAGTTAATTATTTTGCAAGGCATAACTGATCTGTTCATGATAAAGTCCGTATAACTCTTTAGGTGTTAAAGCGATAAATGTTACAAGGATAAAAGTAAAGAGTAATTTGACAAGAAAATCGAAATTTTCACATTCATAAGATCAAAATTTGAGCGTTTTGAAATGCGATTATACTAAAACTTCTCATCCACAATCCAAAAATCGTTTAAACGCAAGATTCAGACTTCGTATCTTCGTCATAATACCAACAGGAAAGTAATCAAATACAGAGCATGAACTTGAAATAACTTTTCACTAGAAGATTATGGCCTTGTTAATGGTCGAATATTTGTGTCATAAATAATGATTTCTTACAAAGAAGAATACAAAATTCCTCTGGTCGCCTGATCCGATTTCAATAGCTCTTAATATGATCAAATATATATCTTGATATTCTTGTTGGTAGGTTGCTTGGTTGGTTGGTAGAATTTGAATCCTGTAACTATTCCCATTGACGCTCAAAGTAAAATGTTGAAAATATTTACTAATTTTAGTATTTTTTCTTGTCACTCATTTTAATTAGATTAACATTTGTTTGACATTAAATATAAGACCGACTATTATATACCGTACACTACATTGTTATTAATGGTAAATATCAAAAATAATTATCGACCCTCGTATAAATATATTTTCTAATTTGTGCTTATGAGTGCAGTCTATTATCTTTCTAATATATGACTGATTTGTTCACTTTAAAAGGACATCTTCTAGGGGAAAATTATGTACCGACCCTCGTAAAAATTCGTATATAGATTTTTGACTTATATATCTTAATTTGACCAAATTTTATTCCAATGTTTGCGTACATCTGACATTTAAGCCCTTCAAAGTGTTATTTTTAAGGGGGACCGATCCTCGTATAATTTGCTTTTATCGCTTTATTTTCAGGACTTTTATGACCTTAAAACCCCATTCCGGAAGATTTGTGAGTAATTCTGACCCGATCGGTATACTTAAAAGTGGTGGTAGCAATATTTTTTTGTGCGTTACAAACTTAAGCACTAAAGCATTATACCCCAACCACCTATGCTGGTGTAGGGTATAATTAAAGTTTATTTTCTCTTAATCTAAAAACAAAATCACATCAATAATTCCAATTGGATTTGAATTAAAAAAATAGAAGAAGAATTGAAAAACAAAAATTCTTAATGATCGATCACAATCAATTTTAGTGCAAAATGTAGACAACAAAAGGAAATGAAAAACACAAATACTAATACAAACTAGAAAATGTAAAAAGAACAAACAAAAAGCAAAAATTTATCAAAATAAAGAAACAAGATAAAAAAACAAATAAGAAATCTATATTCGGCTATGCCGAATCTTTAATACCCTTCACCACAAATGAATTAAGTACGTTATGTTTCATATATACACACTCATACATACAAACGTATACAATATAAAGCGGAGCAATTAATGTGTCATAAAATTTGTTATATTTTTTTCTACTGAACCGATATTGATCATTTTTGATGAATGAGTACATAGAGTTAAGCGATATATTCACGATTGTGATTTAATCACCGTGATTGGTAAATCACTGTTAACAATAGAGACTAAAATTTTGAAATAACACTTACCGTTTATTTGTTTTCAGCAAATTTACTTAAAGGTGGTGCTGAGCACAAATTGGCGATTCATCTAAATTGAAATTTAACCGATTGCTACAGTGCACAATGTGAACTCCAATAAGGACTCACATATTCAAAGAAAAGAATGTCCTCTCTCTTTTTTTTCGTTTAACCATTTTGTTTTCGGTGATTTTTATTTATTTTTTATAAAAATTAAAAAAAAAATCTTATTTTATTTTGAAAAACTGTCATCACTGTCACAGTTTTAAAGAAAAGTGATTTAAAAATCACTTTCTCTGGGAATTACGTTACTTAAAATTCACAGAATCGATCTTTTATAATGCCAACAACAGAGAGACAGACAGACAGACAGACAGACAGACGATCATAGCTAAATCGTCTCAGATTTTTATATATAGATACTATGGGATCTGAGATAATTCCTGCTTAGCATTACACACGGAATGACAAAGTTTTTTCATCACTTGCGTTGGTGCAGCGTGAAAAAAAAACTAGTCAAACAAGAAGATAAGAATTTTACAGAAAACATATAAAATAATAAAGAAGAAGATACAAACAAAATGCAAATGTAAAAATAAATAAATAAATAACTGAAACCCATACACACATACACAAACTCACATTCTCACACTCATAAGCATATTTACTCACAATGAAGAAGAATTCACTCATTCGTTAAAATGCAGAATATTAAAATGAAAACAAAATCGGTTAAAGAGGTGGAAGTTTTTGTTTCTTTAATAAGAAAAGGAAGAAGACATTAAAGAAGAAGATATAATGGAAATATCTAAAAGATATATAAACTACAACAACAAAAGAAAATAATAATAAAAACAACATCAGCAAATAATAAAACAGAAAACAACAATAAATTGTTAAAAAAAAGACACTAAAGTGGTGGAAGGTAAATAAGAAAGAAAAATAATAAATATAATAATAAACGGAATAGAAGAGAAGAGCAGAGATGAACAAAATGTGTGTGTGTGTTTTTTTAAAGGTGATAAAAAACATCAAAAAGTTATCTTAAAATCATTAAAGTGAATTCGGTAGGAAATTTTGTAACCGGATTTACGGATGAAATAAAAAATTATTTTGAAAAAGAAATTCAGTTTCTTATTATGGTGGTAACGGGGTGAGTTTTATATACAGAGAATAATAAAAATAGTTCCAGAAATTAATAATTTTTGTGTTACTTAATTAAAGCAAGATTTTTCTAAACCAAATTTTCCAGGGTCATCAAGTTTTGATAACTTTCCTGAACTAATTATTTAACTCCCAACTAGTCATTTTAAAATGGACTTATGCTCTTGGGGCAAGATTGTTTTGCCTACACAAAGTGGCGATGCCCTCTATGTTAGAAATTTTATTACTTCTAATCCAAATTCCCCAGGGGTCCTTGGTAATTGCCTTGAACTAATCATCCGGCAGTCTAAAAAATTATACAGCTATAATAAGCTTCCGACTAGTCATTTTAACGGGGGCTTGTGGTCTTGGGGCAAGATTGTTTGCCTGAACAAAGACTTCACAGTGTGATTTCGACAAACTTGGTGGCGATGTCGTCCATGTTAGAAATTTTACTATTTCTAAACCAAATTTTCAAAGGGATTCTTAGTATTTGCCCTGAGCTACTCATCTGAATGTCTAAAGAGTGATACCACTATACTTAGCTCCCGACTAGTAGACATTTTAACATGGACTTGTGGTCTAAAGTGACGTTTGCTCAAAGTCTTCATATTGTTATTAAAATACACCTTTTGGCGATGACGTAATTAAACGTATTAGACCATCAGACAGTATCAAAAGGCAATTCGATTCTGTTTTTCGATAACTTTTTAATTCGACATTATAAGAGGAAGTAAATACAGAGTTTTTGGAGACAAAATAAAGTAACTCCCTCTTTACAATAAGAAATAAGAGTTGTTTCGGGTTCAACACCTCGATAGAAGATCAATTTGCTCTTCGAATTAAAATTGATAGGAGATCAATTTAAATTCGAAGAGATGTTTCGGATTCATTACCACAATCAAATATCAATTTGCTCCAACATTCCACTATAGTAGATGAAATGTCTACATCTCCTTCAACAGTAGTAGATACCTGCTTTACAGAAAACATATTGCTACCACTAAATGTACAGATCGTGTTCGAATCATTTTCACGATGTTTGTTCATCTTACTACATGGGTAGTAAGACGTTATGAACAAAGTAAAGGTAATGGAGACCTGAAGGCCTACAAAATTTACATAATTACTTCCACAAATAAATTTTGGAACCACTGTATCTATCCTATATGGACAAAGTTGAATGACCATCCTCTCTGACCACCTGGAACCTCCAAAACAAATTAAAAAATATATATAAAAATATTTCTAATGTTATAAAACAGTACCTGGGAAACTTAACATTGATAGAAAACCGGGGTCAGATAGAAGAAATGGTCCACATAATGTTTCTATAGCTAAAATGTGACAGTACCTCGAGAACTTGTCCACTGATAGAAAACCGAAATGGGGTAGAAGGAATGGTCCATATAATATTTCTATAGCCAAAAAGTAGAAATCATTTTCAAAAGAGCTTCCAACACATTCGGTAGAAATGCATCGTGGTTAACTCAGTGCTCGGTTTATTTGGTATGAAAAGTTAAAGCTAACGCAGGACTAAAATCTTACAAGACTCGAAAAGTTTCTGACAATAAAGCAACTTCAAGTTAAGTGGGCAAAAAATATGTTACTGACGCTCGAAAGAATGTTAAAGATAAGTTTAGGACTTAAAAAGCAGTCAAAATTTTCCAAAAAGTTCTTGGTATGACAACATTTACTTACGACAAAAGAAATCAGGAATTTATATCAAAGAACGAAAAAGTTAAAGTGCTCGCTCAAGTCTGGCCGCAATCAAAATTGTCTCTCAGATACTTCAAAATTAAAAAAAAAATCGTAGAGCTCTTTGGCGTCCTTCGTATTTGGATGAATATTGATAAAGGAAATAAAGATCACCAGAGTGTGGTCAGTAATTGTTGCCAACCCACCTCCTAAAAAAGGGGAAAAAATCAACAAAGAAGCCAAATTGTTTTGTACACAAAGAGGGCGCTGTTCTAGGCAACAATGGATAAGAGTCAGTTTTATCCTAGAACTTAATTAAGACTGAATAATAATCTTCCGCGAATAATGTTTTCTGCTCCTGTATATTTTAAGTCTGATTTAAAACGCTCCTAATAGTAAATTTTTCTATCATACATTCAGTGCCAAAGTTTGCACATTACAGCGGAAAACCCATGATTTTTTTGTTTAAAAGTGTGTATGTGTATTTTAGTGTTTAACAAGAAAATGAAGTAAAATGCAAAAAATAAGTAAGAATGTACCCTCCACCAAATCTTTGGTTAAAAATGGTAGTAACGAAAACATAATGAACGACCTTCGTATAATATAATTTTATGATTTATTCAGTGTATTTAGTTATAAGTTTTTAGTATATTATTGCGATACTAAATGAATTTTTCTGAGAGGTTTATATGAAAGCTACAAGAAAATATGAATCCACCCTCGTATACTCTTTGCACATCAATTTTTGCTTACATTTATCTTAATTTGACCAATAATTATTACAATACCGACGTGTATGTAAGATTTTTTCCCTTAATAGTGATACAAAACCCCTTCGATTTTGTATGAGACCTATGAGAAACAGTAGACCGATCCTCGCATATATTTTGGCATAACGTTTTTTAATATTATAAGTCTTACTTGTGCCAAATTTCGTTTAAATAACTTTATATTTATCTCTATTATGATCTCAAAACGTCATTCCGGGAAGAACATTTATATGGGAGGTACCTGAAATATTGGACCGAATATGATCAATTTCAATAGGCTTTGTCCTTGTGCCAAAATAATAATAAATTTCATCGAGATATTTAAAAAATTTCGAACTGTAGACTGTTCACAACGTTCACATGGACAGTCGGCCGGACAGACGAACGTATGGACATTTTTAAATCGACTCAGAAAATCATTCTGAGTAGAAAACTATACCTAAAGGTGTGTGTAATACCATTTTTTCTGCATGTTACAAACAGAAGAACAAAAGCATAATTCTCTTACCACCTTCGATGGTGTAGGGTATAAAAAAAATTAACACATAGAATCAATTGGGTGCAACAACAAAACAAACAACATTTAAAATATTAAATAAAACAACAATAAATGAAATAAATTGTTAACTAAAATACAACAATAACAAAAACAATATAAACCGAAAATTTGGGTGGGGAGAATAAAAGAGGGAGTAAATTGGAGGCTGAATTGAGAAACAATAAAGTGAATGTATGCATGTATGTACGTATGTATGTATATATGTATGCATGTATGTATGTATGTATGTATGTATGTATGTATGTATGTATGTATGTATGTATGTTTTTTATATTTTATTTATGTATTTGTATTTTTTTATAACTGATTCTATAAAAATATTGTTGTTGTTGTTCTTATTTTTATCATCTTAACTTCACTAAAAGTGACAGACTAAAACAACTGGTTTTTCTAAAATTGAACAAAAACAAAAACAACTGCAAAAAAATATTGTTCTAAACTAGAAAAGTTGTTTAGAAGTCGGTGTATATGTATATGTGTATGTAGTATTGTTTTAATTCTATATCTTCATGTTAATGTTCTCATGTGTTTTAAAAGAGTGCGAACCAAAGAAATGTTAAGACACTTTTTTTATTTAAGATCAAATAATCTAGTGATTTATCTACTAAAAGAGAGGCTTAAGAGGTTATATTGTATCTACATTTTAACCCGATAACTGAATCTCTACCAACAAAATGATATCTTTGTTACGCTCTCTTTTCTTTTGTTACTGACTTTTTAGTCAAGTCATAATATTGATTCGGCACAGTGGTTTTCAAATAATTATTACCCTCTTTGGTCAGCTGTTTTAAAAAAACTTTGCTTTGCTTATTTATACTTTCCAATCTCATTCCTATATTCCTATGTCCATCTACAGGTTCTAGCGATTTTTAAGATAGCAAACACTTGTAATACAAATTAAAAATTTTGATGGAATTCCAATCCAACTTCCTTTTGCTAATTTAAGCTATTTTTAAAGCATTTCTGTGACAGAAGTCAATATCTTGGAAACAGAGTTTTCAAAGAGACAAAATTTTTTAACATATTTGGAAGATCGCCCACAACTCCTTCTAACCAGCTGATAAAGTGTTATCCTAGCGAAATTTACAATTTCGGCATCATATACATTTCATAGCCTATTTACTTTCTCAGCTCACGTCAATAAAATCACGAGCAAATTGCAAAGTAAGAATAAGGTCTTTAAAGCATTAGTCAGTAGTTATTTGGATATGGACAAAATATCTTATAAGATACTTAAAAAAGGATTGGCCAAGTAGTGATAAATTATGCTGCTCATTTGTGGTTTTCTTCGACAAGAACACTTTGGACAAGAAAACTATTAGAGATTTAGAGTTCAAAACAGGGTTAACGAAACTCATGTTCTGACAGATTTTAATTACCAAAAGCTGGCAAAAGTTCCCAAAAAGTTCTTGGTTTGGCAATTTATATGCATTTGAGGCAAAAGAAGTCAGGTATTTGTTATATCGGACTCTATTAATAACGAAATTGTTTACAAAAGAGGTTGTTTTCATTCATAAAACTTCATAATATGTCCACTTATTTTGGACCTGACTTTCCATCCTGTCACTATGGTAAGCAAACCCTTGAGTGGCATAAGAACAATAATGTGGCATTTGTACCATAAGACACAAATCCTCCAATCTTAAAAAAGCTAAGGCCAATGGGGAGTTAAAAGAAAAGAATTGAAAAGCACAGCGAAGGTGTACAAAAGTGACAGAAAGCATTTTAAGATGTTAATGGAAGAGTTTTCGAAAATGGTACAAAATTTCATCAGCGGTGGAAATATTTTTTTTGTTAATTGTAATAATAATTTCAATCAAATAATTTTTTTATTAACATATAAGTATGTTAAGAATATCTCGGTCTCACTCCTTATGGCAGCTTTAAACGAAATTGACATGTACGCTATAAATTTCATGGTTTCAAGTTGCTTTATTGATATTCTGTTTGTGTCGTTCCTAACCTATGTCCTATGGTCATTGACCTCATGATACGCAACGATTTATTTTCAATAGGGAAACAGTAACAAGAATCTTCAGAGATCCTGTAATTCCCCAGTTCAAATAGAAAACACCCCAACTGTGAAGTTGTTTTATCTTATTTAAAAACTTCGAGGTAGTGAATGGTAAACAGAATGAACAATCGATTCTCAGTTTTTCGATCAATTATTTTAGTCGATTAATCGTACACTATAATCGATCTTTTAATCGATCAAAATAATCGTTTATTAATTTTTGACTTTTTTTAATCAAAAAATCTAAAATTCTACGAAATTAAACTTTAATCGGCCACTAACAATCGATTTCAGTATAAAATTGTCTAATTAGAAATGATCACAAAATAATCGCATTTTTAAATTATGAAACGATTATAAACCATAATCGAAATCGATTTTCCAAATACAAGTTCAACACATTAAAATGTTCAAAATTATTTCAGAGATGAAGAAGATTTGCAATTTTTTTGTGTTCTCTTGGTTAAGATTTTTTCGCACTCACTCTTTAATTTTTTTTGTTTTTGTTTTTTTTTTATTAATCTGTATTAAGATTGTAGACTGGTTATTTTTGTTGTTGCTGTTTGAATTTTTTTCTTCTTCTCTTATTTTCAGTTAATTCTTTTTATTCATCATTATTGGCAATTGAGCTCGTTTGACTCTTTATGCATCATGTTTTTTTTGTTGTTTATTCTTATTAAAAAGCAACAAAAAACCAAGTAAAAAGTTATAATCGATCAAGCCCGTTTATGTAATACCCTACACCACAATATTGATTATAATGGTAGTTAAGAAAAATTAATGTACAACCCTCGTATTTTTTAAATTTTTGCTTAAGGGTGCAATACAAATGGTACTAAAATTCACAAGTGATTTTTTAGGATCAAAAAGGTGTTTTTCTGTGAGCTTTATATGGGAGTTAGAATAAATTATGAAACGACCCTCGTGAAATTTCGCACATATTTTTTGCTTATGTCTGTTCTTATTTGACCAAATCATATTACAAAACTAACGTTTAAGTGAGATTTACGCCTTTCAAAGTGATATTTGGAAGGGAGCTTGTATGGGACCTTTGAGAAATAATGGACCAACCCGTTCATAATAAGGTCCATCGATTTAGGTTACTATAGGACATATGTGTTCGAAACCTCATTCCGGGCGGACATTTATATGAGAGGTAACTGAAATATTGGAACAAAAAAGACATCGTTTAATCGCCTCGGAATATGATTCTGAGTAGAAAGCTGGGTGTTACACTATTAATTCCTGTATGTTACAAACTTCAGCCCTAAACGCATAATACTGCTTCGATGGTGTAGGGAATAAAAAAACAACTAAATGAAATTTTTGTGTAGTTATTTTTTAATTAAATTTTCTAATGAACTTAATTAAACTTTTAGAATGATAAAAATTTAGATTTTAACACCAACCTTTTGTTTCGTTTATTTTTTTTTTTCTTTTTATTTTAATTAAACTGAAGAATTAAGAAAATGACGGCCGACAATAAAATTTTTATAAAATTTCGTAAACAATTAAAAGAAAATTATTTATATTTATTTTTTTTTGTAATAATTAAAACAAATTAAGAACAGATTTTTATTTTATTAATGCACAAAAATATTTACAGCATTTAATTTTTGTTGTTGTTGCTGTATTTGACCAAAATGAGCTTTAAAATAAAAATCTTACGATACACACACACACGCACTTTTAAATAAAAATTCCTTCTTTTAATGAAACCACTTGTGGTCTTGATTTTATTTTATTTTTTAGAATTTGAAAATTTTCGTATTTCTTATTTATAAACTTCTTTTTCTTCTTCTCCTTGTTGTTGTTGTTTCCTTTTATTTGTTTCATTACATTTTCTTTTTTTTTTTAATTTTAATTAATTTTGTTTGAAACACTTTTCTTGTTGCATTTTTAACGCTTGAAATTTTATTTATTTTCTATTGCATTTATTTTCTTCATATGCCCTAAATTCCAAATTACTTTTTTTATATAAATTATTTCTTTTTTCTACATTTTCTTTTATTTTTTGTATTTTTCTATAATTTTTTACTTTTTTATTAAACTTCACATTCCTTTTTTTGTTGTTATTTTTTAAGTTTCTTTCTCATTTTTTATTAATTTTTTTCACACTTAAAAGCTTTTTTTAATTTATGCTTATGTTATTTGTTGTTGTTTATTAATTATGTTTAATTTTAATTAATTAGAAAAAAAATAATAATAAATATTTATATAGAACGATATGCGTACCCTTTCACACTAACGAAGTAAACACGAACACGAGCAAACGTCAACTGTTTTCATTACGTTATTCAGGGTTGTTAAATTTTTAGGAAATACAAGGAGTTGCCATATTTATGTTTTGTAAACAGAGATGTTAAATTGAAGTAGTAAATACAGAACTGTTTTATCGACATATAACATAATAAAAAATAGTTTTTTTTTAATAAATGACATTTCCTTAATGTACCATTATAAAACTACTGGATTTTCCCAAGATCACCTTATAGTTTATGCATATTTGTGTCCGATTTTCTCTAGACAACCTACTAGTTTATATACAATTTTTCCAAAACCAATTCCGAAAAAAGAACTTATGCCACTTTTCGACTTACAGCATCACAATGGGGAAAATTGGCATAACCACATTATAAAGAAATATTTTGGTTTTATTTCCTCCGGTTATCTACCCGGTTTTTTCACAGATTACGTAGTTCTTCATATAAAAACCGGTTCAAGAAAGAAACTGTGCAACTTTTTTACAAATAGTTAAAAAAATAGCTTCATATGTGCTAAAAATCGGCATACACCACATTAATGAGGAATCTTTTGGCTAAACATTCTCATATCCAGTTTTTGGAATATAAAAAAAGTATTCCACACTTTTCGGCAAAAGTGTGCAACGTCACAAATTTTATTCCATTTAACTTTTCGTATGAAACACTGTGCGTTTACTTGGGTATATCTGAAGTGTTCTCGAGTAGATTTGCTGGTTTATAGACCTCCAGCTGGTCAATGAGGTATGGATGACCTTGCAATATTTTCTATTTCGTGTAGGTTAATTCTTTTCACGAAAATTTCGAGAAGCTAAACAAAATTGGTACAATATTTATTTCAGTATATAAACTGAGCTACAAATCAGACATTTCTTTATGGAAATACCCAAAATCCCTATAGTTTTGAACCACTGAACGTTACCATATACCAACTGCTAAAATAATTCATATTTTTGCTCAAAATCGAATAACTGGTAAATATCTCTAATATATCTAAGAGTGTAGGGAAGTATGAGGCTTGCGCCATCACTCGAAGACCATTGTGGTCCTCTGGCCGCCCTTCTGTTCCAAATGAAAAGTAAATTTGGAGATCTGTAATTAATACAAGAAAGACAGAAGAGGATGAAAGAGAAAAAAAGGTATAACTAAATAGAATAAAAATAAAAAAGGAATAATAGACCTACAACAATATTGACTACTTTACAGTATGAAGCTCTAAAATCTAGATTGTCCTAAGAATTAGCTTATCCTCGTCATTACATATCCAAGAAACATATATGTATAGTAATTTCAAGTCACATTCAGGAGTATACCAGAGTGCATAGAGTCAAACATTGACCATAAGACCTCAACAACTGACTTCTACTACTTTATTTGTGCTGTGACTTCTCCAGAGAACGAATCCTTATTACCCTGTAGGAAACACCCTATTAATGATTTAAATCTCTCAAAATGCTCGGATGGAATGAGTGCTGAACCAATTCATCGACTAATTTATTTCCAATGATGTCTCAGTGTCTCTGTAACCAACAAGGTCTTACATTATAATCATCGCTAAGTCCAAGTAGGCCCGTCAACTTTTCAATGCATTCAGTGCTCCCTGGCTATCAAATAAATGCTGAAATCTGGTCCCTTCTCCACGTATCCTTGTAGCAGTCCTGTGACATTCAAAATTCCCAGTACTTCGCCTTAAAGACGATACACTCATCGGGAAGTCTATAAAACATTCTGATGTTATTCCTAATTAGATAGACAACCGTATCTGTGCCTACTACCACCCTCGAACCGTTACTGAAGATCGAATAGTGACCAAGGATGTCATTCGATCCCAACCAACAGACTTTTTTTGCTATCATCGCCTCAGGAATCCCTGAAGTGATGAGATCAGTTCCCATTTAACCTGATGATCTCTCTGTCTAAGGGTGTAAAAAATGGATGGAATAGTTAATCCTCCCATTAAATTTTATAATAAATGAAAGATAAATAAAATGAGGTATTTTAGAGTCCTCAGAATGCATTCTGTTCTAAATTATCTGGTATTAACTATTTTTAAACCTTCAATAAATATGAATCTGTAGACAAAAGAATGTTAAAATTACTTTGAATACTTCCAAATTACAATGTTTTACGATCAGTCTACATACTTTATCAGTTTATTAATAATTTTCAAGTATCCGAAATTGAACTGCTTCAATAGCTGCTTGAATAGCTATCACTTAGACGATACCTCTTCACTTAAAGAACACTGATGTTATCAATATGAGAAATTGACTATAAATTCTGGACAATTTTCAATAATTGTCACAGTTAACATTTTGTTTACTTTGCGTTTTTGTTTCTTCCAAAATGAAATTCATTATTGTTGTTTTGGCTGCTTTAGCCTTTGCTGCTCCTGCCTTGGCTACCACCTACAACCGTTGTTCATTGGCTAAGGCCATGTACAATTTGGGTGTTCCTAAGGATCAATTGGCACGTTGGGCTTGTATTGCTGAACATGAGTCCTCTTATCGTACTGGTGTTGTGGGACCTACCAATTCGAATGGTTCCAACGATTATGGTATTTTCCAAATTAATAACTACTATTGGTGTCAACCCTCCAATGGTCGCTTCTCTTATAATGAATGCAAAGTTAGCTGTGATGCTTTATTGTCAGATAATATTAGTGCTTCGGTGACTTGTGCCCGCAAGGTGTTGAGTCAACAAGGATGGTCTGCTTGGTCTACCTGGAAATATTGTAGTGGCAGTTTACCCAGCATTGATAGCTGCTTCTAAATCTTTTAAAACAAATGTTTAGTTAAAAAATATTTGAATAAAAAAATAAAATTGAAGAAAAAATATTTATGATTTTTATTTTGCTTTTTTAAGTAAGGAGTGAGATATAAACATTCCTAACACACATTTTTCATTAAAACATGTCAGTAATTTTGTTAAATGTCAAACAAATGAATATATTATAAAATTATAAAAGTTGGCCAAGCTTTCCAAGGTTTATCGTCAAACTGTTTTCAATGTTATAAAACAGCTTGGGGAAAATTTGTCCGTTGAAAGAAAACACAGTTCATATAGAAGGAATGGTCCACATGATGTTTAGAAAGCCAAAAAAATATAAAGCATTTCAAAAGAGCCCCCAACACATCCAGAAGAAAAGCAAACCAATTAGCTCAGTGCTCGAACCAGTCAAAGAGATCCTGACAGGACTGACAGAAGTAGCCGATGATTTGTTACCACGGACTCTGTAAATACCAAAATTAACATCAAGGAACGTTTACAAAAAAGACTGCTTACAACTTCATAATGTGTCCACCTATTTTTGACCTGATTTGGCATACTATCGCTAATGGTAAACAAGTCCTTGAGTATTTAAGTAGAGATTCATTCGTACCTGAGGTAACCAACTTTGAAGATCCACTTTCTCCACACCCTCCAATACCCTCTAGAAACATGCCTTTTTCCATATAAATTAAACAAAAGCTCAAGAATTTAATTTATCCGTATGGATTCTTTTAATATTTCACTTCCAAACAACAACCTTCTTGCGCGAAATCTTAAATAGGAGCACTTTAATGCCAAGAAACTGGATCACTATCAGCGCGCATTCCATGTCTATGGAATGGGTTGTTTGTAACTAGTTGCCTAGTCCACTTATTAGTAGCATATTCTTGGGACAAAACGTAGGACAACAAATTTAATACGCATCAAGATCACGACCATGGAAATGGGCAACGCGTAGAAAGGACAATGATCCACTAGAAATAGGGAACAGCAGGTGTATCTATATTTACAAAAGCGTTTCCATGACAATTGGATCTTCGTTTCGGAACGATCTGAGAACTCTCAGCGAAAGTTGAAAATTGTATCCAGAGGAAGTTTTTTCCAACTAGAAGGACGGTGACTTTTGTTCATTGTTTTATAACTTATAAGTATTTTTGGTAAATTAAAAAAAACAGCATATGCGAGATGTCTAATATCGGAAAACAATCCGTACTCCGCCCCCTGATTAACTGAAAATCTGTAAATTCTTCAAAGTAACTGGATAATATCACAACCATAATCATGTTAAGAGATCTTCATCGGCTCAAAGATTACAGAATTATTTCAAAAAAATCATTTTGGAACCACTGTATAACATATAGAAAAATTTAAAGCTCAATGCCCGGAAGGAAATTTTTTATTAAATATTTAATTTTTTCTCTCGGTTTCTTTTATTTCTCTTTATTAAATTTTAATTTAATTTAAAAACAGCTGTCAATGCTGGGCAAACTACCATCACAATATTTCCAGGTAGACCAAGCAGACCAACCCTGTTGCCTTAAAACCTTACGGGCACAAGTTACAGAAGCTCTAATGTCATTGGATAACAAAGAATTACAGTTTACTTTACATTCATTGTAGGAGAAACGTCCATCTGAAGGTTGACACCAATAGTAATCATTGATTTGGAAAATACCATAATCATTGGAACCATTATAGTTGGTGGGACCCACAGCACCAGTACGATAGGAAGATTCGTGTTCAGCAATACAAGTCCAACGAGCCAACTCATCTTTAGGAACACCTAATCTGTGCATTTCTTTAGCCAAAGAACAACGGTTAAAGGTTTTTGCCAAGGTAGGAGCTGTAAAAGCTAAGAAGGCCAAAATGACGATTATGAATTTCATTTTTTTAGTTTCTGAAAACTTTTCAAAGCAAATGAAAGCGCTTAACTATGAAAATGATTGGAAATTGTCCAGAATTTATAGTTAAATTTTTTAAGACTGATAAGATTAATGTCTAAAGTGCCTTTTAACTTTATTGGGTTCAATGACTTATAATGTTGACAGTACTTCATTCAAGTTTCTAATACTTTTTTAACTTAAATGAGGATTTACAATTTAATGTCTCTGTATAACGATTCTCTATAAAAATATTGTCAGGTGAGATCATCAGCTCCTGTTTATTTTTAAAGTCCCGTGTTTAAACTCTTTGTTTATAAATATCAAAGAGGTTTTCTATGGGATTCTAGTCGCAAACTGTGATGGAAAAAGGTCATAATTCTGAAAAAACTCTTCACGATTATTATGAATCGACTACCCTGAACTCAAACTTTAACATTTTTTTAATCTCACAAACATAATCCGGAAATTAAACTTACAGTTCTTTATGGCTGTAATCCTTGTCTACACTTTTCATATGGTGGACTCGTATGACAACATTCCTCTTAGCATTCGAGGTCCTTTATCTTTCCGTAGAAGTATCATAAAGCAAGCTTGACCCGTTCACAATTTCCAGACGCTTCGAGTGCTAATCCACCGCTTGTCAATTAGTCAGCCATTCTTGATACCCAACAAAGTGTTAACTTGTGAGTGTCCATTAGTAACCCCCTATATTCCCTTATCAGCACTGAAGTTACAATGTGTCCATTTTCAGCTCCGCGTAATTTTTTTTACACAAATGTTGATCTCTGTCCTCATATTTAAATACTCCATTAAGTACTCCGCAGCTTTTAAGGCTCCTAGAATTTCAGCCTTGGATACGCTACATTCATCAGGGAGACTGAAGACTTAAAAATGATTTTATATTCTGTCCAGTGGTTTCAGTCTAGAATTTAAACCTTAGAGTTCGTCAGCTATTTCCGGTACCCAACAAAGTCTTAACTTGTGAGTGGGTGGTGTGCATAATCGCCTCAACAAAGAATGCACACCTTCACTTGGAGGACAGGGTTTGAATCCTGTAAAAAAATCAGAAGAGTGAAAAAGAAAAGACAAGAAAAGAAAGAGGGAAAAGAGAGACAGAACTAGTTGTCCAAACGTATCCTATTCGCTTATAGTGGTCGGCTTCAGTAGCCAGCATACTCTCGATATGAACCTAATGAGGGTTATCAGTTCTATGACTGCTAATTGCTCAAATCCATCCAGAAATTGCTGGCCCAGCCACTTCGTCCTATTCAGCTGGAGTCGGGAAAATTTACTTAGTGTTTCATTGACACCAATCCATCCCATCCTCGCACATCCTACAAATACCCGAAGGTTGTCGAGTCCTATTTCATGGCCAACGCCCCAATGCAACAGTGTCCAATTAAATCCTTGACTTTCCTTGAACACTGTCAATCAGCGCTTAGCAGGAGGTTCATTCATGCAGAATTAATTCACGGCCATAACGTCCTCGATACTCTACAGTCACCTCCACATACGCACATTCGCTGAGCTCTCTTCAAAACCTCACCCATTATGACACTAAAGAAGAAATCTAGAGGAGGCCTGATGCGTCGGGCAATTGAGAGGATGACTTCATTGTCCCGGTACCCAAGATAGTCTGCCTGTGTGAGTGTCCATCAGCCCTTTCAGAGTCCTTCTACACTCCATCACAAGCGTTGACTTTGGCTCTGCCAGACTGTTAACGTTAAAGTTGACCAACATCCACAAATTCCATGACCAGCTCCGCAGCCTTTTGGCTTGGAATACACTACACTCATCAGGATGGCAGTACAACCTAGGAAGGAAGTAACATCATAACCACAAGAGTTTTAGAGATATTCGAAAAAATTTCGGACAAGGGTAGCTCCCTAATTGGAATTTTAAACTCATAAAACATAAAGTTCCACAAACATCGGTCCACAACTTGGTGTAATGTATTTCATAGAAGGTTTTGAACAATTTTTTTATAACCGAAATCAATCAAAATATTTGTTTTAGATTTTATGCAAATTTTTAGTGCTCTTTAATGGAGCATTAAAAATTCGGTTAACATGTAGAGAAATTGATAAACATTAATTTTGGATGAGTCAAAAAAAAACTTGGAAGTTTCTGATGACTAATAGTCATTTTTAAAACTCGTATGAAAAAATAGTGTTTACAGTGTATCACATAAGTTTCTATATATTTTTTACAAATATAAAGAAAATAAATAAATTTAGCTAAAGGAAACCTGACTTAAGTTCGATTCCAAGAAAAAAATGTACACAAGTAATAAGTGAGATTGAAAAGCCCTCAATACACGTTGAAACTTTTAACCCGTGTATTATTTGATTTGTGTAATCAATTTTTCTCTGTAGAAGAAGTCAGTTATTATGTTTTATGTCAAACAAATGAATATATTGTTAACCCGATTAAAATGAGTGACCAGAAATAAGGACGTATTAATATTATTAAATATTTCCAACAAAACCCAACTTGGTCCTACAAAAGTGGGACCAATTTAAAAGGTCTGCCGTCAAATTGTTTCTTATGTTATTAAACAGTACCAGAAGAGAGCTTGTTCATCAGCTTCAAAATAAAAAAAACATTTTCAAAAGATCTCCCAAAACATCCGGTACGATAGCAGTCCGTTTTGATAAGTGCGCGGACATTTGCCACGAAAAGTTAAAGCTGCTAAAAATTTATAGGGCAAAAACAGAGCACGGAAATTGAAGTCAAGTTTTCTATAAAATATTATTACTGAATAGTGGATGACGAAACTTCCTGGTAAAAAAATTTATGTTGCTAAGGCTCAAGTGAATGTGGAAAAAAATTAAGGACCCAAAAGTTCTTTCAATGAAACATACTCCATAAGTAAGAAACCTACATTAAGGCTGCTTCCATTCTTAAGACTTTATAATGTGTCCACATCCTGTCACTATGGTAAACAAGCCGTAGAGCGGTACAAGAATAATAATGTCTTAATTGTACGACAAAAAGCAAATCCTCCAAACTGGCCGTAGCTAAGGCCAGTGAAGAGATATTAAGCTCTTGTTAAAAGATATTTAAAGACCACAAAAAAGGCGTACAAAAAGTTCGTAGATAAACGGTGATGGACTATCTATTCGAGCAAACAGAAAACACTATTAAAACTTAAAAAGAATGTTCAATATTCATCAGTGTTCAGAACGTGAGGTAATCAGACAGCCAGCTAAGTCGAACTTTACTTTTTTGAGAGCTACAGTGTGGACTCATTAGCTAAGTGAGAAGCAGCGGAAAATATTCAAAGTTGCTAAAACATAGCAGTAACAGGCTTTTTGCAGATCTCTTTCATAAATTATCAACATAAGGAGACGAACATTCTACCAGTTAAGGATAACAATGAAATGCTTAAAAAAAGTCCTTTCTAGGATATTGGAGGTTCCCCGAGGCATACTACTCTTGTAAGATCATTTTCACCTGGAATTATATATATAGAAGCTTTAAACGAAATTTACAAATGTCGAAAAGCGTGATTTCTTTAAATTTTATTTTTCAAAATTTATTATTCGGATTATTTAAGTCGATTAAAAAATCGACAATTGGTATCTGTTGACTTAAATAATTATATTCAAAAAAGCTGATCAAAAAATCGATTATTGGTTTTTATCTACCATTTATTACTGCCAACCCAATTCTACCTCGCACAATTTCTTGATTCGGTGCTAATCCAGGACATGAACCAAAACAACTAACAAATTTAAATTATGTAGCTTACAACAGACATCATCAATACGTTTCCGAAATTGATTCTGACTGAAAGTAGGAGTAGCATGTTGTAAACTTCTTCACAATCGCGTACGTCACACAAAACTTATGGTGTCGGTGTAGGGTATAACCACTTACATTCCTTATAAAATTTATGACGAGCATACACACTTTTTAACATTACGTTTTCTTTTTTGACGATGCAATCATCTCATATTATTGCGTCTATAACTTCCAAATTCGAAAATTGCAAAATTCCGGTAAAAGTTAATTTTGATGTAATTTACAGTAAATTTTACTTAATTACAATTCATTTTTTATAGTAAGTTCTCCTTGAATTAAATTTCTTTAATATTAGATAAACATTATTTTTCGAAAACGATATTCAAAATTTCTCTTCTCTCAATACTTAGTAAAAAATAAACAAACAATCCCAAAATTTGCAACCATTTGCCAAAAAAACAGTAATACCAACATCAACACACAAAAAAGAAACGAAAGCGAATTCAACTAAACGAACGACAAAGAAGTGGCGAATTTAAAAAAGTAGCAAAAAAGACGAATAGAAAAAATTTTATTGAACGTTCACAAAAGTAGAAGAGTGTTTGCAGTAGAGGAGAAAAAACCCGACGAAAGAAAAAAGAATTAAGAAAAATCTCTTTTTTTGTGTATTTAACTTTAACGATACGCAAAAAAGTAAAATACAAAAATTGCACTTTTCTTTAAACAAAGTAAAAGAAAATTAGTTTATTAATTTATTAAAAAAAGACAGAAAAAATGAATGAAGAATATGATGCTATTGTTTTGGGCACCGGCCTTAAGGAGTGTATCCTAAGTGGTATGCTTTCTGTATCCGGCAAAAAAGTACTTCATATCGACCGTAATAAGTACTATGGCGGTGAATCAGCCTCTATAACTCCATTGGAGGAATTGTTTCAACGTTTTAATGTCGAGGTACCCGGTGATAAGTATGGGCGCGGCCGTGATTGGAATGTGGACTTAATACCCAAGTTCCTGATGGCCAATGGCCAGCTGGTTAAATTGTTAATACATACGGGCGTTACCCGTTACCTCGAATTCAAGTCAATCGAGGGTAGTTATGTATATAAGGGAGGAAAAATTGCCAAGGTTCCCGTCGATCAAAAGGAAGCCTTAGCATCTGATCTCATGGGTAAGTTTTTCTTCAAAAATAAAGTTCTTTCAAAAAAACATATTTTTTGGTCTTGGCGATAAAAGAGAACACATTAAAGAACAAAGCCCCCCATCTCTCTGCCACCATCGTCATCATTGATTGCACTTTGCGGAAGCAAAGAAGTAGAAGAAAAAAATAGTGTACTTGTCTGCTCGATTTTTTTATTTCTTTTGTTAATTTTTGGTGTTTCTCTTGATTGAATTTTCGTGACACGTATTTTGTATGTTCAACAACAAAAAAACTAAAATGGTGAAAATATGCAATAAGAAATTAATACAGGATTTTGGGCAAAATATTTGGAAGAAAATCAAGTGAATTTTATTTTATTTTCTCATTACAATTATTATTTTCCAATTAGATTTTTCTGTTTTGTTGTATTTTGTTCCTCTTTCGATTGATTTTCATTTCTTTTTAATGTATTTTTTTGCTCTTTTCCAATTTGCAAAAAAGGTGGGGTGAAGAAATTTACTTCGCCACTTTACATTTTATATTTCGTTCTTCGTCGTTAAACAGAGCGAAGTTAATTGCGTTTTTTTTTCATGGTATGAGTGTGTATGTGTTAGTATAAATTTTTTTGTTGGCGAAGTAAAAGAAATGCAAAAAAGAAGTGAGCAAATACACACTTTCGTATAGAGTGATGCCATATTATAGAAATTATTATTAGAGCAATTTGATGTTTTGTTGGGAATATTTTCTATACAGAACTTTTTTTGTTTTAAATAGAAATTGAAAAATTGTAGTTAAGAATTGATGTGCATTAATTCTTTTAAATATTTTCACAATTTCTAAACTATTGAGAGAGAAATAGACTCAACAAATATTAATTTTTTGTTAAACCATAAGTTTTTCGATTTATGTTTTGTGCTTGTTTCCTTAAGGAATTAAGGTTATATAATTTTAATAATCTTTATAAATAAAAAGTAGAAATACTATGTAGGACTATCTTTAGAAGTTTTAATCACAAATGTTTATGAAATAAATACGTTGTTTCATACATACAGACTCACATATATACGTATAAATGCATCCAATATATACAAGTTCTTTTTAATATAACAAAAAATGTCAATCATTTCAATTTGTAGGCTCTCTCAAATATCGGCCTATATGATTTAATATACTAAACAGATTTTACTGGTTTTTAGGATAATAACTAACACTCTGGCCAAATTTCATTGAACTCTGTCAATTATGTGCCAACAACAGTAAGATTTAACTAAATCTTGCATTAAATCAGATTTTGATGCGATGCAAGAATACAAATACATTATGGGGGTCTTAGATGATAAGATTAAACTTTTTAAACTAGTAATTTTCGAGTATTGATTTACTCAGATGCCTGTCTATTCCTATAATCATGCATACATATAACATTTAGTTTGTTTTTTATTTGCATAGAATCCAATTTGTTACGGGGCGCTTCTTGTTTTATAAGATTAATCTGTCTTTTTGTTCATTTCGTGTTTTCCTTGATAGGTTTCACATCTGCTTGCTTTTATAGAAATATTCCACATAAAATACCACCAAGAACATTTGATTTGAAATACCTTTAAATTGCCTTTCAATAAACAAACTTCAAATTAAGTTTTGGATAAGAACAACAAAGGGAAAACAAAAATATATAAAAAAATTATATTAACGTTTTTATAGTGCTTTCTATCATTTTGCTCAAAAAGATAGTGCATCTCCGTTTAAATTCTAGCATACTTTTTGATGCCATTATTTGTGCTCTTCAGTTATCTTTTAACAAGATCCCATACTCTGTCCACTGGTTTTAGCTCTGGGTAGTTTCTTATTGTGGTACAAATACCACATTATTGTTCTTGTACATCTCAAGGGCATTACCATAGTGACAGGTAGTCTAGTCAGGCCAAAAATAAATGAACACGTTATGAAATCTTACTAGTGGAAGCAGCACTTTCGTAAACATTCCTTGATGTAAATTTGGCTTTTGTAGAGGCCGTTGTAATAAATTTTTGATTGGCTTCTTTTGCCGCAACTGTATATTGTTTGCCAGGAACTTTTTGGGAAATTTTCAACATCTCCTCGAGCATCAGAAATATAAATCTTTTTGACAAGTATGTTGCGAAAATTTTGCAAGAATAAACGTTTGGTGATGGATGATTCATTATGCAGCAAGAATATTTTTGGTTCAAATTTCTCTGCTCTGTATTTGACATCTAAATTTCTAGCAACGTTTCTGTCAGGAACATTTCGAGCCTTGTAAGTTTTTAAACCTGGATTATTTTTAACTTTTTGTACCTAATAGTCCTCGCACTGAGCTAACAGGGATGTTAATCTACCAGATGTATTGGGAATTCTTTTGAAAATGCTATTTTTGCTTTAGAAACATCATGTGTACCAGGTTTTCGTATACTGTTTAGTAACCCTTTGACTGCTGATCTATGACTTTGTAGAACTAATTTCGTTTTATTTAAAATATTTAATAATTTTAGTATGAACTTTTCACTTTAATCATATTAATTATATATTCATTTGTTTGACATTAAACTTAATAACTGACATGTTTTACAAAAGTGATCACTCCCTAATTTTCTTACTTCACCAAAAATTCTTAAAAAACATAAATACCAAATTATTTAATTAGTTAATTTTGGTTTTAAAAATGGCAGAAATACGTTAAAAATTTCGAGAAAGATCGCTAATTTAACTGTTGCCCTTTCATTTGAAATAGTTGGCAAAAATAACATTTATACTTCTAATACATATAAGAAACACAGTCCTCGTGTTGTTTTATCTTGTGTTTTTCACTTTTTCTCTTGTTTTAATTAACTTTTACAAACTGTTGCTAAGTTTGCAAAAAAAAAAAACTGTAATAGAAAACAATTATTAAATTAATTGTAACGTCACAATTATGACTTTGATTATTAAAATTTTTATTATCTGTTAAATTTGTATTTTCTTCTTTATTTTTTATTTTTAATTTTACAATTTAATTTGAATTTGATTAAAAAAATCTTCATTTAAAATAAATTATTAAATTCCATAATTGTTATTCTCTCCTCCACCAACACAAGTGCTGAATATGATATGTTAACTTTATCATTCCATGTGCAACGCTTAAAAGGAATCATCTAAGAATCCATAGTGTATAAATATTCTTGCGATTTAGCTATGACCGTCTTTCTGTCTGTTATTGGCACTCTCACATCCACAATTATTGACAGAGCTCAATTAAATTTGGCCTGGGTATTTTTATAGGCCTGAGAAGTTTCCTATTTAAAACCAGCAAAATCGGTTTAGTATATTAAAAGCTATAGACCGATATTTGAGGCTAAGTTTAAGCAAAAAATTACGTAAAATGAGAATAAAAATTTGTCATAAAATTATGCTAATTATGTTCCAAAAATTTTCAAAATCGGGTCAAATTTATTAATAATTAATAATTTCTTTTTTTTTAATAATTTTTAATTTCATGACTCGTTAAGTGTTCCGTGTTATATTAAAAAAAAAACTTTAATATATTAAAGTGTATTTTTGATTGTGTATGCACGAACATGACATATTTACATCACACGCATTTGTGATGGAGGGTATTAAAGATTCGGCATTGCCGAATATAATATTCTTAATTGTATTTTTTCTCTTTTTCTTAATTTTATGATTCATACTTAGTTGTTATTTTTTTATTTCGTTTATTAAATTCTTCAATATAATGTTGTACCAGCATTTAACTTGTTTGTTTTTCTGTACAAAATATTTTATATATAAAATGTTTCCTTCATTTTTTACAATTATTTATATGTACTATTATCGTATGTTTTTTCTTCTTATCTCTTCATTTCGTTTTTATTTTAATATATATTTTTGTTGTTTTTTTAGTTACATTCATTTTTTATTACGAAAAAAAGTTTGCAAAATCAAAAATAACAACAATAATCACCCTCAAAGTAACAGACAAAAAACAATTAACGTTTGCTATTTTATTTATTTAGTTTTTTCTGTATTTTCAATTTGTTTTCATTGAATTAATTGAAATAAGTAACTAAAAAAAATTATGAAATACTTAACCCTTTTAAGCGTGACTTTTCTAGAATTTTTTTTTAAATATTGTTATTTTATTAAACAGGCCTGTCACAGAATTCCATTGCTATCGAATGTGGAATTTATTCTGTATTTTAGACTATAAACTTGAGAGACTATAAACTTGTCTATAGTCGGGATAATAAACTAGAGAGACTATAAACTAGTCTATAGACTATAGACTAGTCTATAGTCGAGACTATAGACTAGTTTATAGTCGAGACTATAGACTAGTTTATAGTCGAGACTATAGACTAGTTTATAGTCGAGACTATAGACTAGTCTATAGTCGAGACTATAGACTAGTCTTTTTTTTTTTTTTTTTTTTTTTTATTGGAGGCGGAAACCTTCAAAAGGTACCATATGGTTATGTCGGATTTTTACTGACTAAAACCACCTCCATCGTCAACACCATAAATGTCCCGCGGAACTGCCTTTAAGTATTACTTCGCGGGACTGGTTAGCATTTAAGCTACCTCAATTATCCTATTCTCTCTTTCTTCCTTTCGCCTCTTCTCCTCCAAACCCACCGCAAGGTTTATTTGGGTAATGAACCGGTTAACCGAATTCCAATTACCCTCAGAAGAAATCATTACTCTTATTATGTTATCCGCATCAACACTCGTCCCAGATTCACACTCCAGTGTACGTCTTAGGTTCTCAAATCTGGGGGCATCGAAATGCCACATGTTCAGCATCCTCTACTTCCAAGCATATCGGACAGTTTGGAGATTCGTCATATCCTATCTTATACAGATAGCTTCTGTATCCTCCGTGTCCTGAAAGAAATTGAGTTAGGTGGTAGTTCACCTCCCCATGTCCACGTTCTATCCACGTTTTATATCCGGTATTAATCTATGCGTCCATCGCCCTTTCAGAGTACTCTGCCATCTCCTTTGCCAGTTTGCTAATGTTCTGTCGCGTTGTTGTTGCTTCCTTTCTCTTTTGTTGCCTTCAGGATGCTCTCTTTTGTTCTCATATATCCTAAGAACTTCGTCTGCAGCCAGGTCGAAAGGAATAATACTGGCTATTACACAGGTAGCTTCCAGTGAAATTGTTCTGTAACCACAGCATACTCGTAGGCAACTCTGTCTGAAAAGTGATAACACGTTCCTACGTGTTGTATCTCCTGTGGACCGCGCCCAAATAGGCGCTGCATATAACAATATTGACAATGTAACCCTAGAAATCAATAGCCGTCTACTTTGTCGTGGTCCTCCAACATTGGGCATGATTCTACTAAGTGCACTATTCACTTTGGCAGCCCTATTAAAAGCATACTCCATATGGGCCCTGAAGTTAAGCCTATCGTCAATCATAATGCCGAAGTATTTTATCGCCATGCTTGACTTGATAATCTCCCTTCCAACCTTAATATTTAGTATTTCCCTTTTCCTGCGGCTACTTACTAGTACTGCTTCCGTCTTATGGTCAGCTAGTTCTAGTCCTGCTTTTTTTCAGCCATTCTTTAATGATCCTTATTGTATCGTGCAAGATATTTTGACATTTCAACCTCGTCAAAATATCTTGCACGTACCACGACGGCAATATCGTCAGCAAATCCGACAATCGTAGATTCCTCAGGTATATCCAATTCCAAGATACCATTGTACATCACGTTCCACAACAACGGTCCAAGAACCGAGCCCTGAGGCACTCCGGCCGAGGTCCAGTAGCACCGTGTGCCCTCGTCGGTATCATACCACAGTGTCCTATCCCTAAAGTAGTCGCCGATTATACTCCTCAAATAATCTGGAACCTCTAGGTTTTCGAGAGCCATCATAATATGATTCCAACCTGCACTATTAAATGCATTTTTAATATCTAAAGTTACTATCGCACAGTATCTTCTGCGTGAACCTTTTGCCTCTATTGCCTCCCTGGCCATTCTAACAACACTGTCAATTGCATCAATCGTTGATCTATTCTTTCGGAATCCATACTGCCTCTCTGATAGACCATTTGCTCTCTCCACAGCTGGCAATAATCTATTATATATAATTCTCTCCAAAACTTTCCCTATTGTATCCAGTAAACAAATAGGTCTATAGGATGATGGCTCTCCAATTGTTTTTCCGGGTTTTGGTAGCAGGACTAATTTTTGTTTCTTCCAAATCTTCGGGAATAGACCTAGACTATAGACTAGTCTATAGTCGAGACTATAGACTAGTCTATAGTCGAGACTATAGACTAGTCTTTTTTTTTTTTTTTTTTTATATATATATATTGGAGGTGGAAACCTTCAAAAGGTACCATGTGGTTATGTCGGATTTTTACTGACTAAAACCACCTCCATCGTCAACACCATAAATGTCCCGCGGAACTGCCTTTAAGTATTACTTCGCGGGACTGGTTAGCATTTAAGCTACCTCAATTATCCTATTCTCTCTTTCTCCCTTTCCGCCTCTTCTCCTCCAAACCCAACGCAAGGTTTATTTGGGTAATGAACCGGTTAACCGAATTCCAATTACCCTCAGAAGAAATCATTACTCTTATTATGTTATCCGCATCAACACTCGTCCCAGATTCACACTCCAGTGTACGTCTTAGGTTCTCAAATCTGGGGCATCGAAATGCCACATGTTCAGCATCCTCTACTTCCAAGCATATCGGACAGTTTGGAGATTCGTCATATCCTATCTTATACAGATAGCTTCTGTATCCTCCGTGTCCTGAAAGAAATTGAGTTAGGTGGTAGTTCACCTCCCCATGTCCACGTTCTATCCACGTTTTTATATCCGGTATTAATCTATGCGTCCATCGCCCTTTCAGAGTACTCTGCCATCTCCTTTGCCAGTTTGCTAATGTTCTGTCGCGTTGTTGTTGCTTCCTTTCTCTTTTATTGCCTTCAGGATGCTCTCTTTTGTTCTCATATATCCTAAGAACTTCGTCTGCAGCCAGGTCGAAAGGAATAATACTGGCTATTACACAGGTAGCTTCCAGTGAAATTGTTCTGTAACCACAGCATACCGTAGGCAACTCTGTCTGAAAAGTGATAACACGTTCCTACGTGTTGTATCTCCTAGAAATCAGTAGCCGTCTACTTTGTCGTGGTCCTCCAACATTGGGCATGATTCTACTAAGTGCACTATTCACTTTGGCAGCCCTATTAAAAGCATACTCCATATGGGCCCTGAAGTTAAGCCTATCGTCAATCATAATGCCCAAGTATTTTATCGCCATGCTTGACTTGATAATCTCCCTTCCAACCTTAATATTTAATATTTCCCTTTTCCTGCGGCTACTTACTAGTACTGCTTCCGTCTTATGGTCAGCTAGTTCTAGTCCTGCTTTTTTCAGCCATTCTTTAATGATCCTTATTGTATCGTTTGTATACATTTCAACCTCGTCAATATGTCTTGCACGTACCACGACGGCAATATCGTCAGCAAATCCGACAATCGTAGATTCCTCAGGTATATCCAATTCCAAGATACCATTGTACATCACGTTCCACAACAACGGTCCAAGAACCGAGCCCTGAGGCACTCCGGCCGAGGTCCAGTAGCACCGTGTGCCCTCGTCGGTATCATACCACAGTGTCCTATCCCTAAAGTAGTCGCCGATTATACTCCTCAAATAATCTGGAACCTCTAGGTTTTCAAGAGCCATCATAATATGATTCCAACCTGCACTATTAAATGCATTTTTAATATCTAAAGTTACTATCGCACAGTATCTTCTGCGTGAACCTTTTGCCTCTATTGCCTCCCTGGCCATTCTAACAACACTGTCAATTGCATCAATCGTTGATCTATTCTTTCGGAATCCATACTGCCTCTCTGATAGACCATTTGCTCTCTCCACAGCTGGCAATAATCTATTATATATAATTCTCTCCAAAACTTTCCCTATTGTATCCAGTAAACAAATAGGTCTATAGGATGATGGCTCTCCAATTGTTTTCCCGGGTTTTGGTAGCAGGACTAATTTTTTGTTTCTTCCAAATCTTCGGGAATAGACCTCTCCTTAGGCAGTCATTGAACACTTCGGCAAATATTTCTGGTTTTTTCTTTAACGCCATCTTAAGTGCCTTATTTGGCACGTCGTCCATACCTGGAGCTTTTTTATCGCCTATTTTGGGACAAATCCGCAATATCTCATCCGCTGAAACTTCCTCTATGAACTCTCCATTAAACGCTATGATTTCTCGATGTGTCATCCCTTTTGGAAATAAGGTCTCCACTATTCTTCTGAGGAGTCTTGGGCACGTTAGATGTGGTGACCATTGGCCCCTTAGACGTGACATTACCACGCGATATGCATCTCCCCATGGATTCTGATCGATCTCTCTACATAATTTCTTAAAACTCTCCCTCTTGCTCATCTTTATTGCTTTCTGGAGTTGCGTTCTAGTCCGATGATATGCCTTCTCGGAAAACGTTTGCTTCTGATACCGTTATTCTCCTTTGAAAAATCCGTCTTGCTTTTAGACATTCCCTTCGAAGTGTTGCTATTTCCGGTTCCACCAGTAGTTCGGTTTCCTTTTATCCGATCGAATCCTTCTTGGCATGGAAGCGTCACATGCCTTTTTAACGTATCTGTAATATATGCGACCTTATCCAGAGTTGCAGTTGTCAGCCTTATCCGTTCTACAAATTCTTGCAGGAATACCTCAGTGTCAATCTTGTTCTGCGCCCATCCATTTGTCCGAAGTATTCTCTAAAGTTCTTCAATTGGGTCCCATATTCCACCGTGAGTATGATTTGCCTGATGGTCGCTGTGCGTATAATGATCATAACGTACCATCTATGACCCTTCGAAGTATTGGACTCATAAAGGTTAAATCGACTATCGATCAGTTCGCCCTTCGAAAGATTTGGGATTCTCCGTGTTTCCCAGAACTGTTGCTAAGTTTGCGAAAACTGTAATAGCAATTATTAAATTAATTGTAACGTCACAATTATGACTTTGATTATTAAAATTTTTATTATCTGTTAAATTTGTATTTCTTCTTTAGTTTTAATTTTACAATTTAATTTGAATTTGATTAAAAAAATCTTCATTTAAAATAAATTATTAAATTCCATAATTGTTATTCTCTCCGATTTCCACCAACACAAGTGCTGAATATGATATGCTTTATCATTCCATGTGCAACGCTTTCATCTAAGAATCCATAGTGTATAAATATTCTTGCGATTTAGCTATGACCGTCTTTCTGTCTGTTATTGGCACTCTCACATCCACAATTATTGACAGAGCTCAATTAAATTTGGCCTGGGTATTTTTATAGGCCTGAGAAGTTTCCTATTTAAAACCAGCAAAATCGGTTTAGTATATTAAAAGCTATAGACCGATATTTGAGGCTAAGTTTAAGCAAAAAATTACGTAAAATGAGAATAAAAATTTGTCATAAAATTATGCTAATTATGTTCCCAAAATTTTCAAAATCGGGTCCAAATTTATTAATAATTAATAATTTCTTTTTTTTTTAATAATTTTTAATTTCATGACTCGTTAAAGTGTTTCCGTGTCTATATTAAAAAAAAAACTTTAATATATTAAAGTGTATTTTTGATTGTGTATGCACGAACATGACATATTTACATCACACGCATTTGTGATGGAGGGTATTAAAGATTCGGCATTGCCGAATATAATATTCTTAATTGTATTTTTTCTCTTTTCTTAATTTTATGATTCATACTTAGTTGTTATTTTTTATTTCGTTTATTAAATTCTTCAATATAAT
The DNA here is from genome assembly GCA_004302925.2 of Cochliomyia hominivorax. Lineage (NCBI taxonomy): Eukaryota > Metazoa > Arthropoda > Insecta > Diptera > Calliphoridae > Cochliomyia > Cochliomyia hominivorax. The sequence continues at coordinate 68,363,593 of PYHX02000158.1, read as the reverse complement.
GTTGTACCAGCATTTAACTTGTTTGTTTTTCTGTACAAAATATTTTATATATAAAATGTTTCCTTCATTTTTTACAATTATTTATATGTACTATTATCGTATGTTTTTTCTTCTTATCTCTTCATTTCGTTTTATTTTAATATATATTTTTGTTGTTTTTTTAGTTACATTCATTTTTTTATTACGAAAAAAAGTTTGCAAAATCAAAAATAACAACAATAATCACCCTCAAAGTAACAGACAAAAAACAATTAACGTTTGCTATTTTATTTATTTAGTTTTTTCTGTATTTTCAATTTGTTTTCATTGAATTAATTGAAATAAGTAACTAAAAAAAATTATGAAATACTTAACCCTTTTAAGCGTGACTTTTCTAGAATTTTTTTTAATATTGTTATTTTATTAAACAGGCCTGTCACAGAATTCCATTGCTATCGAATGTGGAATTTATTCTGTATTTTAGACTATAAACTTGAGAGACTATAAACTAGTCTATTGTCGTGACTATAAACTAGCCTATTGTCGAGACTATAAACTAGTCTATTGTCGAGACTATAAACTAGTCTATTGTCGAGACTATAAACTAGTCTATTGTCGAGACTATAAACTAGTCTATTGTCGAGACTATAAACTAGTCTATTGTCGAGACTATAAACTAGTCTATTGTCGAGACTATAAACTAGTCTATTGTCGAGACTATAAACTAGTCTATTGTCGAGACTATAAAACTAGTCTATTGTCGAAACTATAAAGTAGTCTATTGTCGAGACTATAAACTAGTCTATTGTCGAGACTATAAACTAGTCTATTGTCGAGACTATAAACTAGTCTATTGTCGAGACTATAAACTAGTCTATTGTCGAGACTATAAACTAGTCTATTGTCGAGACTATAAACTAGTCTATTGTCGAGACTATAAACTAGTCTATTGTCGAGACTATAAACTAGTCTATTGTCGAGACTATAAACTAGTCTATTGTCGAGACTATAAACTAGTCTATTGTCGAGACTATAAACTAGTCTATTGTCGAGACTATAAACTAGTCTATTGTCGAGACTATAAACTAGTCTATTGTCGAGACTATAAACTATTATATAGTCTGCTTCTTTAGAAAAAAGAAAAACGACAAATTATGTCAAAATGAAACCACTTTCAGTTTCATAAATGGAATTGATATTTTTGTGAGTTTTAAGTAAATTAAATTATACCTCAGCTCTCCTAAATAGAATTTATGAGAAGTGAGGTGAAGATAGTATATTAATTTTGTCGTTCCGTATGTAACGCAAAGAAAGAATCATCTAAGATCACTTAGTATCTATATATTATTATATGAAATCACAATCTGATTGACAAAGCTCTATTAAAATTTGCCCTGAGCATTTGTTATTGTCCTGAGAAGTTTTATATTTAAAACCAGTATAATCGAAAAGATTTATTAAAATATTGTTAACTATAAACTTTACTAATTTCTTTATTTTTTAACTGAATTTTATAATTCAACCACAATTCCTTAACCTTATTTATCTGTCTCTATAGCGTTATTAATAATGTTCCACCCATTTGTTCTGAACTATCTCAAAAATACGGACTGGGCATTGATTCCACTAATTTTATAAGAATCGAAATCAATTTCTTTTCACAATTACTTTATTTTTAGTTTAAGTTTTTTTAAAGTTGTTATGCTTTCCTTTTGGTCATTATTTGAATGAACCTTAAGGGCCCACAAGTTCTCCATTGGTAATATTCCAAAATTATTATGTGTTCGTTAAACTATCTGCTGCTTTGAAATATGTATCATGAAATATACATTATTCATCAATTTTTAAATTCATAAGAGAGAGAGAGTATTTTCCGCAATTCATTATAAATTGTGCTATTTGTCAACTTCAGAAAATGTTGCCCAAATCATAACACCACCACCGCCAAAATTACCTTTTGACATCCGAACATCGTTTAATCTCAATTCGTGCTAATAACATGAGTATGTGTCAGGATCTGCATTATTTTATTTATTTATTTTCGGCCCTTTTCATTTCAATCGAATATTAGACGATTTTATGCTGAACATTGACTTACACTTTGGCTTCTTCTATTTAAATTATTAAATCTTGAGCCTATTTCGGAAATCCTACAATTATCGTTTTATGGAGCTTTCTGTCGCTTTGCTCTTCATTGAAAATTAACCACACTTTTGGACACCTATTTTATGCTCATCAAGTGTCTTTTAACAAGAGCGCAATATCTCTCCACTGTCCCTAGCTCCGGGCAATCTGGAGGATTTGTCTCTCTCAGGAGCTTGTTTACCATATTAACAGGTTTAAGCCAAAAATAAGTGGACACATAGAAATCTCATGAATGGAAGCAGCCTGTTTTTTGTAAACATCATCGGGATTTGTAGAGGCCCGTTGTAACAAATTATTAGCTTTTTTGGCAGCAAACCTGCTTATTGCTTGTTAAACTGAGGACTTTTAGAAAAATTTTAATGTTTTTCTTCAACATTCCTCGAGAAACATTAACATAAAATATTGACCAGGAAGTTGCAAAACAAAAACTGCCTGAACATACTTCCCGTCATCTATTATTTAGCAAGAATATATTTTTTAGAAAACTTGACTTCAATTTCTGTGCTCTGTTCTTAGTCACTTCATTTTTAGCAGCATTTCCTGCCAGGAACTTTTAAGATTGTTGTTTTTTTTTTTTTTTTTTTTTTTTTTTAATTTTGATTACTTTAAGTTCCAAATATTCTGAGCACTGAGCTAAACGGGCTGCTTTCCTACTGGATATGTTGGGAACTCTTTTGAAAATGCTTTTTTTTTTTAATTTACATATTTACAATTCCTGATTATGCAATAATATTTGTAATAATGTTTCTTTAGCACTAGAATACCATCACCTGCTTTTGATATAACTTGATAGAACAAATCAAGTGTAAAACATCATTAGGATATTTCTTTTTGTTAAACATTGGAAGTAATATAGAGCTCCTCTTGCATACTTTTAGAATAGAAAAAAACGATTTGTAATTTATGTATTAAATAATGTGGAAATTTTTACGCTTTAATTCTTGACAAAAATAAAATTGTGGAACATTGCAGTTATTGTTATTGTCTTTTCAACCACCTTAATTGTGTTCACCTTCTTTATGTTTGATTATTTTGTTCATTTTTCTTTTTTTTTCTTATATACTTCATTATTCATTGTTGTTGTTTTTTGTAGTTGTTGTATAGATAATCAGGCCAATGAACTACATTTTCATTTTGTATTATAACTCTATTATAACTTTTTTATATTATGGCTTTTTTTGCACAAATACATTTTAGTTTTTTCTCTCTATTCTTCGTTGGTATGTTTCTTTTTAAACTTGACTAATAGAAAAACCAAAAAGAGTTTTTAGTTTTTTTTTTGGAATAGGTTGATATACGTTTCAATACATAATTTTCGGTTTTGGCCTTTTTTTAACTTTTTTGCAAAATATTTTGTGTTTTATTATTTTATATATACATTTTTATATATATAGCGACAGTACATACCTTTCACTTGCCAAAAAATTGTATTTCGTATGTACAGTATTGTTCGAAACCTAATCAACTTTTCCCCCCATAAGTAATTAATTGTCTTTAATAGTTATTGAAAAAATATTATTTTAAGCTAAATAAGATAAATGGAATGCAAGTCTTGGAGACCAGTTCAAAACCTGAATCTCATTGACCCGATGATTGCTTTGAGTCATTTATGTGTTGTAACAGCTGTCGAAGTTTAATTACTCTCTCAGGTTTCATGTTAATTCAAAGCCCATGACTTCTTAAGTAGGGTCACGAAAGATGATAAGTACTTAGAGTAGGTATCTAAATAGGTTGCTTAATTTGAACTGTGATACTTCAAAAGGAGAGTTCAATACATAGTTACCCAGGAATTTAATCCTTTTGATTGCCAAAGCCGGTCATTTACATAGGAGATCAGAAACATTTTCAGCATGTTTAGTCACATTGAAAATACTATTTTCAATGTGACCAAGCGGAATTGCAACAGACTCCGTGTTCATTCTGTTCATTACCGAAGGTGGTCCTTTATGTGCCCTAATCCAAACTAGTTAATATCCATACATGCTTTGTTCATGGCAAATATTTTAACATGCACTCATGAGGATGTCGATATGTAATGCATATTCCAAGATGATCAGAAAAGACACCAGTCCCTACACCACCTAATATTATATGGTTACTTCCTTCCGTACTTTCTCTTCCGTTTCTGAGGTGACAACCCTTGGCCGAATTTCGGGTCATTCCGGTACGAAGAACCGGCTGTCGCGGGAATGTCCATATGTACTGCATGTGGTCAAGGACCACATAATGCACGACATCTATTCAACTGCCAGTACAATCCAACCTTACTTTGTCCTGAAGATCTTTGGACACAATCAGTCGAGGTTTCCGTTTAGGCCTGGAGTTGAGCAATAACATGAACCAAAATTGATTGATAAATGTACTATTTATTTCCAGCTGTTACAACAACATATGGTTACTTCCATTCCACGCGATTATGGTTTAACTTAATCCGAGGGCATAATTAAATTCTCTGGCAGTGTTGTCTCAAAATTCTCGAATGTTCATATATTCCAGATGTTCAACAACTTACTGCTTTGAGACTAACTGCGCTGTTGGCAAATGTGGCCATTATATAGAGATCAATCGTGATAAGATGTAGGACTGCATTCAAAGCCTCAGAAGGTCTGGTCTGAAATGCACCAGTGATTCCTATACAAACTGATATTTGTATCTTATACAGTTGATCTACCTCATATCTTTTCTTTGTAGCAGTGAAACATACCAAAGTACCATGAGTAAGAATAGAACCTTGCCTTGTTCTACACTTCCTGCGAAATGTGTAATAAGCTACCGTAGCCTTATTGACTTTTTGCTGCGTATTCAGTTTCCATGATAATTTCGGGTCTAGAATAATACCTAAATATATTGCGGTATTTAAAGGAAGGATTTCGCAATGCCTTTTTGTTGTAATCAATAGCTTGAAAACATGGTCTTTGTTGTAGGCAGTCGTAACTCAGTTTTGCTTGGAATTATTATCTGAGTTAATACAAACCCCTGACCATATAAAACAGTCCATCGCTTACCATACATTATCTTCTAATACACTCCATATAAATTAATTATGTTTCACATTTGGCTTTAGTCCAATCCATATGTGCTTTAGCAGAGTTCAATCTAAAACAAAGAAAAAAAAGTTTAGGAATTCATAAAAGGACATTTTCTAAACGAAGAAGAAATCTAAAGTTTAAGTACATTCTTGATATCTTCTAAAATAAGAATGTGAAACTACATGAACATTTTTGGTCTGATGTCACATGGTCTCCCATCGTTATTGTATAGAATAGATCATCGGTTTCTCCATTAGTTTTATTCTTTTAATATGTCTCGAAACTTTTAATCTATTAATGTTCAATTGATTTGCTAAAGAAATTTAGGATTAACAATCATTTATAGCTTAAACGAATTTCTGGATTAGAACGATCTGTATGAATCATATATAGAACAATTGTTTATATAATTTTTTTAATAGTAAAGGAAATTGATCGTTATTGAAGTTGCTTTAAGATTCGAACTGCGATTTTAAGAGTTTATTTAGTTTTTACTTTCGAAGATTTAGAATTTTTTGTTGTTATTATAATTATTATTTTGTGCATTAATTAATATTGATATTTTCATTAATTTACATTCATTGTACTGGTGAAACTTGCTTGATTTTCGAACAATACTGTTCATAAGAAAAAATATATAAGTAAACGTTACATTTTATTTGTAAATAATATATTTCTATGATATAATCATAGGTACATAGCATATTACATATATATGTTCTGTGACGTCATATTGGTGACTAATATATATAGTTTTTTCATGTTACATTTAATTTAAATAGCAAAAAAATGGGGATGTGGGAGGATTTGCTATATATATTTAATACTGCTTATGTTTTGGTCTTATATTCCATTGTATTTTATAGGTATGAATATAACCAACAACCAAAAGGGTTTAAAATAAGTTTGTAACAAACTAACAAGCATAAGCGTAAGACTTGCAAAAGTGTCATGATAAATGTTGTGACAAACTTGTTAACAATAGTTTGTTAATATTTTTTTAGTTAAAGAATACAAAAAGCTTGGAAATGCAATTGTAAAATAAGCTTACATGGAACATGCTTGAAGTAAGCTTATTTTCGTAAAATTTTTATAAGCTTAGAAGCTCACTTGAAATAATTATTATTTTATTGTTTTATATATTTTTAAATTTTTATTAATTTTTTCCAATTTGTCTATTTTTGACAAATTGGAAATATGATTTTCTATGTTCATAAATTCGTCCTCACCCAATCCAATAAAAATGGCGGCATCAATAAAATTGGAAAATAAATATATTTAAAAAGAATAAATAATGTATGTATTATTTAATTCTCAAGGTTTTTGATGTATTTAAGCTGCGCACACTTTTTTCCCTCTTCCTTTCCAACATAAATTTTCTGCTAAACTGATCCATTATATCTTTCGCCAGCAGTTTTTACGAATTTAGAGTTTTATATAACACCTTGGAGATTGTTTACTTGTGAATATAAATTAAATGAACATAATTTTATTGGAGCTACAAAAGAATTCCGCAAAGTTTTTCAGAATCCACATTATCTTAAGACTTGAAATTTCATTTTCACTTATATTCAAATTTGCATCACTAATTTGGAAACTAATCCGGACAATCTATTTTATTTGCCATTACACCTCAAACACGACACTTTTTTTACAAGAATTTTGCAAAACCTATTGCGAATATTAATCTTTTACAAACACATTTGTAAATATTGTTATTCCAACAAGTATTATTACAAATACTGTATCCGATATGATACACGACATCTATTCAACTGCCAGTCCAATCCAACCTCACTTTGTCCTGACGATCTTTGGACACAATCAGTCCAGGTTGCCAGATTCTTAGGCCTGGAGTTGTAGCAACAACATGAACCAAAATTGATTTGTACTTATTTATTTCCAGCTGTTACAACAATAACAAGTACTGGTTGCTATAAGAGAAACATTTTAAAGCATTTTCAAATTATCTATAATTTTGATTAAAAATAAACTTATAATAAGTATGCTTATGAAATGTTGTTGAAAATTATTTATGATAAGTTTATTTAATTTCATATTAACATTTTGTTTATGATTTGGTTTGTTGGTATTCTTAACTTAATAGTTGTTGTCATTTAAAACAAGTGTATGTGTGTTGTAATCCTTTCTAAGTAATTATGTAGAACAAGTGAAATAACTTTATTACATTAAATACGAATTTAAATGTTAATGCATAAATTTGTTTTAATTAAAATACTACAGAATTTAGTCATATATTTTGGATAGACAATTTGTGGATTATATTTAATTAGTGTCATAAAGGGGGTTACGCCTTTTATAACAAAGAGGTGCAAATTATATGAGAATTTCTGGTGGGATAAAAATTATATAGGAAAGATATTTGAAAGATCTGACTTTTGAAACGTTTGAGATATTTAAATAAAAAATGTTCAAGTTAAGCTTTTGAGTTAAGTTTAAACAGTACAGACCCCCAGATGGTTAGAAGATTGGTTGGTGGCTTTTCAAATTTGAGCATTTTCAGTATGTTGAATTTTCTGAAATATGCAAATAGACATTGTTGATTATCGTTCCAATATCTCCCTATATTCGAATAAATTCCATGAACTCATATTCAGTCTTTTGCAGAAATACAATTTTTTCATTCGTTCTTCACATGTTTTCAATAATTATTTAATTGCAAGAGACTCCTCTTTTAACAATTCTAAACTAAAAAATTAGATTGAAAAATTCTTAACACCACGTTTTTCATTAAAACTTTTCTAAAATTATTAAATATTTTCAACAAAACCCAACTTGGCCCTATAAAAAGCAATCAAAGTCGTTTGTAAAATTAATACGTTCATAGAAAACCTTAGTTCAAGAAGGATTGGTTCACATGATTGATATAGAAAGCATTTTCAAAAGAGCTCCTTAACACATCCGGTAGGAAAGCAGCCCGTTGAACTCAGTGCTTGGACCATTGGTATAAAAAATTGGGGGCCATGCAAGTTACAAAACAAACAAGCCTCAAAAAGTCCCTGACAGGAACGCTGCTAAAAATTTAGAGATTACAAACAGAGCAAGGAAATTGAAGTCAATTTCCTTGTGAAAAATTGCATATTACAGAAGTTAAGGACTTCAAAGTTGGTTATGACATTAATATGCAGTTGCCAATCATTTGTTACAAGAGGGACTCTATAAATATCGACATTAACATCAAAGAATGCTCACAAAAAAGGCTGCTTCCATTCATAAGACTTCATAATGTGTACACTTATTTTTTGGTCTGACTTGGCAACCTGTAACTATAGTAAAGACGCCCTTGAGTGGCTACAAGAACAGTAATTTGTGGTATTCGTATCAAGAGTGTGGTACAAATAATGTGGCATTTGTACTGCCCGGAGATAAGAACCTGCGAGAGATATGGGGCTCTTGTTAAAAGAGAATTGAAAAGTTCAAAAATTTTCCAAAACTGTGGTAAAACGGAGATGGACCATCTGTTCGTACAAAGTGACATAAAACACTACAAAAACGTTAATGGAAGGGTTTCCGAAGGAAATTTAAATTTTCATCACAATTGATTAAATTTATACTTTTTTGTAAATTGTTATAATAATTTCAATCAATTATGGAAAAATTAAAAATGTATGATTAGTGGTTTCATATTTATTAAAATATATGTATGTTAAGAATTTTTTCGATCTCACTCCATATTAGAGATTAAATACTCTACTTCCTTTTTTGTCGCACAGGTATGTTTGAAAAACGCCGTTTCCGCAATTCTTGATCTATGTGCAAGACTTTAAGGAAGACGATTCCCAAAACCTGGAAAGATTTTGATCCATCGAAATCAAATATGCAAGCACTCTATGATAAATTCGGTTGGACAAGAATACACAAGATTCACAGGTCACGCTTTGGCTTTATTCCGTGACGATGAATATTTGAATGAGCCAGCCGTTAAGAACCATACAACGTATTAAATTGTATTCTGATTCATTAGCCCGATATGGTAAATCTCCATATTTATATCCCATGTACGGTTTGGAGAATTACCACAAGGGTTTTGCACGTTTATTCAGCCATTTATGGTGGCACTTATATGTTGGATAAGCCCATCGATGAAATCGTTTGGGTGAAGGTGCAAAGTTGTGGGTGTACGTTCTGGCGATGAGATTGCCAAATGTAACAAGTCTATTGTGATCCCAGCTATGTGCCCGATAAGGTGAGTGAAAAGAGAGTGAAATAAATTAAATGGAATTGTTGTTTGTTATTTTTTGTCTCTATTATTTTTCAGGTACGAAAGAAGGGTCAAGTTATACGTTGCATTTGCTTATTGGATCATCCAATTGGTAATACTAAAGATGCATTATCAACCCAAATTATCATTCCACAAAAACAAGTTGGTCGCAAATCAGACATTTATGTATCATTGGTCAGTCATGCCCATCAGGTAGCTGCTAAAGGTTGGTTTGTTGGCATGGTTTCGACTACTGTCGAAACTGATCAACCTGAAATGAAATCAAACCCGGTTGGATCTATTAGAACCCATTGCACAAAAATTCATTTCGATCTCCGGACTATTTTGAGCCCATCGATAATGGTGCCGATTCTCAAATATTCATTTCGGAATCTTATGATGCCACAACTCATTTCGAAACCACTTGCCTCGATGTCTTGGACATTTTCAAACGTGGTACCGGTGAAGATTTCGATTCTCTAAAATTAAACATGAATTGGGCGATGAAGATCAGTAAATGACTTTTTCAACAACAACATCAAAAACAAAAACATCATCATGATCATATTTTTATTAGCGTGCAGTTAACAGGGGAATCAAAAATATGTCTGAAAAAAAAAACTACATCAATAATAACAACCACAACAACAAACACAAATAATAAAACGAAATATTGGAAATATACGAATTAAATGATGGTATTATGAAAAAAAATATGCATTATAAACATAAATTAATAAAAAAAATAATAAATAAACAAAAGAAAAGATTTGCTTAGAATGAAAACATTAAAAATATCAACAATAAAATTAAAAAAAAAATATAATATTAAAATAAAAATAAAAGCTTAAAAAAATATAAACAAAAACTCAATTATATTTAAATAAAAATTAAAGAAAAAACAAAATGTTTAAAAAAAGATTTATATAAAAAACAAATTTCTCAAACAAGAAATTTCTGTTTCACACAAACAAACAAACCACACCAACCCTTCCTCCCTGGCCCCAACACACATTCTGCAACCAATTTCCAAGTAAATAGCAAAATGAAAAGAAAAACTCCTCTAATAATATTTTATATATATTTAAATAAAGAAAATATAATAAACAACAAAAAAATTGTATGAAATCTAATAAACGTTCTTCTTTCTAAAATTACAAAGCAAAAACAGAAATAAACATTTTATATATAAAATTTATAATAATAATAAGACAGTTATGGAAGAAAATTAAATAATTTTTAGCGTTTTTAAATTCAATATTGGTATTAAACAATAAATACTCTAAAAACCACACATACACACACATATATATTCATAAATAAATAAAAAAGTATTCAATGGTTTATGGTTAAATGAAAAGCTAAATAAATAAAAAAAAAACGATGTAATAAACAAAAAAACATTATACATCATTAGAAACGTATAATCCTTTAGCTTTTTTAGTTACTAAAACATTATTTTCTTTAATTCTGATTTAGCAAGAAAACAAATCATAACTCAAGCTTAAACCAAAACCTAACGATCAGTTTTTTATACAAAAAAATGGAAAAAAGTTTCTTAATTTTCATAAATTTCAAACGAAATAAAAAAATTATTAGCCGTGTATACAGAAATAAATAAAAAAAAGTTATAATTGAAACCATTTTTAAATAACAACAATAAAAAGAGATACGAGCATTAAATACATAAATGTAATTAAAACACGATAAACAAATATTCACTCACTAACTTTAGGTGCCAGAAAATAAGGTGAGTTGTACAAAATAAGCCAATTTGAGAGGTTTACTTAAAGCCGAAAATAAATGTGATAACAAATAAACGTCCTTTGGCTCTAGAGCCCTCCAGTTTAGCTATAAAATGT